>QLSS01000135.1:132898-162529 GCA_024372645.1 Trichomalopsis sarcophagae | reverse complement strand
TCTCTCTCTCTCTCTCTCTCTCTCTCTCTCTCTCTCTCTCTCTCTCTCTTCTCTTCTTCTTCCTCCGCGCTCCTCTTTTCTTTGCTCGTATCAGAGCGGTCGTTGCATCGCCGCTGCCGAGAGAGGATATTCAGAGTATGGAACGCGCGCGCTCGCTTTTATCGGACTCTTGAAGTTTGCGATGATTCTTTGTTTTTCCGAATCTCGAAATAAAAACGCGTCGTGTGTACACATTATATGATGCGAGTGACAGGCTGGATCTCTGTATAGAAAAAAATGACGTTGGGAAAGTTATACGGATAGAGGCTATATAGCCGAGCGGCGAGTTGAGTCACTCGATGGATGTGCATAGAGGCGTACGTGGGTTGCGCAACACGTGCACGCAGCGCCTCTCTCGATTCATCTCGCGCGTGTATTCCTTTTGAAAACGATCGATCTAGCCGAGAGGCTCTATGGCCATCGCACGAAGTCGTGACAGCCTGCCGGAGGATTTTTCCAGGGGATATTTTGGATTTTGACGAGCCTCTTGCATAACGGTACTGCTATTAAACGGCTGTCCGAGAGAGTCGTCGTTCGATTGTTTTTGTGCAAGATGATAAGACGCTGGTTGCAAGTATGTATATATAACGCAATCGCGGATGCAGGGTTTGGAATTATTAAAAGATTAAAAATCAATTATCCCGCGCGCGAGGGTATTATAACATCAAGCGAGCAGATCCTCTCTCGGTAGTAATTGGATAATTAGGCAGGCAACGCTTCGCACCTGATCGATCCCCGCTCGCTCACGCGTAATTACTGTTTTTGACGCGGGGCCTAATAGTTTAATTTATTATTTGAACTCCTCTCTGTCTCTCTCTCTCTCTCTCTCTCTCTCTCTCTCTCTCTCTCTCTCTCTATCTCTTAAAATTGGGGTTATACATACGCAGCGTTGGTGAAACACACGCTGCGCGCACAATGCGTATATAGGAACATAGAAGAAACAGACCTGAGAAATGAGTAATCCGATAGGCCTGAGTCGCGGTTCCGATGCACAATGGGGCGACAATGGGCCCATCATCTGATACGCCGGGACCTATAGCGCACCAACGCGCAGCGCGAGCCGCTCTCGAACGAGCTGGGGGAGGAGGATGAGGCTGGTTTTCGTGCCATTATACCCGGTGCTTTTCGCGTCCGCGCCGGCGCATGATCCTATACAATATACTCGGCGAACTTTCACGCGAGAGAGCCACGCACACGTGTAATTATTTAGCGCTTTATCATTTTCTCTTTCGCGGATTCCGGAGGTCCCCCGCCGAGTGGGTGTTGATTGTTTCGCCATCAGGCGTCGTTATCAGCCTGGAGGATGCTTCGCGGAAAGCCTCGAAAAAAGAACAGGAGGAGGACGTTGAGGAACGGAAGCATATTGAGCTGCGGCTGATTTTCATGACATGCTGAAACAATAATTTTCGAAGTGAACGAAAATCCGAAAGACAGTGAGCCTGCGGTACGCGCGCATCATGCGAGCGCGAAAGGGCCCCGCAAGAGAGAGAGAGAGACGGTGGGCGGGGCGCGCGCCTTTTGGGCTCCAAGGCGATCCACTCCGACCTCCACCTTCTTAGAGCCGAGCAAGAGAGAGAAAGATAGTGTGTAGGCCCCGAGACTCGGTTCTCTCTCTCCGGCATCAACGGCGTTACATCTTTTACGAAATAGTAAATGAGAATCGAGGGGAGGGCATCGGAGGAATAATGCAAGAACCGACGCGAGTCTCTCTGTATACAGAATATAACCTGTATCGTATACACGCACGCGCGTCAGCTGAAATATTATCGAGGAGGTGCTTTATGGACCGCGTTAATATCGCGTTAATCGATCCTAACGGATTTTTCGACACCTCCAGTATCCCCGAGTGTATAAGCCTCGAATTTTTATCGCATCGAGAGTCGTATTATTGTCGCGAAGCGAATAAGGTCGCATCGGAGTCGTATATGCGTGAGACGTTATACCTGTCGTTCGAGTATCGCGGATTCATCAAGCCGGTAAAAAGTTGTAGACACGCGCGCTTAAGCCCGTGTTTGCGCTCGACTTAAGCGCGCAATTAATCACTCGCTCGGCGGCGCCTGTCTTTACTACACACAGCTCTCTCCCTCTCGCACACGATACTTATGCTCTTGAGAAGAGGAAGGGACGCGCCTCCGTCGACCTCTCGCTAAGTAGGCTAATGCGCTTTAAATCTCCAGAGGTATGTACAGTACCTCTCGAACCTCGGAAAATTCTCCGAGCAATCAGCCGAATCTTCGGAGACAAAAAGATCGCTAAGGAATCGGCATTCGTGTACCCGTACACTTCTCTCTCTCTCTCTCTCTCTCTCTCTCTCTCTCTCTCTCTCTCTCTCTCTCTCTCTCTCTCTCTCTCTCACTCCCGGCTGTTTATGCATACAGTAGCTGCCGCGAGTGAGACGTCGATTCTCTCTCTCTTCCCCTGCACGCGCGCGACGATTGAGTCGTCCCTTTCCCGCGAGCGCACAGGCTCCTTTTTCCTCTGTCTCTCGTCGTCGCAGAAACCGCGAGGCTGACGTACGATGTGTCAGCGGTGACAACTGGCGCAAGCGCTGTCTGAATACGCAATGAACCGGACTCGCCTCCGCGCTACGACGACGACAACCCTTTGAATTCGCGGCTCGTGAATTCTTCGGCGTTGTTGCGCTTTTTTTTCACCGCCATGTGCGTCGACTCGCAGAGGTATAACAATTGCGCCTGAGCCTCATGCGAATTTGATTTCCGCGAGAGCTGGATGGATGGCCGGGAGCTTGTTTGGGAGATTTTTTTCGTCGCCGCTGACGAATTGAATAATGCATTATCTCGTCGGGGCTATGTACAAAGTTGACCGCGCGTAGGGAGGAAAATGTTGGCGATAACTAGAGCCGATCGATGAAAAATAACGCGTGAGAGAATATCCATAAGCTCGACACGCGGCGATTCTAAATTAAAAAGATCCTTCTGCAACTCGTAAAAGAAGCATCAGAAGCGACGACGACGTCGCGAATGTCGCGTCTCTCTCTCCCCTCTGTATAGCTTCTTGCTGCCGGCGGCCCTGTAGAACGCGAAATATGCGGCGAGAGTAGAATCTGGAATCGGTAATCGCTCCCCTACGTTCCACGACTCGTCCCGCTACTGTATCACCTTTTTTTCGGATGCTCTCGCTTCCTTTTTCTCTACGTCGTCGTCGTCTTCATTTTTGAGCCCGTCTTCCGGGAGACACACCGCGCGCGTAGCTTTTCCGAGGTCCGCGATAAATTAAAAAGATAATTCATCGATTATCGGGAGGAGTCGCAATTAAATAGGCGCGCGCGTGAATAATCTCTCGGGGAACGGGTTTCGAGGGAAGAAGCGGTTTTTTTCTTCGAGCTGCCTACACTTTCACGGAAAAAGCGAACAGTGTAGATCGAGAATTAAATTGATAAATTTAATCGGCGAGAGCGAAGAGTGTAACGCTTAATGTATCAATTGTGCGAATCAACGGGCTTTTTCTCCCAAATTATATATTGACAATAATTAATGATGGGTGTGTCTGACGTACGCGCCGGCTACCTGCGCGCAATTTCCAGCCGGCGAATAATCGTTACGGATAAATCTTAATAAGCTTTTAATGAACCCCGAAATTCGGCGCATTATATAAAAAATAACGATCCAGCGCTACCCTCTCTCAACGCCCGCGCGCAAGTGACTTCATTTCGTTTCACTTTTCGTGTAGCCATAAACAAAATTAATCATCAAGCAAAACAAGTTTTCCCTACGGAAAATTTTCCCAGCGCAGAAGAAGAGAGGAAAAGATCGAGATCCCGAAATCAGATGCAGCGAGCGAGTCAGCGAGCGTATACACAGCCGAAAGATGGATGTGGCCACTGCAGCGCGGCAGTCGGAGAGAGAAAGAGAAGAGGGAGAGGAGGAACGAAAGGTGGGCATCAGCAGCCAAAGATCGAAGTAAGAAGTGCACTTCAAACGGCCCGCGAGAGATTCTACTCTAAATTCCTATAATTGTTCATTTTTGCAAATTCCCGCGTTTTTATTGCCACCAGCAGTTCACTGCCCCTTGTATGCTCGTCCCAGTGTGTGTGTGTGTGCGTGTCGCCTTTTCGCGGAACATCCGACGCCGCAAAAGGCCAGCGCACGCGTGCGCCCACCTTTTGCCGCCGATTTTTCGAACGCATTGTTTCGATGAATCCGTGTTTGGACATGCGGCAGAAAAAGCAAACGAAAAGCTCTCGCTGCACAAACTCTCCCACGAATAGCCTCACGAAAATTCAGACGGGCATATCGGACTTATGAATAAATGTATGCGCGAGCGTGAAAGACTATCTCCCGCTTGGTGCAAGCTACTCGGCGGCGGCGGCAGCGGCTCGGTTGAAGGGTTCAGGAAGAAGGCGCCCGTCTGCTTTTTACCTTCTCGGGCTCTCTCTTCCCTCTTCCTCCCGCTTCACTTTCTCGCGAGCGAGCGGGGAGAACGGCCTCGAAGGTCCCGGATTTACCGGCGAAATGTTGAATTTATTAGATCGAGATACGCGTGGGCGTTCCACCTTACCCTCGCCCTCTTACCGTTACGACGCGCCGCCGCCGTATATATATATATATATATATATATATATATATATATATATATATATATATATAGCTGCTGCCTCACGCTTGCGTTTTCGAGCTGCAGAGCTGAGAGAGAGAGAGGACTGCACCTTGAGCGTTTTTCTCTCCGCGCGCGAGAGAGAGAGCGCCGTTTTTTAAGGCAAATCATACGCCTCGTTCACTCCGTTCTGCCCGCGCGCGAATTTAAATTAATAAAGAATTTTCGTGTTTGCTCACACGCGCAGCGCTGCAGTGTTGTATAGGAAACGCAATCGACTTCGGAGAGTTAATCGAAATAATGACGCGCCCGAGGGATCCGCGACGTTCGTGGGAATGCCCTCGCCCCTTTTCCTCTCTCGCTCTGCATCATCAAACCCGCCGAGTGTGCAGCTTTCTCGCTCGTGCTTTCCGCAAAAGCAAAAATCACGAGTTTTCGCGGCGGCGCGCACGTACTCGTTAACACGCCCGACGCTAACGAGATCTATGCGTAATGCGCGCGCGAGCAAAAAGCGAGCACGACGAGTGAGAGATTTTCTCTCGGCAACAGCATCCCCCGCTGGCTAATGTCAGCCTACTTCCTCTCGATCGGCTTTTCACCGTTTGGAAATCTGTTGTTGTTGTTGTTGTAAATCACCGACGGGAGTATAATTGAATTATTACACGATATACCGATTATTTCGCGCGATATCATCTATGTATACAAAATCCGCGCTCGCTCGCACCTCGTGATTATCCGCCGCGGTCGTTATAACACAGAGGTATATAGCTGTGTGCGCAATGCGTTTTGCGCCGCGGACAAGGGGATCATTACGCTGTCTATAGCTCCTGCAGGGCTACCTCGGCTCTCTCCCGCGCGTTTCATTGACTTCTTACTCGTCGCGTATTCCGACTCCGGCGAAATTCGAATCTAGCGCATCGGTATGTGGAGGTCGGCGTAAAAAGCACGCACGTGAAATTATCACATCAAGATAGGCGCGCAGGATCGATGCAGCGACGGATAAATCCCCGCCGATCGATCTCGCAGCGATGTGTACGCGAGCGTGCGCACACGGTGTAACAACGAGGACGAACAACTCGGACGTTATTTACAGCTTCTTGGCATGGAGATCTCTCCCTTGTAGAGAGTTGCTGCTGCTGCTGCTGTTGCTGCACTGAACTGCACTGCCAAGGCAAAGAAGGAAGTAAGGATGATTTATATCCGCTGCTACCAGTCGGCCGCTGCCGCGCGCGCGCGAGCTCGCTCTCGACTCTGCTCCCTTAGCCCGCGATAATACCAATCATTATCATCGCTTAATAACAGGCATTACTGCCAACATTGAAATAATGTGTACCTCGAACGACGGAGGAAGGAAAAGGTGTACGTGTGTATGTGTGTGTGTGTGTGTGCAACGCTTGGCTCGCTGACCCATTCCTCTCTCCTTCTCCCTCTCTATGCACTCGCTCGTCTCGGTGTATTACATATAGCGTAGCCTTCAGGCTCTCGTATAGCTATAACACCTTCTCCTTCCTTCTACGAAATTTCGTCCATCGGGAAAGTAGCATTGCGTTTTTTTTTCTGGTTAATAGCAATGGCAAAAAGTTGTAGAATTTGGAAATAGACGACATAATTTAATCGACGTCACGGTACAATTTTTTACATCGAAAACTACAAAACCGACAACGAATTCGATATCTCCTTCTCCCTCTCTATGCACTCACTCGTCTGTGTATTATACAGCGTCGCCTTCGGGCTCTCGTATACGTATAACCGCTGCTGCTGCTACCTCTCCAGCGACGTTTCCGAGGATTTTCACCGGGTACATAACTCCAGAGCGCGCTCGTACTCGCAGTACATAAATCAATTGTGTTTTAGGACTCGCTCGCGCGCGCGTGAGTTTCTAACTCATTTCCATAATGGTTTTGGAAATTTTTCCGGGAGCTATAAGAGAGTTTAACGCGCCGGCGCGATTTAATGAACGAGAGAGCTCGATGCGAAAAAAAGCCGTGCAAAACAGCGGTTAATAATACCTATATAAATTGTCGCTTAACGCTCGCGAACGACGATCGGGAAGGAAAGCAAATATTAGCAATAGCGATAATTCCCATTCGAAAAACCAGGCGATCCAATTCCGCGTCTTTGCACGCACGAAAAAAGAGCCACGCATCGCCGAGCTATTACGAGGCAAAGTGCCGCCGAATATCGAAAAAAGGAACGACTAACTCGCCGGTGTACTACGGCACGCATGCGATGTATCCCGCAGAAACAAAGAGAATCGGCTAGACACGAAAGTATTGTGTATATAGCTATATGTATAGGAGAGCCCGGGAGTGAGAGATTGCGTGCCATCGCGCAAAACTTTTCCATTTGTCCGGCGACGGCCGCGATACACAAAACGATAAATAATACAATAAGGCGCACGTGCTTCCACACGGGGCTAGCTGCTGGTATTATTTTTATGCGGATTGCGCTGACGATAATGTGTATGTGTGTATGTGCTCTTATATACGCGGACGAGCGACGGTATTTTTTCATTGTTATATTTGACTATTCGTTACTTTTGCACATGTGCACACCCGTGCACGACTGAAAGAGGAATGAATGTCTTGGTGATGTTAACCGATGACGATATGCAGGGGTTGACCCGACGCTAGATGGCGCAGATTCGGAAACTCTGAGAAAAGTGAAGTAGCAGCTCTCGTGAATGAGAAATGAATCAGTGGGTTTCATTTATTCCGCACTACCGATACCCTCATTATATAGAATCTCCATAAGGAACAGCTTAATTACAGGTGTCGCGGCTGCAAACTATAGCCTCTCTCTCTCTCTCTGGAGCGTTTGATTAATTCGCCGTGACACAATGTCTTGCGTAACATCAGCCAACGACGTGAATTAAAATTCCCGTAGATTTCGATTTCCCGCAATAATCAGCCGCCGCTTATACTCAAAAATTCCGCAAAGCGCCATATCGGCATTCTTGTTTTCGCAAGGAAACACTTGCCGCTATCTCGTCGATATTTCCTAGCGTTCGCGCGATGCCAGATAGCCGCGCGAGCCGATAATGAAAGGCAGTCTTCGTCAATGCCGCCTATACGGAAAACTGACTGTAATCGCACCCCTTCGATCCGCTCGCGTCGCCTTTCTTTTTATGACGCTCTCGAGCCATTAGGCTGCTACTGCGCGCTTTCGAGCGGAATTTTGTCCGCCGGGAAAGTGGCTTCTCGTTGTTCTTCTTTTTCGTGGAACACACGTACACACACACACACACACAGACAGGCATGAGGGAGGAGTAGCTCATGCAAAAAACATCGCCTTGACCGATATTAATGCGCGAGCGCGCGGAGGAATCGATAACGCGTGTCGAGCGCTCTCGCTGTACTTTTCGATTATTTACCGTAAGCTCTCTCGCTGACCAGCTTAACGGTTCTCTTTCTCTCTCTTGCGGTGACGTTCCATTTTTAGCGTTGCACTCGCGCTCGCACGTTGTATAGCGTAATAATAACAACGCGAAATTAGCTCGGGAAGTCGTGTGCGCGTGCTACGCAAAAAGACGAGGTGGCGATAGCTGCGGACGCGGCTCGCTTGATAATACCGAGTCGAGGACGCATATATGCACGTAGTGCATCATATTCCATATAATAACGGTGCGCCGCGCGACGGTCGATTAAGCGCGCTTGAATATTTCAGGAGACGGACTCAGAGAGAGAGAGAGAAGCATCGATGCACGCACTTTCCTCAGCTCTCCCTCGCTGCCGCTGCTTGTGTATAGATACAGTCAGTTTTTTTCCTCGGAAGAAGGGGTTCGTAAACGTTAATTTATATCAGTCAATGGAACCGACGTTATTTTCCGAGCGCAGATATAGATTATGAAGTATAAAGAAAAAGTCAGCGAGAGCCATTGTTCCTCTCGGAACGACTTGACCCACTAGGCGACTACTACACGCGCTACAGCAGCAGCAGCAGCAGCAGCAGCAGCAGCGGTGAAGGGCGGATGGTGTCCGATCGCGTATTTATCGAGCAGTGAGCAGCGGCGGCCTAGTACCTATACACATAGCACATGTACGTGCAGTACGTCCGATCGTGTTTTCGATAGCCGACTGCTACTATATACACGTACCTACTCCTTCGGGCGGATTTTCCCCTCTACGTACAGCGTACGTGTGTGCTACTACTGCGCGAGATAGAACGCGAAACGGCGCCGAGTTCATGCGCCATTGTCGGCAGCGTGTCTCGAGGTGTATTATACGTGGAAGAGAGAGAGACACGCTGGGAGGGAGATCGTGTGCGTGCTTCTGATATTATTTATGGCGACGCGCAGAGATTGCATTGTTTAGCGTTTATTCAATTTGTAACGCGTTGATGCCGACGTATTTGTTGATAAAATTATACAACGCGTTATATATACCTACATAAAATACACGCAGTTGGAACTATGCAGCGAGTCCACGAGCGCATATTCAGCGGGGACCAATGGGAAAAGGGGACAGCCTGGTGTGTCGCCGCTCGAGAGAGCTGAGAGCGACGGAAAAGGGAAGAAAAGGAAAAAAGGAGCGAACCGCACCACGCCTCGGGTCTCTATACATGTATAATGCGCGCGAAGGAGCGCCGAGAGGTACTATATACATACACCTGTCTCTCTTTCTCTCTTGTGCGCCGCAGTGTGCCCACGCTCGGCTTTCCGCACGGGAAAAGGCGCTACCATGCCTCGTCCTCGAAGAGCCTCGAGGACAAGGAGTCGTTGCGTACAAGACCTCTCTCTCGGCTCTCCACTGTCAATCCCCGAGTGAGCGCACCTTTCTCCTCTCGTTGTTTTCTCCGCGTCGCGCTCTTTCGTCGAATTTCGATTGGATTAGAAGGTTCCCGTGTATCGGGTGTAGTTTTTCCCGATACACCTCGTCCCGAAGCCAAGCTCGTAAATCACACACAGACACAAACGCGCGAGGAGAACCGGCAATTACCGATAAGCCGAGATACGCGGACAAGAAGCTCGACCCCCGTGGGACACACACAACCCGCGCGTTACATAGTGGTCCTAATGAAATTATCCGCTTCGGTAGCTCCACTGCAGCGAGGCTCTCGCGCGCGCGCGGTAATTTTCCTCCGCCGGCTCGTAAAACAACTTTTTGCATAATATAAAGACGCAGTTTTTCGGGGCGAGAGACTCCGCGTTTTGGGATACACACACTGTACAATATATATGCATCAGGCGTAGGCGAACTCGAGCCGGGCTTTTTACACGGATCGTTAAAGCCGCGAGGCCGATTTGCACGAGAGAGGATCGATTACGATCATTATACCGGCGGGCCGCGTAAAGCGTCGCCGCAAAAAGCTACTGCGCGAGCGAGCAAAGAGCTGTATAATATACAGGCTCTCCGCGCGCGGGCTGCGCTAAGTAGGTGACGATTTCTTGCACTAATTTGCGGTAGTGCTGAATAAGATCGGCCGAGAAATCGGTATCGCGTAATGAGAGAGGCTCGTCCGCGAGGAACAGTTGCGCTCTTCCGTGACCGATCGGCGCTACGGGGGTTTTATGATGCGATCGCTCGCCCATCGGTTATAATTTGCAAGCGCGTTTGTAGAAAATCTCGTTACGCACACGACGAAATAATCAATCCCCATACGCGAGCTCGAGCAGACGCCTTATCAAAGAATCGCGATTTCGAGCGGTTAAATAAACAGCTTCCGCGGTGGTGACTCGTCCGAAGCGGCGCATTCCTCCTCGCGAAATCAAATCAAGCCGCGGAGATCAGAGACGCAGAGGAGGAAGCTCGCGAGGAAAGAAGTAGCGTAGCGATGAAAGAAGAATTTCTGACAATTTGCTCGAGTTTCCTGCGCGCCCGAGAGAGCGAGCAGTTTAGTCACTTGCGAGGGGACGCACGCATCGCGCAGTAGTCCCTCCAATTAGCGGTCGACGCGATAATTGCAGCGCGCGCGACTTTGGTCCATAAATTGCGAACCGGAAACCGAGAGGGACTATATAAGTACACTTCTCTCGAAAACTCCGCGAGATTCGCATTGTGTTCAGCTATGGATTTATGAGAGTCGGATTTAGGGGAGCATTGGACACTGCGTCCAGATGCGGGGCTCCATTTTCCCCTGATGCTTCCCTTCTATATCTGTATAATTGGCGAAAAAATGATAGGACAGCTAACCTGTGTCTGCGTCAGTCCTAAACTGGCCGCGAGCTCGGCCCGCTCGGGCAGTGCGAGGTACTGCGTCCTCTGGAACCGCCTGTTGAGCTGCTGCAGCTGGAGACTGCTGTAGATCGTCCTGGGCTTGCGCATCTTCTTGCCCTTGCCGTTCCTCAGACTGCCGCCACCGCCGCCGCCGAGCTCGTCCACGATGCCGCCCTTGTTGTCCAACGGCGAGAGGTCTGCGAACATGCACCACCCTAATATCAACCACTCCGGTGCGACTCTTGCGCCAGTCACTTTACCGGCGTAAAATTACAATATAACTACGAGCGACGCGAGGCAAACAAATCTTCCGATTAAAGCTGCGCGATCGCTTAATAATCAGCCGGTGTACGACACATAAGCGTGTGTATATGTGTACACGGCCGCGAAAAAAACGGCAACAAATGAGTTTGCATTACCGAGCAAACAAACTCGGCTAATTGGAGGAGCTTAACACGCCACGCTCTGTGTGTACACCCGCGAGTGTATAATGTGTACGGATCAATCAAAATTGCAGCGCGTTCTCGGAAGCTTTTGGTTTCGGACTGTATCCCCGCGCGTCCGAGGAATGGAATAATGAGTCAGAGATGCGCGCGTATGTCACCGTGTTATTAGAGACGGGAGCGCGCGCCGCTGTCATTACTGAGTTACACGCCGTTATTATCGCGTGTGCGAGTCGAGGAGCTGATTACCTAATGCATTGTTTTCGACGCTTTTCTGGCTATCGGGATTTTTCGATCGATCGAGTATATAACTCCAATAAATTTCTGCATAACGCCTGCATTCGGTCAACCGATCCTCTACGCTACTGCTATGCCCGCATCGTGACGACAGCTGCGGACAGTTGGAAATGGGAGCATCTGGAGGAAGCGTATGGCGATTCTCGAATGTATACACGGAAGAGAAGAAACAAACCGGGAGCCCGGGCTAATCCTTGTGAAAACAACCATTTATCTGTTCGCTCTCTGGATTAATTTACCCTCGAAACACACACACACCTGAGCGCGCGCTGACTAATGTCGGTCGGTCTGATGTAGTCCGTCTCTTTTTTTCTCGCTCTCTGCATTCGGGAGAATATTTCGACACTTCGGACACACGCACGCCGCCGCTGCTAATTGGGCCATTCGTGCGGCAGTCGTCCCCGATTCCTCGATAAAGGAGTGAGAGAGGATGGAATTTTCGGCGCAGATTGTGTCGGACGGGATCCCGAGTTTGTTTGGCTTTTGTGTGCGCCGCTCGTCCATAATATTTACACTGCGCGCCGTTCGCGATGAGAGATGATCTCGAATTACGAGCCGTTCACACGACCGATCGCACACTCGATTTTTCGGATCATCGCGTCTCCTCTCGCTCGATAAAGGATCCGCCGTAACGAGCCTTACGTGATACAGCGACATTCGCGAGAGTTATATACTGCTGCAATTTAAATTCCATCGCATGCGCTGCACGAAAGAAGAAGAAGATAGAAGTAGAAGAACAAGAGAGCAGCTATGCGCGAATTCGGATAAGAGAGCGTGTTTAAGCGAGGAAAAGTTTCGGCGAGCAATAACAAATTGCCGCATGCAATAGTAATGCGAGCGAGACTATCCCGTCGTCGTCGAGTTAGCGAAGAAAGGGCTATAGACGTCGGATTTTCCTACACACGCTGACCGCAGGACGTGCGCGCATACGCAATTGGCGCAACAACAAATAACTCGAAGAAAAGTTTTTAAAAAAGAATTGCCTGCATAGACGGCTATATGCTGCACCGTTCCGTCAATAATCATCCTATACACGTGAAAGGGTTGCTCTGCTGCTGCAGCCGATGAACTCGAAACCACAAAATGACTATGCGCGCGCGCGCGATTGTTGGTTGCATTGTTTTCCATACACACGGCGCATCGATATACGCACGCGTTGTTGTACAAGAATAAGAAGTTATTGAAAACTTTTTCCTTTTTTTTTTCGCGAATTCATACTCGGCTATCTCTATCTTCTGCCTGCAAAGGGTTGTCCAAGCGCGCTCGCGATGATGAGTCATCGATATACAGAATCGTATAACCGCATTACGCACGCGGAGAGCAATTTTAAAATATGTCGCGGCGGCGTTATATTACTCGCGAGCATTACATAAAAGGGGGTGCAGAGAGGCGCGCGGTGAAATTTAAATGAGGCTAATTTAAAACTCCGCGCGCTTAACAGTTTTATAATATTTTCCGCGAGCGCCCGGCGGGGGAGCGCATGGCACACGGTGCATTTTCTATGAGGCGCGGGGGAGTAAGTATTATCCCGACGAGAGAAAGAGAGAGAGAGAGAGAGAGAGAGAGCGACTTCGATGTATCGACGCACTCGAGCCCCCGTCGCGCGAAGAAAGCGACAGTAGCGCGTTAAAGAAGCGAAAATGGTAGGGAAACAAAAGAAGCCAAAAAATACAACTGTCGCTTTCTCCCGTTGTGTCCCCGTGACACTGCGCAGTGTAGTAGGTCATCCCGGGAGAGAAAGAGCCACCGCTACCTGCTCCATATAAAACAACAGCGCACTCCAGATCTACATTCGGCAAAGCAGCGAAAATTTACGAGGACCAATAAAGCGCGCGCACGCGCGGCTCTCTTTTTCGGCAGCCGGCTGATTTACTGCGCGTCGCGGCGCGGCGGCGAGATTTTTACGAGGGCGTATCGGGGCAAACGTCGTCGCATCGCGGCCGTAATTATGCGGACGAGAGTGAACCGAGCGTGCAGCGATATACAGGCCATAGAGCCGTTCTTAATAGAGTTAGGTCTTGGCGTGTGCATATCGATTCTCCGGCGGAGGAGCTACTCCGTGTGTGGCACCGTCAGACACGCTGTCGTCGTCGACGTCATGCAAAGCCCGAGCGAGCTAGTGTGTGGGGAAGGAACTGACATTCTTCGCGAAGGAAACTTTTGCGGTGCGGCGGATAACTCGCGCAAATGTCAACCTGCTTTTCCAGATATACCGCGAATTCCCCTAGACCTGTTCTTGTTTGCCGACGTTGTTATCTGCGCCGAGCGCGCGGCGGGCGATACCGTCGAACGGCCTCAAAACGATATCGGCGTAATTGCGCCGCGACGGCGTTGTGTAAGCGACGATACGCGGAATACTCGCAACCCTCGCTGCGCGCACTGCTAGCTGCAATAACACGAGCCCGCACGGCACAGATAATTTTAAGCAGGAGTATACGTACAGTTCGGGTACTCGCCGTCCTTGGGCGGCGACGGGCACTGGGGCGCGTACGACGACAAGTGGTAACCGTACGCGTTGTGCTGGTGCATCGGCGCGAAGGGGTAGCCGGCGAGCGCACTCCTCGGGCTGGGGAAGCCCGTCTCGGGCCCGTGCTGCTGGTTGCCGCCGCCGGGCTGGCCGCCCTGGTGGCCGCCCAGTCCGCCCACGTGCTGGGAGAACTGGTGGGCCCCGGGCACGTTGTGCCCGCCCGGGTAGCCGCCGGCCCTCAGGCCGCTCGGGTTGTACAGGTTGTTGTGCTGGAGCTCGATGAAGGCAGACTTGCCGCTCTGGCTGACGGGCGTGCTAGAGGCGCTGTCGGGCCCGTTGCCGCCGGGGCCCGGGGTCACCGAGCCCATGCCGTGGTGGCCCATGTGCTGCTCGAGGTCCGAGCCGGTGCTGCCGCCGGCCCCGGGCGTGCCCGTGTTGGGCGCGGCGCCCGGGGTCCCGGCGCCGCCGCCCGACGGGCCGCCGCCTCCGCCGGACATGCTGTTCGGGGTCGGGGTGCTCGACGGACAGGGGTCGCCCGCCCCGAATGGGCTCCCCAGGTCCGTGAAGTTGAGCGTCGTCGTGGCGCCCCGGAGCTCCACCTTAGACGCGACCGAGTCGCAGCCCCGCAACCTCCTCGCCGCCGCCTCCTCCGCTGGGTCCCGCGGGGCCAGTCTCCCTCAGCTGGGCCCTTCGGGCAGTGCCGTCCTCTGGGGCGTCCTGCGCTGCCGAGCAAGGGGGCCGTCGATCGAGCCTGGCTGAGGATTTCTGATGTATGTATTTGACGGGGGGGACGAGAAGCGCGCGCTGGAGTATCAGCCGGTTCGGGGGCTCATCCTCGCGCGAGAAGCACTGGCACACTGTTATCCGTCGAGGAGCACTCGCGAACCGCTGTCCGGTGTCCGACTACTGTTTCTCACGCACTGGCTCTGGGGCCTCGATTATACACTCCGCGGTGCGCGCGCGGGTCAGCTTCTCCTGGAGCTGAGGCCGACGATCCAGTTCCTCAACCGCATGCTCTACTATCACACACTTTCTGGCCGGCGCTGCTGGTCCTTTGGCTTGCGTACTCTACTACGTACTAGATTTATCACACTGCGCGGTAGCGCGCCGACGGCGATCAGGATTCGCAGCGTCTCATTGCAGCTGCGGCGGATCCTTACGTAAGCGGCTTGCGTACCATCACTCACTGGTCAACAACTGCCGCTGCTGCTGGTATATCTCGGCGAAGGCACACTAATCCTCGAGAAATATTTCGGAGGCAGCAGGGCGACGGAGAGAGCACCGACAGCACGACGGGCTTATTAAACGCCGCGAGAGCACGACGCGTATACAACTCTCCGAATGATGATGAGGGTGATGATGATGATGATGATGATGATGATGGCGATGATGATGATGAGGATAATAACGCAAAACCACCGGGGTGGAGCGCGCGCGCGAGCGCCCGCGAAGACGGTCCAAAGAGGAACCTCGGACAACGACTGCTGCTCCAGCCGCGAGAGGAACACGCGCGCCTTGCTCGCTCAGTTGTTAACTACTGCTGCAGCGCGCCACACACAACACACAGTGCACACCGCGCGGCGTGGACCGGTATAATGATACATAATGAAGCCCGAGCCTCTCCCCGAGCCCGGCGCCCTCACTCCCGCGCTCCCCGCCCGGCGGCGCCACCGTCGACCCCGCCCTCCACTGGCCTTCTCCCGGCCTCCCATTGGCTCCCGCCGGTCGCTCCCACCAGCCGGCCCCTCCTGATTGGTCGGTTCGAGGCCATTATGGTGGCCGCTGGGCGGGGCCTCCCGCTCCCGTGCTAACCCACTTCCCCCCCGCTCCGCCAGCTCCGCGCTCGTGTGCGAGCGTCCGTGAGCCGTGCGTGCGGGCGCCGCGCGACTGTGTGCGCGCGCTCGTATACCTGCGCGCCGCCGGGGGTATACTGCGAGAAAGAGAGAGATGGATCGAGGCTGTCCTTTTTCTCTCCGTAGGCTGCAGAAATTTGCAGTCTTCGCCGCAGCGCACCGTCTTGCTCTTTTGCTGCTGTTACTCGTGGTGCGGATAGTGTGCATAGCGAGGCTCCCGAGAGCTAGCGGCCGGGCCCTTCCTTTTTTGCGGCGCACTTGATTCCGGAAGCTGATACGAACCCGTGGTTACGCGAGAGGAGTCGCGAGCTCTGCTCTCGATACGCCCGTTTTTTCTTCTCGTGTATTTGTACTGCTCTCATCTCCGATGGGATTCGCAGGGCTGCGGTGTAATAAAGCGAGTCGTGTGTCTCTATCTGCGGCAGATATCTCGGACTTATCCGACGTCGATCTCTCATTTTACCGGAATTTCACGAAGCCTGAAACGCACAACTAAAGTAATTGGAAAAAGACAGGTTGCGCGCGCTTTTTAGTGCGGAATACGCGCTGATTTTACGTTTGATAGCCGCGCTGACAATATCTATCTCCGCGTTTAATCAGACGGCCGCGCCGCCCGGTGAATCTTATAATTTATCGCTGTCGCGCCGGATATATACGTGCATCTTACTCGGCGGGATTGAATCTGCCTTATTTACTCTATGCATAACGCACAGGGTGTTTAAAGAGGAACGTGCATGAGGCATCGGCATTAGAATTTCCCTCCTTATGCAAGAGCATTGTTTATACAGGGACTTTCATCGGCCGCTGCGCAGTCACGTAAGAGCCGCGCAGGTACCTAATCTCCGCAGGCCCATAACACTTTCCCGCAACGAGTCACATGCCTACTTTACGCACTATACTCTCCGAGAGAGGTGCCCCCGTTCTCGGCAACGACTCTCGCTCATATTTACCGACGTGTCATTGATTTGAGTGGCCCACTTAGCGCGGCGCAAAAGGGACAACTTGTTGACTCTACGCGCTGTATCTGCGCGAGCTGATCTACTGCGCCCGTTGCGTCGTCGTCGTTTTTCCCGACCAGGCGGATTAGCTCCATCTCGCACCAGTAGCAGATTCGTATCGCGGACACGATCAGCCGGCGAGACTGCGCGCGTCGGCTGGTGGAAAAGCCGAGTGTTGTTACAACGACGCTGTAACAACAGAGCCCGATGAACTTGCGGACTTTTCGGGGATCCCTATCGGTGTGTGTTTTTTTTCTATAGAGTCGCATAAAAAAAATTGTAATTTACTGCACAAAATCTGTCCTCCAGAATCGCGCTGCAAGACAGCGCGGCGGCCTTGGCTCGTCTGCTGAAACTCGCTCGCGGAATAGAGAGAAAGAGAGAGAATAATTTTTTTTCCTCGCCGCGTGGGAACAGGAAGCCTGCAACTGCAGCGGCGAACTTGGCCAACGTGCGAGAGAGCTGCACGCGAAAGCTGCCCCGCAAGACTCGCTCTCGCCGCTCGCGTGTGCTTTGCAAGTCCGGCGCATTCAACTAGTCTTATATACCCATACTCGCGCGAGTAAGAGTAGTGAGAGAGAGAGAGAGAGAGAGAGAGAGAGAGGGCTGTGCGCAGTGTATATGATAGACAAAAAGACGACAACGACGACGAGGAGCGCGGGGCTATATCGCGCAGACCGGCAATTACGTCCGTCGTCTCTCTCTCTCTCTCTCTCTCTCTCTCTCTCTCTCTCTCTCTCTCTCGCGATCGTGTTTTTTTCTTTTAATCTACTGCGCCACATCTACTCCCGCGTGTGTGTCGTATACGGGATTTTGTATTCTGACTATTTTTAATCGCTGATCCGCTGCGATATCGTGTTGAGATGCATACGCAAATGAGCTGCGGGAGAAAATGTTTTGGAACCAGTTTCCGGATTTTATAGTATAGGTATAGCTATAGACTGAATCAGAATTAGCAGCCCTCGATGAGATTCGGAGTGTGTATACATCGTAGTGGCGCAGTCATAGTGGTATACAGTATGTTAGCTTAGCCCGGCAAGCTCTGGTTATACCTCGTTCGTGTACGTGTGCACGCTGAATTACGTAATTGAGGTAAATGCCGGCTATCCAGAGTGCAGGGAACTGTGTGCTAAATAAAATGCCATTCAATTAGACGGCTACGTCGGCGCGCAAGGACGCGACCAACGAGAGAGACGGAGAGAGACGGTGAGAGTGGAGGTGAGCTCCCTAAAGCCGATGGCGCGAGAGCTGGGAGCTTATTCGTGTCTAGTCGGTTGTTGTGGCCATGTAAATTGTTTGTAATGATTATCGCTGATTTGCAAATTTGTAGTTAAAATTTTAAAAAGTTTCATTTTATTTTTCATTGACGAATGTCGTTAAATTAGTACTGTTGCGGAAATTAACTGGTATAGAAAGTTTATATATTTTACTGTCTTGTAAATCTCGCAGAGTAGAAAATTATACAAGAAATTCCCATACATAATTTCAATTTCACTTGAATATTTATATTTTTGAATTTTTTTACTATAACAGGCTGATTAGTCAATCGCACACGTGGTTTCGATTCGCAGCTAAACGTTCACTCCAAGAATCACGGGATATGTTCAGCTCAAGTTCAAAAAAGTAGCTTTTAAAAATGTCATCTGCAAAACTTGTAAGCTGCCAATAACATATTTCCGAAAAACCAAAACCCTTAAAATTAATAACAGCGTTTCAAAGTCGATTCCAACGAAAATGTGGAGAATCAATTTTGTAAGAGGCAACGTTTAAGACTCGTTGTCTCCCTCCCTCTCCGAAGCGACGACAAATCGTATACTTATAGCTACGCGGAATTCCTCGACTCTGCTCTCTCGGGGTCCAGCCTTCCGCCGAAAATGACCGCGTAAAAAAATCGCCTCTCCACACTCGCTCGACTCTGCTCGAGAGCAGAGCCCGCGCGCACGTCGTCGTCGGTAATGCGGTATAGAACGCGGTCAAATACAATGTTTGCGAGGCGACGCCCACACCCGCGCGTTTTACTGCCGGGCAGTAAAGTACGAAAATTACGATCCTCGGCTTAGCTGCTGCCGCTATACCCGTATCACCGCGGCAGCTCGCAGCTCTTGTCACTGCTCGGGGCGCTCTTTTTATGGATTTTTCGGCCCGCGCATCAGCGTCGAAAAATATCGCTCGCTCGGGGAAAATTGACTTAGGAATCCGAAACGAGAGAAAGTGCATCGCTCGCTCGAGAGAGTAGAGGCTGGGGATCACGTGTGAAGTAAGGACACTCCGGATTCACTCTTGCTCGATTTTTCATCGTGCACCAAGCGATATAGTGTCGACATGCCTGCTGTATACGTTACCACATTCCACGCGGGCCCGCCTTTTTCGGCCACTTAATTTATGATCTTTGTTTATTATGCCGGCGCGCGCGGAGCCGTTGTTCTTATCAGTTAGTGCGTGAATCTTTTTTGTTACGCCGCGCGCGAAAGTCATACTGTGGAATGCATAGACGTAAGTTATTATGGCACTACGCCACGATATATAAGAGCTTATAACTCCGCGAGCCGTGATCGAACAAGAAACGAGGAAATAAAATGGGATACGTACAAATGTTTATCGTTTTACGCTGATTTATTGCAGCCGCGGAGAACGTCGGAGCGTATTATAGGTTTTGCTGCATCCGAGTAGGGAAAAGTCTACGTTCACTTTCTGTGCGTTACGTTAAGCGCAATACGAATCGCCGGAATGAATCCAGCCTCATAGCAAAAAAAAGGAGAGAACACGAAATGCCGTCTCGATCTCCAGGCGTCAGGCGCCATCTAATGATCAGTCGGAGGCTTCTCTAGGACGCGGGCCGCACATCCGCCGGTGCCCCGGGGCCTTTCATCCCGGGCGAGAAGGGCGCCGCTCGTCGCCACACCCCGAGAGAAACGGACTCGAGGTCGCGCGCATCCTTCCGCCCTTTTTCCACGTCAACTTTTGGCAGAACGCGACGAGGGAGCTCTGGCTATGATGGTATTCTAGGTGTCCTTCGTTTTTTCTACATCGCTGATGGAGGAAAGTGCCGCGCGTGGACAGCGCGGCTAATGGAGTGTGATGTATCGCTGTGGGTGACTTTCCGTTTCGTAATAAATTGAGAATTCTAATAAAATTATTAAACGGCGCGCATTAGCACAAATAAACAATAAAATTCTCGAGCTCAAGATTATAAGACGCTTCAAAGAGCCGCGCGGCGGTCGTGATAATAAATTAGGAAACGTTGACCCCGTCGAATTTTCCTCGCCTTTGATTACGTTTTTCCCGATATTATACACATGCGCGGTCCGCGCACCACACACGCCGCGCGGCGGTCAATCCTTCTGCCGCGTGTGTAACACTGCTCTCTAATCGATTAGCCGCGCGCGCCGATGTGGAAAAGGGAAATTATAACCGAGCCGCGGAGGACCCTTATTCCGAGGCGGGAGTTTGAATTATGGATTTCCTATATAATGTATTTTCGTTCGCGCGCTCGCACACACACGCAGCTACGGGAGGCTGATGCTCCTAATGACTTCTTTATATTTGTTCTAAACTATACACTAATATAGTCGGCTGGATTCCATTAAACTACACGAATCCGAGAAAAACATTCTTATATATATATATATATATATATACGGGAAAAACTTTCACCCACACCCATATCGTATATACATTATGCAGGTATACATATAGAAAAACTAAGTCAATGTCGAAGGAAGGTGAAAGTTTCATGCGACGCGCAAACACAGTTGATTCCCCGCGCGCGCGCGCAAAATCAACAATAGGTAGTATACGCGGCTCGTAAAAATCCCGCGGAGAAAACTTGTTGGCGACGAAAAAATATAGCCTCGTCGCGCGCTCTCCTCCCACTAGTTGTTCCCGCTAATTTTTCTCCGCCGCATTCTCCCGCGTGCACGAGAGCTGGAAGGGAGCAGTTCCTCGCGTGAGCCACTCCGCGTATACAGTCGTCCCCTCGTGCGCGGTATATATATATATATATATATATATATATGTAGAACTAGTGTCCCCGTGCACACACCTATAGGAAGAAATGCCCGCCTCGGATATATCTCTCCTCTCCTCGAGCGGCTGTCCTCATTACTATTGTATGGGACGCGTGTCGCGCGAGGGTTGCAGCAGCGCCGGGAAAATATTCACGATACACACACACACACAGCCGTGTCTGTGTGTGGCTTAATAATATGCATTTCGTTTATCGGCGAACGCGCGAGAGCGTGTCTGCGTGTGTGTATAGCTGCACGGGGCTGTTTGCTAATTTATTTTCGTTATATATTTCGCGCGTATATCAGGCGCGTGTTCGGAGAAACGCGGTGTAGGAAAGCGAATTCTCGAGAATAGAGGATAATCGAACTTTTGGTTTTCATAGAGCGGTATGTATCGAGAGAGAGGAAGTTTGCATAAGTTAAGGCGACTACGCGATAAGTATACGTATTACCCATCAACGCAGCTCAGTATAGGATAATTTCGATAAACGGCGCGCTGAAATCCTCCAATACACAACAGTCGCGTTCGATTATTCATACGCGCTCGTGTTTGTTTTCCGAGCAACGTTAACAAAGCTCGATCTGCGTGTGTGTGTACGCGCGAATTAATAAACTCGAGAGATAGAGCTAGAGAGAAAAAAAGCAGAGACCTCGCGGAGATGAAACAAAGGAGCGAAAGAAGCGCCAGTTCCAGCCGCAGCTCGAGCTGAGAGGCCATAAAAAGGGCGCCGCAACGCACACGCGAGGGGGTTAATCCCCGCGTTCTCTAACAGCCTCCGACACGGTCTCCTCGTCGCCGTGGATAATTGGCCCCTATACTCGCACGCACACACGCATATAGAGGTATATAGTCTCGTCTAGTCTGCTCCGACGCGCCCCAGGGATTTCTAGGAGTTCGGCGGACAAGCCAGAGCGAGAGAGAGAGAGAGAGAGAGAGAGAGAGAGAGAGAGAGAGAGAGAGGGATAGAGCTTGTAGTGCCCGAGGCGCCCAGACTACTCTATGATCCAATAAAAATCTCGGTCTCGTGCGATGATGCTGTGCTTCGCCGGTCTCTTATATTCTCCCGTACACGAAGAGATCGCACCTGTGTCTACGTTTGTTTGCTTTTTGTTAAAATCCTGTTAAACGTAAATTCCATATAATACTTTGGCTAGTTTCCACGTAACAGAGGCATTACTTTCACTCGGTTGAAATACCGCCTCGTTATAGGAAAAAAGTACACCGCTGCAGAGTAAACAATCCTCGGCCGGGAGTAAAAAATGATTACTCCCCGGCGAAGACGACGACTACACGAGGAGGAGAGGATATAAAGAAAAGGTTATACGTAACGAAGAGACGGCAAGGTCGCCATCAGCGAGGGAAAGGTCGCGGCTCCAGCGGTCTTGTGATCTTTTCGGTCAGCTGCAGCTCGTGTGTGTGTGTGTGTGTGTAGCGAGCTGGATTTTGCTCTTTTTCACTGCAGTTCGCGAGAGCGGATCATTAGCGAGTTAGCAGTCGCGGCCAATTAGCTACGCTGATGCGGGAGTTCATCGCTGCTAACGACGATCTCCGAGAGATATTCACTAATTTTGTAACTCTATACTCTTAGATGCGTTTTGATCTGGGCGATTTTTCTTCTCGAGAGAAGCTTGCGCAACGAGCCCCTTTCTCTCGCCTAATCGATTTCGAACGAGAAACCAAAGAGCTCGAGTCGCGACTATATAGGTGTACAAATGCTCGTTATTTCTCACGGCCCCGAAAATTCGTCACGGCCGTTTACGAGCTGCATCTCCCTCTCCTGCGCACCTTGCACTTGGCGCCATATATCCCGACACCTTACATTCATCTTCCGTTTCCTCGACCGCGCGGCGCACTCGACCCTTTCTCCGCTGTATATAGCTATATATACCCCCTCCGCACAGGTCCCGCAGTTCATTAGTCAAGCGACTAAACGCCGAAACTCGGCCTAAGTGAGCCGTAAGCGCAGCGCGCGGCACGTATATGTCGAGAGAGTATAGGGAGAAAAAAGGAAGAGGCTCGATGACTCGCACGATCGATCGGCGTGAATCTTTGTGTTCCGTGTGCGTGTGTGTAGCGTATTATAGAGAAAGAGCGCGGTAGCATCGATGATTTTGCAAATTTCCACGGAGTCGGTGCCTTTATGGAAGCGTCGAGCGATTTCACGCCGCTAATTGACCACTTAAAAGTCTATTAATTATACACGCGTGCGAGCGCGAGTCTCTCCTCGTGTCTTACGCTGCAACTTCCTACTATGTACGCGTATACGAGTACACACACGGAGTGGCTCGCGGAGCACAAAATAAATTTCGAGAGAGAGAGAGAAAGAGTCACCACCGCTATACATATACGCAGTTCTACATCTCGCGTGCAGCAGCAGCTATACATTCACGCACGACTGCTCTCTCTCTCTCTCTCTCTCTCTCTCTCTCTCTCTCTCTCTCTATCTCCGACTCTTCTCTCTCTTTCGCGTGGGGGCGGAGCGGAGACAGATGGGCGTTCGGAGCGTGGATCCCTTTGAAGGCTGCCGCGCGCGGCGCCAGTGTCTGACTCGCCTCGGGTCTTCTACCTCTGCATCAGCAGCGGCAGCAGCAGCAGCACTATGCGGTGGCAGCGGTGAGCGGCCCCCCGAAAATCCCTCCGCGAGAACGTCTTCCAGCGCGCCTCCGGCCGTCCAGCCGTCTACTCTTTCGATTTTTCGTTTGCAAGCATTGTCTATACTATATATATATATATATATATATATATATATATATATATATATATATAGTATACTTCGAAAAAGGGGCGGCCTAGTAGAGAGAGAGAGAGAGAGAGAGGAATTTCCCGCGAGGCAGCTCGCGTGTCCTGCGGGTATCTGCATATTTTGTTGCTATACGCAGCTATAGCTTCATAAACAAATCTCGTTTTGTGCGTATACTACGTCATGACGTTCTCCGCCGCTTATCTTATAACCGCGGGAGCCGAGTATTACGGATAAATCACGCGAGACCGAGAAGAAAAAGCGGCAGCGGCGAATCTCTTCTGCGCTCTGGCTTTTCGTCTTCTAGGGGGAGAGACACACGCGATGTATACGCGTATAGCCACTTACACCGCGACTCGGCGTAATTCGAGATATCGCTAACTTGTAATTTATACGTGCGAGCGCGCCGCGATGTGTGTAAGGAAAGAAACTTCGTGTGTGCGCCGATATAGTTTTTTTCTTCCGATACAACACACTCGCACCGCGTTATCGACTCTATATATACATCGAAAAGTTTCGCCGCGGCGCACGCACGACTCTTTATGTAAGAGAGAAAGGGAGAACAAAAGAAGAAGAAGAAGCAGAGGAGTCGAGGGCCGGGCTGATTTTCTCCAGAAATCTGGTTCATCAGATGGACGCGAAGCGCAAGGGTAAAATAAGCCGATGGTCGAAAAACAAAAGCGAGGATTTCGATGATTACAGCCCAATAATTTCTGATCGAAGGCCATCAAACGCACACGCGGCGGCGGCGCACGAATCGAAGGGCTATCGATCGCCAGATTTATGGGCGTTTCGCCTCGGTTATCCACAAATCACTCATCCTCCATCCGTCTATATGATTCGTTCGCGTTTTCTACTGCTAATTTCGCCTTCCCCCGGCGTTTTTACCAGGAAAACGGAAGAGCGGACTGATTTCTACGAGGGACGCTGCTGCGGAGGTGTATACTTTGTACTTTATTTCAGCCTGCAAACTGAGCCGAGATTTTTTTTAAATCTGCGAAAAAAGAAGGTGTAAGCGTGAATCCCAAAAAGCGAGGATGCGATGAAGAAGTCGAAGCCAGTAGCCCGTAAAGTATCGAAAAAACCGCAGAAATCCGGAAAGCAAAAGTTATTATTGTCGCGTGGCGCAAAGGCGTAGCCCATCTTGTAAAGCATCTCCTCGAGAGAGCGTATATAAAGAGCCATTACGATGGACGTCGAAACTTCGTAAAACACGATAAAAGCGCGCGTATCCAGCCCAAGAGCCATTCAATAAACCAAAGCCAAGAGCCCATGCAAGTCCGGCTAACGAGCCATAAGCCAGAACTCTTCTCTCGACTCTTGATCTCCCCGAGATTAGGAGAGAGTGAGTGAGTCGAGGAGAAACGAAAAGCGCCGGCTCCTCGCGAACGACTTTAGCACCCAATAAAACGCGCGCGCAAATGTGCTTTTGATGCAAAAGGAGCAGCGCGAGATCGTCGGCGTGTGTGGGTTCCGGCGATTTTTTTTCATTCGCGTTTTCGCTTACGCGCGCGAAGGAGGTAAAAAAGGATAGAGAGGCTGTAAAAGCCGAGAGAGAAAGAGAGAGAGAGAGAGGCAGAGGACGCAGCGGATAGCTTTGTAGTCCTAGAGTATCGTTTGTGAAACAAGTCGGCAGGTACTGAAAACAAAGAGCCGAGGCGTTCCTAGTCTCCCTTCCAGCTCGGCCGAGAGCGCGCGGCGGAATATTTAAAGAGTCGGGCTTTATAATTACTTCCGACCTCTCGATCTGATCCACTACTCGTGGCGGTATAAATTCGTGTTCGAAGTCTCTCTCCCGGCTCGTCTCTGCTTTTTTGGCCCTATTTTGGAATCGTAACGCGCGCTGCTACTTCCACGAATAAAAACATCAAGCCCGCGTGCAGCGAAGGGGAGAAATTATTCGATCGTTTCGGGAGAAAAGTATAAGGCGTCGGGCTGCGCGAGGGTATGAGTTACGCGCGCGCGTGTGTGCCGGGCGATGTTTAAAAAATTGGCGGGGAATATTGATTTTTCGGGGATGTATCCTTCCGCGATGCGTGAAACCTGAAGACATAATTAAGCCGCGAAATCTCATTATGACGTCGTGATGTATTGCGTAATTCCCGCTGGATCATTTTCGGACTCAGCTCTCGCGCTATCGGCTTGATTTATGACAGGTATATTAAAGAGCATCAGCGTGAAAATTATATCGCGGGCAAATAGTCGACGATAGTTATTAGAGCTCGTAAAGCACGCCGATAATGAAGAAGTTGTCCTTTCCTAAGTATACGCGATTGGGTTACATAATAATCAGACGCGCATAAGCGTGTGCAAATGATAACAATCGTTGTACCGATGATTTTCGACAAGTTGCAGCTCGACAAAAATCCCGCAGAGAGTGCGTCGACCCATCGTCCGCTCCAGTAAATCAGCCGGGGAAAATGAAAAATATGTGCAGAGGACCTAGAACGATCGGCGAGATAACGAACTCGCAGGGTCATCTCGTTTTCACGCTCCAGCTCGATTTGACCCTTTTTCCCCCCAAATGATGCCCTTTCTTGGCACTGGGGCGCCAGGCGCCGAGGCTTCACGCCCTTCTCCGATGCTCTCTAGTGTACACTGCAATGTCGCCGAGGCGCAGTGTTACTCTACTCCGTGTGAATTATGACTGCGAGCGTGAGGTGAAATTGCAGACGATCGCTCGGACCTTTCGGAGCTGTGTGGGGCGAGTGCAGACTGGACACTCGTGAAGGGTTGGATTAATGAGCTCGGTGTCGGGAGAAATTTCGAGATTTTTCGTCCTGATAATATTGAATAGTTGTTGCCTTGGCTGAGTTTGAATATTTTGTTATACCTACTCTAAAAAAGACATGGCATGACATTTCGTTATGTCGTTGGAATCTGGAGTTTGATGAATACAAATTTCAAGTCTATGCTCTTGCACGAAACTGATTTATTTTAAACAAAGTTGCGAATCCAACGTAAATCATCCATCATATTGGATAAATTTTATTGTGCTGAATAGTTAAATTTACTAAAAGTTTCATCCCAGATCCTGATCCGTTTCAGCATTTGAATTGCATATTCAGATAAAAATAATCCACACTGTAGTTTGATATTACAACTATTTCAAAGACTATTTTCCAAAAGAAATACGTTATGTTAAATACACCAGACGCTTTACACGTCATAGCTATACATCACAAAAGCCGCAAGCATACATCGAGCAAAATAACACGCGCTCGCTCTCTCATCATCAAAACAAATTCGCGCGGCCGATCAATGAGGCAGCGACAAATTGCGCAAAACTCGCGCGGCTCTTGCCTCGTGAAAGTGTACTTAATGCGATACTCATCTCTCTTGCCGGACCGATCTTTCTCTCATTTCTCGCAAGTCACCGAAGAATAATTTATAACCCCGAAGGATCAGCTAAACGACCTGTCCGAGTTAACCAAACTCCGAGCTAATTTCATTTAACGCCTGGCCTCGCAGCCGCCGCCGACGCCGTTCGCTTAAGCACTTCGAGAGCTGCGCGCGCTGCCGATGATTTACAGCGGGTATGGATTTCACCCTTTTCTATTTCCCGTTTATGCGTCTCTGCAATGTTGACCCTTTCGGGGTCGGAGGAAGGATTTTCCTCTCGGTGACCTAAAAAGTTTTCTCTTTTGCCTTTTCACGGCCAACACAAGAGCAATAATCATGAAGTTTGGTGTACTCGGAAACAATTCGAAATTCTCTTCTTTTTTTCGCAAATGCGCTGTTTCGAAGCGTGAGAATCGCTATAAACTGTTTTAAGTGGAAATAAGCACACTGCGTCAAATACTTTGTCAATACTATGCGTGACTCGTCTAATACCATACAATAACGAGCGAAAGAATTCGTAATTAAGTATTTAGCCGCATATAACAATGAGGAAGCTGTTCCAACTAAAATCGTAAAACCTAATCACAACTCTCCCGCTGCAGCGACGACAATAACTCGTCCGCAAGTTTGTATTTACACTTTTTACGAAAATTACACGTCAATCTTCCGCCCCCCTCGCTGCGTGTATCCCGAGCAATATTCACCGAAAACATAAACACATACGAGTGTTAAGCACCGCCAATGAAACGGCGGCGTCTTTTAGCCCCTCTCCCTCTCTCATTTTAGGCAGAAAAAGGAAGAGCCCGAGCGAGAGATCGTTTCTTTCGCCACGGCACTGAAAGTAATTCGATGGCCTCGTTAATGTCTGCTTTTATTGATTTGGGTCGAGCGTAAATCCAAGATTATGCCTTTTAGTGTCAGCCGACCGTATATGCGTAATGCGAGCCCACCTACCGCATCATCTCTTTATAGTATGTTATACGTCCGATATATATTATAATACACCTTGCCTAGACACGACTTTTGTGATAATCTAGGTGTACAAAGTATATATAAACAGGCAGATAGGTGTGAACGATTTTCATGTAAATTGCCCGCTCTTTCGGTCATCGTTACTTATATATAATAGCCTAGCTCTCTGTATATGTGTACATTTTTCATTCATCGATCGCGGAAGCGGTCTTATATACCTGTTGACTATACCGACGCGAGCGGCTAGTTAAGAGCCCATCTATCGGAGTTGGGCTTTATTAATAAAACAAAATATTATTATAACGTTTCGAGATATATAATATTATAGTATACAATTATTTTACACCACACCCAAGGCTCGAACAAACTCGGCAGCAACAAAACGGAATTCCCACAAGCGCATCGCAACAAACACTCTGCAAAACGTCTCGGCGATGAACATCACGCCATGCAACATTCTCTCTCTCTCTCTCTCTCTCTCTCTCGAATGCGAGGAATAAAAAAAGGCCGCACTGCTGCCGCGCCTCATAAATATATGCAAACGGCGGCGAGAGAGAAATACAGTCACGCGAGTGTGTCGGGCCTTATTTGCGTTTTTCGTGAAGCGATTGATTGCCCGGCTGCTGCTGTAGCAGCATCTCTCGCGCGATTTTATCGGGCGCGTATATATATGCGCGGCTGGTAACCTCGGGCGACGTCTCTCGGCCGTCATCTCTAATGGCAGAGAGAGAGAGAGAGAGAGAGAGAGAAAGAGAGAGAGAGAGAGAGAGAGAGAGAGAGAGAGAGAGAGAGAGAAGAGAGAGAGACAGAGAGCGAAGCGAAATCAAAAGGACCAAGAGGAGACTCCGCCGAGCGGTAGCGGATTTCTGTTCCTCGTTTTCTCTCCCCCTACCTCCCCTCCTTCCTCTTCCTCCACCACCTCCTCCTCCTCCTTCTTCTTCTTCTTTTTTTTTATTCTCGAGGAGGATGACGCTTTCTTGCGCCGGGGCGTCGCGTCGCGTCCGCCATCATTACCCGGCATGACAAAGCGCCTCCGCTCTTCCATCCTCGGAGCAGAGCGTGCAGCTCGTGCTCCGCTGCTTCTTGTGAATATGTGCGCTCTTTTTTGTCTTCGGCTGCGCTGCAGGCCTATTCTTACTCCTACTTTTCACACGCTCGCCGCACCGCCGATCGCTTGTACATGCGCTGCGTACACGCGTATATTGTAACTACTGCGTGTGATAGGAGCTCTAGTCAGGGACGGGCTTTGATTGGGAGAGAGCGAGAATGTATTGCTCTTTGTGGTAACTCATTGATTTTTATCGGGAGCGTTTGCGATAAAATCAACGCTGGATAGAAGCGTATGTAGAGATACTCATTATTCTACGTGGGTACGCGAGAAAACGTCGTTGAGGGAAACAGTAATGTGTCTGTGAGCCACCTATCGTTGCGAACGGGCCACTAAATACTTGAGAGAAACATGTGGCGAATACTCTGTCGTGATGTTTATTTTTATCGAAGGACTATCAATAACATCGAGTATCCGCATTCATTCGAAACTTTCGCAAGATCACATTTTAAAAATTATAATTCGGGATAACATCGGCTATCGCTCGATATGCCTTCACGCAGCAAAAAAAAATCTTTCCTCTGAGCCTGGCTAATACATCCTCTCTCTTAAGCTAGAAAAAAGTCAACGCATCCAAAAAAAATTCCATAACGCATCCTCTCTCTCTTTCTCTCTCTCTCTCTCTCTCTCTCTCTCTCTCTCTCTCTCTCTCTCT
>QLSS01000135.1:102040-132888 GCA_024372645.1 Trichomalopsis sarcophagae | reverse complement strand
TCTCTCTCTCTCTCTCTCTCTCTCTCTCTCTCTCTCTCTCTCTCTCTTGCTGCCAGTAGTGTACGATAAGCAAAAAATGCGCTCAGCTCGTCCAGTGATTAGTGCCAGAAGCCGCAACTCGATCCTCCCAAACGAATGAATGAACTCGAAAGAGCTGAATGAACGCGCTCCGCGGCGCGCGCGCGGGAAAACGACTGACTTTCAAGAGGCGCTCGCGCACAAGAAAGAGTGAGAAAGAGAGAGAGAGAGAACCTGCCACGTGAGTCGCTCCCGCTGACTCTCGAAAAAACTCGTACATTTATGCGGCTGCCTAATTGATCCGCCTACCTAATGCCGTACCTACTACAAGAAGAGAAGAGGCGGCGACGTCGCAGGACGACACACACGCACGATGGGAAGGCGCCAGCGGCACGTATACTCATCGCGCCTCTTTTTTCCTTTCCGGTCTCCTGTGTCTGTGTGTGTGTGTGCCTTTCCTTTTGTCCTCGTCGATCTTAATGCGCGCTGACTAGTCTCTATCTCTCTCGGCTGCCTCCCGATGACTGTGGGCAACTACTTTCGAGCTGATCCATTGAGCTCCGCCGCCTCGTCGGGACCCGATGAAAAAAAAGGTAGGTACGGATTGACCGACGGCCGCCGAACGGATTATTAGAGAGACTCTCTCTCTCTCTCTCTCTTTCTCTCGCGCGGCCGTGTGATTCGGGTTGCGCTGCGATGCCAGGGGGATAATGAAATTAGTCGAGGAGTAATTCCTCCGTGAAACGGAGCTTTGAGCACACACGAGCGTTAATCGACGCGCGACCGTTAAGTCGCGCGCGCATTTGTAATGACGTTTAATTTGTAATGCAAAACGAAGCGCCGCCGTGTAGATGGATCGCGTTGATGCGGGAATTATGAGAGAGGAATCAGCCACTGGATTAAAATATAAACTGCGGATAAACGACGGCGTGATCGTTGTAAACACCTGCTTTAGTTTCTAATGTAGAGCTTGCCAATGTTGCTCTCGACGACTACAGCTTTTTCTCACGATTAACTTTTATGGCAGGAGCTGATTACAAGATGCGTTTACGATTTCTCACTGTTAACGGGGGGCATTTTGTTGTGTGCTAATACGCCTCGATCAATTCTGCTTCACATCGCTGACGCTTAATTTCTTAATTCCGCTCTCCACAATCGTATAGCGGGTAACTCTCGATGTAATTCTTCGTAATAATTATACGCAGTCGCGTTGCGCACTGCACGTGACAAATTAAATTAGAGATCGCCTCGCAATAAAAATAAAGCTCGCGCCTATTAATTAACGACGCTCGCGCGCGCTCGGAGGTCATAACTTTAATCCCTTAATCAAGCGGCCGCGCGCCGCATCGCATACCGACAATTAAAGCCGGGCCGGTAATGACGAGCGAGCGCGTGGACCCCATTAGATGACAGATGATTCTCGCTCTTGATAGCAAAAAATACAGAGCGCGTGCGCGCGCAGCCATCAACGACGCCATAAATCGCAACGAGCGCGCGCGCATCAGATCGACTCTTTGTGTCTTATCGCGTGTTGAATTAAACGCTTCACGGTGCTCGCTGATCGCTGCATTCTCTCTCACTCACTGTGTACGGGTACACGTGTCATTACACGGCATCGTGTGCAGTGCACGGGGAAACGCATACGCTCTACACTCGTGTGTGTACATAGGAGCCCGCGCGAACAAGTTGGCCGTAATAATTCGCCAGGGCGATCGGGAGAGAGAGAGAGAGAGAGAGAGAGAGAGAGAGAGAGAGAGAGAGAGAGAGAGAGAGCCGCATCGCATGCCGCAAATTGGCTCAAATATTTACGCAATTGGCATGATGATAACCGCATTACGTGATTATGTACGCTCGTTACGCGTTCAACCCCATTGCCCTCGCCGCGGCTCGGCTTTTCATCGGATTCGCTTCTGCCGCTATATACTAGTGCTGCAGGTACTCGCGACCGGGTAAACGGCGAATCAGGGTTATTAAGCGATACGTAGTGACTCGTTCGCTATACGTATATCCGTACGGTATAGACGCGCGCATTGTTGCCGCGCACCGATGCGCTCTGCACTTCCGTCGCGACTTTTCCATATGTATTCCTTATTTTGAATTTTCTCCTCTCTCGGATCGCCCTAGGATTTTCGAAAACTGTGTCGAGGGCGGCAAATTTGAATTTTCGGGAACGAGAGAGCGACGATACCCTATTTTTATTGATACCGTAATCGCCGAGGTAATTACAGGCCGCGTGTCGTATGTACTTTCGCATTACCATGCGCGACCGCTCGCCGCCGTCGAGTTTACGGCTATACGGCTCGCATAACGTTAAATGAATTCATTTTTCAGCAGTTTAATTTTATTACGCGCTCCGCAGTCGAGCGTGCGCGCGGTTTTTGCTTCATTTTTCCCACCCGCCCGACGGCAGCACGAAAGCGTAGAATACGCGATACAGTGGCAACAATGTGTGCGCGCAGCTATACTCATACGGCGATTATTTTTCCGCGTCATGCATGTGTGTACCAGGGACACTTGCGCCAAGGACGCTTTGGCCGCGCAATCGGACTCGCCTATCAAACTGCAGCGCGGCTATGTACGTGTGTGCGTGCGACTTGCGGACACTTCGGTTTTGTGAGCGTCGCTTAACTTATTCATGTCGCGCGGCTTGTTTTTCGAAGCTTTTTGCGACGCGTGGAGGAAGAAAAATTACGCGAAATCCATATCGTCGATCCTTATCGACGCGGGAATATAGCCGGGGTATCAAAGAGGAATATCTTTGGGAAAATGTTTGCAGCGGCGACGCGCTTGCAGTTCCCGTGAGCCGTAATTTTCGAGGGAATTTTACATTTTTGCAATGCACGTATATTATATTATATATAGGCATCGTGAACCGAAATTATTCAACAACTTTATTCGCGATCAGTTTTTTCGTGTATCAGTCATAGCATGAATGGTCCAAGGGTCGAAAAAGCAGTTTCGGTCCAGGTGGCACACTGCTGTATACGCATTGAAGTCGTAGATATCGATGATGGAAATCATCCTTCTAATGAAAAAAAAGGGTCCACATGCCACCTATCTTAGCTAGCCAGGAACTAGACGGCCAGTGAGTTCAAGAGGTGCTGAAAAGGCCAGTCCAAAACTCTATTGTTTCACGCGGAAAAGACTTTTCAACCGATTTCGCATGTAATCGAACTCCGTCGCGAGTGATGTATCTATTGCCTCCGTCGTCGATAAATAAAATACTCGCACACGTTGCGATGCAGTCGTCTTCAACATGGTCGTCGCCGATGCATACATTGCGTAACCGCGTATGTGCGCGCGAACACCTCTGCAGACCGTCGGAGAGAAGAGAAGAGCGGCGGAGAGATGCCGAGAAGCTCGAGCCAAAGAGAAAAAAAGCGCAAAACCCAAGAGAGAGAGAGAGAGAGAGAGAGAGAGAGAGAGAGAGAGAGAGAGACCAACAGAGAATACGACGCATAGACGGAGAGGCGTTACGTGCGGTTTCCGTAAAATTGCTACGTGCGAGTCCCGCGCGCTGCAGACTCTCCCTCTATTCCATCTCCGCGCATAGCTGCACTATATATGTATAATGCACGTATGTGTATGTGTGCTATGCGTGCAATATAGCAGCGCCGGCCCGGAAAGTCCGCCGCGCTGTGTTTCTCGGCTGTGCCTCTTTTATGACACGGACTTTTCCGCGAATTCTCAAAATTGCGACGGTGAACGCGTAGCTACATGTGTATACACCAGTATGTGTGTGTGCCACGTTCGCATGGACAAAACTCGCGGCGCGCGCGCTCGCGATGTGAAAGGAATAATAATTGGCGTGCTCCGCCGCGAGCTGCGCCGAAGAGAGGGAGAGAGAGAGAGAGAGAGAGAGAGAGAGAGAGAGAGAGAGAGAGAGAAGTGCAGTAAGGGACAGACCGAATGGTTCCTGGAAAATTTTAACGACCAGCGCTGCTGCTGCTGCTCTGTGGTGCACCGACGGCCAGCTCAGGCGCGATCGTTACTCTATATGCACCAGTTCTGTATTGCTCTCGGTCGCTTACATATTCGCGCACACGTGTATGCGTGCGGTGCAGCGGGCTGGGCTGCGCATGTGTGTCCGCTGAAATGGTCAGGGAGTGCGCGCGCTTTAAACTTTTTCTGGCTTGCATTCGCCGAAGGGTGCGTTCGCCGGACTTTGCAATGTTCGTTTCAGTTTGCGGTCGCCGCACCGAAACATTGGTTTACCGCCGATCATGCTTCTGAAAAATTCATCGATTCGTTTCGCCCAGGTGGATGATAACATTCGGAACATACTTTATTCGCTTTGTCTTTTTGCGAGTCGCACATATTTTGCAATCGTCGAGGGATATAGGTATATTCTACTGGCTCCATGGCAAAGTCTACTTATGTAATACGAGCGGAATATTGGCAATAAAAGAAAAATCCGTTTGCTGCTGCTGCATGCGCGGCGCGAGAATGTGCCTTCGGAAAATTCGCCTCTGCGCGCGCAGAATGTCTCTCGCGCGCGCACGAGCGTTTCTCCCGATGATTATTACCGCCTGGCAGGCTTTTTATTGTCTTTCGGCCCCTTTTTTGCTTTACGATTTTTCGGGGAATCGCAGTTACGTCGGCGGCCTGCAAGCGGTAATATGCAAAGAGTGTGTACTTTAAAATTTAGATGCGCGCGAGCGCGCCTGTTTCGACGATTGGCAAATTTTACTATCTCTATAAAATTTGTCTCCGCGCGCGCGCGCGAGCAACTGCTACTGAGGAGAAAGCTGCAGTGCACAGTCAAGGAGCATACGGTCTTTACACTGGAAAACTTCGAGGAGCGAGATTTTTCGAATTTTCAGGTCCGAACGCGAGACACGCGCTCAGGAGGCGCTTTTCTTGGAAACAGCGATAATTTTTTTTTCTTCGGTGAACAACATTTTCCTCCTGATGCTCGAGAATATTTGAATAATCCTCGAGCATACCTCCGAGAAGCTGACGAGTCACACAGAGAGTGAATATTCCATTGCGCAATATCGCCGAATAAATGGCAAAAAACTCTGCGGTAATTGCGCGTCACACATGCGCCGCGCTCGTCCTTGCGTAAGAAAAAATATGCGAGAGATTTTTTGCCGCGCATACCAGCAGTAGCTGCAGCCGCGCTGGTGTTGGGTTATTCAATGAACGAAAATCGGCAAAAAATCTCATCGCGGTTCGCGCATGGAAAGCAGAATTGCTATATACATAGCGCTGCATAAAAGTGCGCGCCGCGGAGAGGAGAGAAAAAAACGACAAGACAAGATAGCGATGGGCGCGCACGCATCGCTCGCGGTGCAATTGGAAACGCTTCGATAGAGAAGTTAACGTGCTCGGTCAAACGCGAAACGATCTTCTATTGCATCTTACGGTATTTGGGTCAGCGTGGCAGTAGCGGAGTGCGAATAACAGCGCAGAAAAGCCGACAGCTGAGAGTTCGCACCCCCCCCCTCTCTCTGGCTGCGGGTATAATGAATTAAAATTGCCGGTGCGCGAGAGAGGCGACGACGTAAACACAAAGGGTTTGCCTTAAACACCAGAATTATTGTAATTACAACAATTTATTGTTCCGCGCGCCGAGGAAGAGAGAGAGAGAGAGACTCGCCGCTCGGCGCTTTCGAGAGAAGGCGAGCGCTGGAAATGGGGAAAATTGGCCAACTGTTGAGACTACTCGCTACATCTGTAGGGTAGAGCTGGAGACTGGCAGATGTTTCTATAAGTTACCTTCCACGAGACGTGAGCACAGTTGGTGCTAGGATCTACTGATGGTAAGAGTGGCCGTTTGATGGTAAGGGCGCGTGTATTTGTTGCAGGTAAGGAAGGGATTTGTATTATGCACACTTATCAATTTATTGATTTATCGAGGACTATATTTAATTCGATAAAATTAAAGGGAGCGATTGAAATAGACTGATTTTATCTGAATCACTGCGCAAGGCAGAGTTGGTGCATTTATTATGCAATAAACCAATAATACAAAGATATTCTATGAAAAGTCGTCTATTAGCTTATGAAATAACTTTTAATTTTAGGAAATATTAACCGACTATAAGTTTATCACGTTTTATTATTTTTTATTTTGTTCCCGTCACCTTACATCAAATAAAATATTTGTTTTTTTTTATGTCACAAACACACAAGACAACTTTTTACATGATATTATTATTACGCTTCTGGATCGTTTGTCCTTTTATCCCGTGACCATAGTTCGTTGTTGAAACTGAAAAAAATTTGGTTTTGGTATTTATCTGTTACAGTTGTTTATTGGAAGTTCAAATGACTTACTCATCAGTTGTCTTGTAAAGAGGATCATGACTGTAACCGGCTAAGGTTCTCCATAGTTCTGGGGGTCCTTCAATTGCCAATGGAAAGTGTTGCCAGGCATATGTATTAGACTCTTTAAAATAAAATGCGCATATGTTAAAAATAAGTTAGAATAATATTTATAGTACATTACAGAAAGAAAGTTTTATTGTTCATTTTTGTTGTAAAAAAAGTAACATTGATACATGTATGAGAAAAAATGCTACGTAATAATCAGTTTACTGGTGCGTCGAAATTAAGAGTTTTAAGAGAAGTTGTAAGAAGTAATTTTACGTGGAATTGAAAATTTTATATGAATTTAAAATTTCATATATTCTTGATAATATTTTTATGAATTAATTTATTGCATATTATAAACGGAGATAAACTGCACTAAGATAATTACTAAAAGAATTAGGTAATGCAAGAAATAATACGAATTAATTATAACTGTTTGTTTGGATGCAAAAGCGAATGTGCATAAGCAAATATGTAAATTTACGAGTTTTCTATGTTAAGCAGCTGCTGATAAAAGTGAGATTTGAAGAATAAGATGAGATGAATATTAAGAATATGAGATGGTAGTGAATTCCAGGGTATGAAGAATGGTCGTGAAGTGATCTTCTAAACATCTCCATTCCGTTGCCAGACATATCTTATGTAGCCGCATCACCCCTATTCTGGACTTGTTGCAACAAAAAGAAACGATTAAGGAATGCGTCTTTTAAATGAGCTTAGCAGCAACTTGAGCTGCTTGATAAATATCTTATATCTCATACAATGACTACATTGTATACTATAAACAAATCTAATAATAGAATTAATCAGTATGTAGTAGAAAAGAGTTATAATATACGTGATCACATCAAAGGTACATTATTCTAAACGCAAGTACCTGGTGAAAATCCAACCCTTCTTTTTGAAATTTCCCCTTTATGCCATGGAATATCATCTTTCACGTTTGACTTGAATATGCAATAAAAGCATTTTATTAAATTACAAAATTCGAAAGCTCTAAAACAATTAGGAAACATTTTCTCACATTTTTAATAGCGTATTCGTCATATGGTTCACTTCTTCCTATCCGTGGAATATTTTTTGCGATTTTCAGAAAAAATGCAGGCGGCTCATCTGCAGCTACGATCTTATTTTCAATGATTGCTAGAACGGCTACAATAAATATAGCTGCAAAAAAACGAACGTATAAATTCATTTGATTGATCGTCCTTTGAAAATATTGTAATAAATAATGGAGATTATAGCATACCTGATGAGATGTAATTTCTGGAGATGAATGTGTTAACTAATCTCTTCATTTTGTTCGATATACAGATTACACTAAATTTGACTAAGCCAAAACTCTGGATTATATACTGTACGACTAATTATTTATGTATTCCACTCACGTTCGTACTTTTAATCGAAGAGGGCTCTTGTTTCGCGTGTGCGAATTTATTGATTTTAAAGTGGGTTACTTATCGTAAAAAAAAATACGACACAGCATTCAAAAAGGCAATCAGGTTTTATAATAAATAAGTTTAAAAATCTACCAACATGAAAAATAACCGAAATCTGCTATGATGTTGCAATGTTTACTCTGAAGCAATAATGAATGTATACAGTGTTGTCTTTTGAATGACGTGAACATGTTGTAGTAAAGGTTTAGTGCTGAATGAATTTGAAGACTCAGAGATTTATATTTTTTGGCTATAATTATTTGAATAATTTCATAATCTCTACGATCGGATAAAATAAAAAAAATGTCTTTATCTCTGGTAGAAAATTAACGGTTGAAATTCGTTAAAAAGTTAAGTTTAATTGGCCAGTTTTATCAAATTTTAATGTAAAAAAATAAATTAAAATATTACTAATATTTTAATAGTGATGCGTATCTTTAATACCACATCAATATTATTATTAAGCTAAAAATTGTTTTTCTCTTTTTTTGTCATTAAAACGTATATGTCTTATTACAAATATTTGGATTTTTTACGATTGTAACGTATTTTTCTACAATTTTTGGATTGTAACAGTCATTTGACAAATTTCAAGCAAAAGTTTCGTTTTATCATGAGTTAATGTGTCATATCTATGCATTTATAACGGTTAAACGCTTATTTAGTTAAATCGTTAACCACAACTTAGCTAAGAGTCTTAAAACTTTGCTTATTAACAGTTAACATTTCTACCAGGGATGGTCAATTGATAATATTAACACTTTTTAAATGTAAAATTTATTTTGCCCTGTTGAATGAAGTATGCATGTGTATGTTTAATGTGTGTTCAATGCGATACAGGTACAAGTAAACGTGATACAGGTCACAGCCCTTATCCTCTTTAATGCTTAAATCATGATGAGAATTGTCAAAAAGCTGAAAGTCTATTTTGGGATACGTTTGAAAAGAATGTTATGTTGAATAAATCGATACGTCTGCGTATATGATTTTGAATTAAGTTCATTAAGAACTATCTATGGTTGACATCAATATATCCATTTACCATATTCCTCAAATCGTTTTTGTTTTATAATGAATTTAAAAAGGAACGATTTGGTCCTTACGACCCAAGGAATCCTCTGAGCTACGTTTTATACATTTCTATAGACTTTCATACATTATTTGCATTTCCATACATTTTATTTAAATATCAGCCATTTTTGTAAACTTGAGTAACTTATAGTCAATGTTTTGAAATGCATATAAAACTTATTGAAAATTGGATATTATAATAGATAGATATACGTATAGAAACGATAAGCTAGTTTGGAGGAAGCTACATGCCGTTGAATCAATGGCTCTTTTTCTTTTTCTGCCTTCTAAGCGAAAAACCAAACAACAGCAATAAAAAGCAGTAACAACGTTTACAAGATGTTTGCCACGATCTAATTATTTAGTTACGATGTTACTATTCTTATCACTAACTGATGCGTTTATACTAATAAAATTATTTAAAATAGAAAAAGAATCTAATAAAAAAACTGTTTTCTTAAGGTCTTCAAAAATATAAGCATCGCTGCATTATAAAATATAATTATTATATTAGATTGAGTTTTATCATAGCATCTCTTTGTTTTAAGTTAAATAATCTTAGATTCTGAATATTTGCTAGTTGTTAAAATATTAAAAACGAAGCAGACATAAAAGAGACTCCAAATGTGAAAAATAAATTTAAAATTGTAACAAACGTTAACCTTTACATTTGCTTTCCATGATATGGGGATATGAGCCGTTCAATTTTATCAGTTTATTTTAATGAATATTTACATTCCATGTCAAAAGAAAAATCGAATCGTTAATTTGTACTATTTATTTTATATTGAATTCGTTTACAAACTCAGCAATCAATTTTAACAAGAGAAAAAATACATTTTAAAACATTTGATGGTATGCTCATTTCAATGCTGCAGCAGATTTCTGATTCATTGTCGTGGCTACTAAAAATATAAGGTTGGCGAGTAGGTGGAACAATCAATAAGAGAGTCAGTAACTTTTAATCATATCTTTATTGATAGAATAATAAAATGTACATTGTAGGAAATAATACAAGCTATATTGAAGACGCTATCTCTACGCCATACAAAATCTACTACAGAGTTAAAAACTATATATGAACGTTTTTGATGATACTTTATTTTCGAAGCTTTACATTTTATTTTGTTATATGTTGATAATAATTAGAGAGCATGATATTTCCTTGGTCTGCTTCCAGTCTAAAATTATAAAATGCTGATTCAGTTGGAATCTTGAGGTCCGTAATATGCGTTGCAGTTTGTCTTTGCTATTTCGCAAATAGCATCCATTGCCCGGCTGGCATAATCGTAATCTGGTGAACAGAAAAGTTTTATATTCAAATGAAAGCTCGTCGTAAAGCTTTCTCGTAAATTATTCGTAATTGTGTCTATATGAAATCCAAAATTTTATTTTCACCTGAAACAGAGTTGGCTCTTTTGCCGAAAATACTTCCGTTGAAGGGTGGCTTCCGGTATGCCGCATCCACGTTAAGGATTGCGACAGCCAAGACGACCATGAGTACGAGTGCGAAGCGAGTAGCCGACATTTTTTCTAGATCGAGTGATCTAAACACAAAATGTGAAGTGAATTTTGAAATTGTCTATATTTTTATGTAGAGGCAATAAAAGTATAAGGATAGGAACAAAATTTCACCTGTTTTAAAACAAGTATAGAAGCTTGCAAGTCCTCCTCGAGTCAGCAGCCGGTGAAATGCTCTTCTACTGGCTTGACCTCTAGCTTTTATAGTTCAGGACTAAGCGATGACAGATGGATCTGACAAGCACAGAAGGAACGTTTTCTTTTGAATATCGAGTGTAGGCAGTACAGCAGTTTACAAGAATCTATTACTTTCGAAGATTGAACAAAATTTTGTATGGAAATGTGTACAATCATCGTATAAATAAGAGTCGTAAACTTTCATTTTTATATCTAGGAAAACATTTGGTATAAATAGATCCAATAAATTACAATAACTGATATAATTTAGTTTTAACAAAATAGTAAGCGTAGTAAATCGATACGTATGAAATTGTAACAAAAATGTTTAGAATGTTGTAAAGTTCGAATTAGCTTCCGTAATAAATGTTTTCAACTTGCATAAAACCCGTAAACAATATGAAGAAAACAATAGAGAAAGCGCTATGTATAAATAAACTATCAGAGCATAATACAAGCAAAGTTTATTTTTTGATATGCTCACTCAGGTGCGACGGACGAGAGCTGACTGTTCCTGGGCAGTGGACACTCGGAAACTGACTCTGCCATGGAGGATCCGCTCTTTTATATCGTGCGGCCGAGGGTGCGAGATCATAGAAGGGAAATACAATGCAGCACTAAATAACTTGATCAGAGCTCATGACGCGAAGCTATTAGCGGAACTAATACGATTTTGAGTTCTTTTCTTGATGGATAAGAAAATCTCTTGGGAAATTCGCCCTTCATATAATTTATCCCAGATACAGCTGCAGCCTTACAAGTGTATTTTAACGAATTTCTGCTACATGTGTAGATAAAATAACACAGATTTTTATTAATGTATCTATAAATATATGTATGGATTTTCTATAATAAAGTGCTGTTAATTGTTTACTGACGAGTAGCTATGTAATTTTGTGCTAGTTTAATAAGCAGACGATTTCACATAAGATTCGGTTTATTATTCGTAAATAATTTAAACTAATGATGAATGGTGTGTATATGTCTGTTATATAGATGTATATTATTATGCCTGTAATAGATGATGTATCAAAGTTACTTAAATATTTTAAATTATATTTTTATGCTATATTAAAATTATCATGTTACACCCTTCATCAAATATCTTTTCAGCATAAAATCCATATACGTTATACCGATAAAATACTAGCTTTTAGGATTTAGTCAACATATATTTTTGGATATCGGATTATGACAAACGCAATCAAAAGTAATCGCAGTTATACCGATGACGTTTTGTAATTTTACATTCCTTTGATAATATAAATCTCATGAATACTCGGACGCATCTGTACAAATAAAAGATGTTAGACGTTTTCAAAAAGTACAAAAAAATCATGCAAGTCTTAAAAGTTGACTATTCTTGCATAATCATTAATATCATTGATATGTACAGTGCAACCGATGTGCTCTTAAATTTATTCTTTTCACGTGCAACTTTTTACTTTACCTATAGGACTACGTAGTGAACTCAATTTTACTTGTTTTCAGTACAAAGCCCGTATACCTATTTTCAAAGTGTAACGAACGGTCTAAAAATACTTAATCAACTAAAGGTATAATTTGGGTTCAATAAAAGATCAAATTTGAAATTTATATTTATTTCATTTTTTGTTTTCTTTTATTATATAGTAAAGAATTAATTAAAAATTCGTTACAGTCATCCATCGTACATTTTTATAAATCAGATGATCAGGATATTGACTATACAGGGCTGCATTTTTTTAATACTGAGTTTTACATAAAACCCCATACTTACTATTATTCTTGATTTTAAGATGACAAAGTGATAATGTGTTGTCGACTGTTTTAAACAACGTTATTTTTAAGAATCTCCGATCAGTTGTCACATGTGGATAATGCATCGACCACCCGTAAGATTGGAAGTGGTTACCATCAGAAGATAATAAAAATTTGTGTAAACTATATGTTGACTGATCGATACATTAGTAAATTCATAAGCTTAAAGTTAGTCTATGATTGTTCGCTGTATTATTATTACGATGATTATATAAATGATATTTACAATAAACTGAAGAATTTGCAACTATAATTTATATATAATTTAAGTTACGTTTATATCTTTAAATGAATAATCTTTAAAGATTATTCATTTAAAGATATAAAATAAGTCATTCACTCAAAGAAAAAACAGTCTTATCCTACGAAATTTACGGGACGATGTCGCAGTAGCATACGCTGCCACCCATACCCGTCGTGCAATGGTGCTTGCACCAATCGTCCCATTGATCGACCGTTACTGATGCCCTAGGCCTGAGGCGGTTGATAGCCTCCACGACACTTTCGTGCTTCAGGAGGTAATCGATGACTTCACTACGTGCGTACTCCGCTGGCTTCTGGATGTTCCACTTGGAGAGGTTCTTGGCCCAGACGTCGCTGCGGCACTTGCAGTCCTTACCGGCGTTGGCCAGAACAAAGCTCTGGATGATCTCACACACCTTGTCTCCGGCGTAGACGTGTTCCTGTTCACCGCATTGGCAGGGATTGACGCAAGCGTCGACTACATCTCGGCCGTAAGTTAAACTCAGCGACTCCAAAGTCGCAGTATTGAGATCACAAGGTCCAGAGCACTTTATCGTCGAGTCAGCTTTGCAAAGATCAACACAGGTCAAACTACAAAAATAGGTTTACAGAGTTAGACACATGCTTGTTAGATTACAGAAGCCAGTAGGGGATATTTTTCGAACAGAAGTGTGCACTTAAGCACGTGTGATTCAATTTTTTTGTACAGAACATGTTTTACAAACACAAATCAAGAATAAACGCTTACCTTATTTTGTATCCAGATGCGCTCATGGAGAGGCCGAGTAAAAGAATACATACTGCCTTAGACATACTCTAAACATATAGAAATAATAATATAAAAAATAATTATACAGATAGTTTAACAGAAAGATCTTCATAGAGCATCAAGCTCAGTTGGTCAGAGACTTTATACAGGCCTTACAGTTTTCTTTGGGTTTCTCCAAATCCTTTTTCAGGAAAAACCCAGCAAGTCGAAAAGGAACGCCAACGCTTACCTGTCAGGGGGTCCCAGAAAGGTTACACTTCTTAATAATTTAGTCGTTTTTATTATATCTATGAAAAAATTAAAATTAAAATATATTTCACTATATGATTTTACCTACAATTATACATTTATTACATTTTGTAATTTTTCAAAATAATTAGTTTTTTAATTTGTATTTTTTTTTTAACTTTTTTAGTTTTTATATTAATATAACAAAGTTTATAAATCAGAGAACACAAAAGTATTTCAGTTAACGTTTATTCAACTTTCAATATTTCCACAATCACAAATGAAATCTATATGCGACTATAACTAACAGGTCTAGCTTTCTAGACTTGTTAGTTTTCGAATGAGAAAAAATGCAAAAATGGAGAAACACGTATCGGTCTCAAAATCTCTCATAACTGTTAAAAGTCAAAATTCTAATTAATGTCTTGACAAAAAAGCTAAAATACTTATCACTTTCTTCATGTAAAAATACACTGGAAACCAGAAAGACAATGTGCTAGAGATGGTAGTTTCTGTGTAACTGTCTACGAACAAAATTTGATACGCTAAATTAAAAAACCCCTGCCAATTCATTGGCACGTAGCTTCCTCCAACTAAATTTATAGTTCCAATGGATAAAATATTATTTAAATATACAATGTTAATGCTTTTTTAAATATTTTCAATCTTGATAATTTTGTTGAAGGAGCAATTAAAAAGTAATACAAAATATTGTGGATCTGAATAAGTTGGAATTGAGTACAGGGCAACTAGAAAAGAAAAGTTTTATTTATATTTCAATTGTATTATTAATATTTTACAATATGTCAATGTTGGTGATTAATATGTTGCGTCATCATCCTGATGTGTGTGTGCATACATATATATATATATATATATATATATATCATTTTGACATAAATTAATAGGGACTTTAACGACATGCAACGACACCCCTATAAGAGGAAGAAAAAGTTTTAAGAAAAATCAGTTTTTACATTTTAGCTCTTTACTTGCGAACGGCTCGACGAAATCGTTTACAATTTTAGCAGCAAATAGCTTTTTTCGTGGTTAATCACCAAATAAAATTTATTTTTGAAGCATTTGACTGCATTGTTTTAGAGATAAGAGGAATCAAAAAATTTTCAAAAAAAAGTTGAAACCTGGATATCTTAAGAACCATAGGGATTTGACAGCTGCGCAATGAACTTAGCCAAGACACATAAAATATCTACTTTTTCCCAAAATCTCAAGTGCAATAAAACCTTTTTACTTCCGTAATCGAGGCACAAAAAAAACTCATTTTTTCCAGTTTTCGATTTTTTACTGAAAACATAAGTAGTTGAAATTTTAATGGAATATAATTTAACACGTGACCCATCGACATGATTTTTCGTGAGATTATGATGTATTATATGAATTTAAAAAATATCACATTTTCATTTTATCTGCCGAACAAAGCGGTCGATCCCGAGGACCATACGGGGAAAATTAGGTAATTTTATTCTCATTTAAATGCATATTAGCTGAATTATTTGTAACGATCGGATGATTGAAAAAACGCAAAATAGTGTTTTTCAAAAATCAAAAATTGTCCATAAAAAAATAGTTAGAAAAATAAAAAATAAATGTTTTTCCCGAATTCAGAAACTAAAGCTATACATGCATGTCAAATTTTATTGATATTGACCGAGTAGTTCCAGATATATTACGGTATACATACACACATCCACACACACACACACACACACACACACTAAAAACACGTGATTTGAACTTCTAACACACCAACAAGTATTTTCTAGAAGTTTTGACGAAACTCAAACATTTACTATTACAAAGCTTCCTCTAGGAGGAAGCAAAATTTATATGGGCCTCGATGTGAAAATATGAATGAAAACAGTTAAATCATAAACATGTAGGTTACATGTTTTCTAGGTAGCATAGTAAGTATCTGTGTAAAATTTCAGTTGTATAGCTTTTTTATAATGCAAATAAAAGGCATTGTAATGATAGACAAACCCACTGACTCTTATACTGAACTTTTCTTCAAATTCACTATTCAAACCAATGATGCCGACATTCAGCATTATTAATATATTTATTAAAAAATAATTTTGAGGGATTTAGTAACATATTACATGCTTATATAATATTAGCAGACGTTAGTGTGCCGCCATACACATATAATAGATTATCTACCAGTGTTATTAGACAGAGATAGAATCAAGAGCACGCAAAGCGCGCTTTCATTCCTGGTGTTTTCTAAAAGTTATGCAGTATTGGCAATGTATTTCTTACCATTTGACTTTTATAAGAATTACTGGTAATACATTGAATTAATTACTGAAGTTAATATAACAGATAACTAGTTTACACGATCTGTATGATCCGCGACTTGATACGAGAATGAGCTATAAGACTAAAATCATCGCAGCAATGTTCTCACGAACTTTTTTTTATCAAATAAAATTATAATTTGAAAGTGATTGATAATAGGCTCACTTCATGGTAATTTTGAACGGTTGAACACTTAATCAAATAAACGTTTCAATGATAATGGTGAATAATTAGCGATTTTGAATAAATTACAAATGTGGACACTAATAGGTAAGTAAATTGTTCGTTTCACTTGAGTATGCAAATGTGAAGGAAGAATTTTTATGTCAATAAGGAATTGCTCCTTTTTAACAGTATTTTGTATATGTTTTAAACCCAGTTATAACAAAAATTCAAAATAAGACAAAAGTTAAGCAAATTCTGAACAAATTTTCCAAGCTAATCAACATTTGATAAATTCTTGTAGTTGCGTAGACTTACTTTTTATTAATCAACTTGCAGCAAGTAGAGCTCCTAGATAATCTACTACGTTAATGAATTGTTGGATTTGAAACAACGACTGACGACGACTGAGTAATCATCGCTAATATATGACAATAACCTGTTATCAAAATGCTTGATTTGCGATATTTCATTATAAATCGACGACCTCGATAACATCAGGAAGGTTAGCTCAGAGAATCACCGTAGATAAACCAATCGTAATGATCATCCATAATAATACTTTATAATAACACTTTGCTTCGCATTGGGTAATAACTTTTTCATATGTTTAGACCTGTACTAAGACATTCAAACATTTGTTATTGTGATAATATAAAAAACATTATATCAAAAAATAGGGTGGAATAGCATAATTACTAATAATATACTTATTATTTTGATAACATTTCAACAAAAATCAGTACTCAAAGATTATTTGAAAGACTGCTCTTTATTCCCATAAGAAGTATTACGATACGTGTGACTTAAATGGCTTTTTACACGGTGCAGTTAGCACCCGTGCGTAGGGAGGTTGATATTATGCAATTTATCCATGCAAAATAAATGAGCTTCTGAAATTTCCTCAAAATCTGTCCATGTACTAAGCATTTTACCTTAGAATTAATTTTAAAAATTTTACTTTTCTTGCATGTTTTAAGCATGTGAGATTTTTTTAAAACTATAATATAAAAATATTGATGAAATATGCTCTTTTAAATAAATAAATAAATATACAACACACAATGAATAAGTAATGAAATGTTTTAGGATAGGATGTGTCCAAAAATTAGATCAAAAACCAGTTTTTACGCAATAAGATTTTATTCTTTATTCGTTATATCTATTAATCGTAACGTTAAATGGGTTCTTTTTAGATTGAGAAGGTCATGAACGGGAAATATTGTTCTAAATTAAAATAAAAAGTTGTTTGACGAATTATTGATGATTACTAAATATAAGCTTACATAAAAATCATCATATAAAACAAATAACATACACGGAATTTTGCTTAACATTAAATTGATATTTATTAATATTATTTCTTATAATATTAATAATTTTCTTATAATAATTATTGTCTGCAACAGCAATATTTGAAACTCGATAATTCACAGTATTTCTTATTTTCTAGTCTTATAAATAATATATAATTCTTAGTTCAATATGTAGATAACACTTTTACATAACTTTGAGAATTAGTAAAAACCGCATAAGTGCTTCCAATTACTACGTTTTATTGTCACGTCACAACTTTTTGGATGCAATTATTAAAATTATTTTATTTTCGCATTATTGTTTCCTATAAACCTGTTTCACACGTAGTAATATTTCTGTTCAAATCTTTAAGTCTTATTATATTAAAAATTTCAAAACGACCATGAGTTTCACACAATCTTTCAGAGACATTCTCCATTCATAACTTTCGCCCAAAAGTTATGGAATAACATACTTAAATTTATTATGAATACGTCATTTAATGTATGCATTATTTAAACGCACCAGCGTTTGATTCTTAATATTAAATTGGAAGACGTTGATTCTGTCGATTTATCAATTTGCATACATCATATCTTTCAATCATAACAATTATTGAATTTTAGGATGCAAAAGAATAATTGTACTTATCGTCACGCTATATGGCGAATGCACGATAAATTATATGAATCAATCGTCGATTTGCACATCGCGCCCGGATTTGAAGTCATTATTGCATAATACACACATAGTTCACACTTGCCAGGTTCACCCGTCGTAAAATTTCGAGGTACGGTCCAGTGTTTGTGAATCGAACATAGAATAATAATTTAATTTATAATAAATAATATACAATTTTTGCATTATTTGATAATTATATTGAGAAAAATATAGTACATCGTGTGAACCGGGCATAATGGATAATCTTAAGCCTAGAAGCGAATATTTAAAAATTAAATATAATTTATAAATACTATAAGTATAATCAAGAAATAAATAATAGAACATTATGCAACAAGGGACTAAAGTCGTAGATTATTCCCGCGGGTGGATTTAGCCCCCGATCGAAGCGAAGGCAGTAATCACCCGAGGGAATAATCGACTTTAGTCCTGTGTTGCATATAGAACTTTTTTCACGATTTAACTGTCAAGCCACTTCGTTCCCTTGAAAAGTGGGACTTGCGTCAATACAAATTAAATTTTCAAAATTTTCGAGTTTCTAAAATTTAAGTTTTTCAAACATTTTTAAAATTAAAATTTTTTCATTTTTCCAAAAAAGGTGTTGATTTTTTAATTTTTACAAAAATTTATTAATTTTTTTATTTTTTCAAAAAATTAAAAAAATTTTTCCGCACTTGCGGGAATAAAGTAACTTTTCTCAACACGCGCATGAAATAACCCTTTTTTCAGTTCTAAAAGTAGCGTAGATAATCGTCCATTCCAAGCGTGTTAGAAAAAGTTTGAGCTCAAGCAGGGAGAAAATTATTTTCTCCTCTTTGTTGATACCCGTTTTTTAAATCTCTCAAATTTCTACATTTTTTAAATTTCTCAAATTTTTAATTTTTTAAAATTTTTCAAATTTTTTGTGACATAGCTTATTTTCTCCCTTTGTTGCACAAAGTACTATTATTCCCTCATTTGCGGGAATAAAGTACTTCATTTCCACGAATGAGGGAATAAAGTCTTTATTCCCGCAAATGCGGGAAAAATATACGAGGGAATAAAATGCTACTTTAGTCCCGCTTTTCAGGGAATAAAGTGGCTATTATAGTTAAACCGTCAATAAAAATTTTTGTAGAATATGATTCTTTGATTTTCAAATGCATTGTTTGCCAGTTTTGTATCACACGAGTGATTGAGCAAGTAATAACTGCATTCATAAAATGTGACGCCAGACAAACTCTACACAAAAATAACCCTACACCCTACACAAGATAATTCTTCAGAAGAAATAATTGCACCGAAAAATTCTACATAGTTATTTACTTTACGCGAATTCCGTACACACATTTTCGGTAATTTTACTACACCGCAAAGCTCGGCACTATTGTATAACCCATTGTTATACATTATTGACAAGAATAGGTTATACGATTGATAGAGTTTTGCGGTGTAGTAAAATTACCAAAAATGTGTGTAGGAAATTTCCGTGTAGTAAATAACTGTGTAAAATTTTTCCGTGCAAGTGATTTCATGTGTAGAATTATTTTGTGTATAGCGTAGGATTATTTATGTGTAGAATTTATCCAGCGTCTAAAATGTTAATCAAATTTTATAGATAAAATCTCAAATGTAATATTTTGCAAGTGATTAGTGTCAACGTAAAATGATACAGATATTCTAATTGTTTATTTTTAGACAATATAGAAACAAAGATATAATTGTATTTTGCAAATCAGCTGTATATACCCATATATACGTGCTAAATTTAATTGTGCATTAAAAATGGAGGCAACAAACATGATGTAGTCAAATTATTTGTGTATTGAGGATGTGAGGTACTATAAATTATAGGTGCCAAAATAATTTGTGCATTGGAAATAACTAAGGTGCTAAAATAACTTGTGCATTAGAATTGGCGAGGTGCTTGAATTATTTGTCAATTAGCGACAACTAAGCAGCAAATAATTTGTGCAAGAATAAGTGCGGTGCTATAAATTGTAAGAACTGAAAAAGGTTGTGCATTATAGGAATAAGTGAGGTGCTATAAATTGTAAGAACTGAAAAAGGTTGTGCATTATAGGAATAAGTGAGGTGCTAAAATAATTAGTGATTTCGGAATCAGCGAGGTGCTAACATAAATTGTGCATTAAAAATAAGTAGGGTATTACAATAATTTGTGCTTTAGGAATAAGTGCTGTGCTTCGAATCATAAGGGTTAGAATAATTTGTGATTTAGAAATAAGCGAGGTGCTTACATAATGTGTGCATCAGGAATACGCAAGGTGCTAAAATAATTTGTGCATTAGGAATAAGTGCTGTGCTTTGAATCACAATGGTTAGAATAATTTGTGATTTAGAAATAAGCGAGGTGCTAGCATAATCTGTGCATTAGGAATACGCAAGGTGCTAAAATAATTTGTGCATTAGAAATAAGTGCTGTGTTTTAAATCATAAGGGTTAGAATAATTTGTGCATTAGGGATAAGCGAGGTGTTAACATAATTTGTGATTTAGAAATAAACGAGGTGTTAACATAATTTGTGCGTTGGGTATAAGTAAGGTACTACAATAATGTGTGCATTAAGAACAAGTAAGGTACTAAAATAATTTGTGCATTAGGAATAAATGCGGTGCTTTAAATCATCAGAAATAAAATAATCGGTGCATTAGGAATAATTGCAGTGGTATACATTATAAGTGCAGAAAGATATATGCGACATTATAAGAAATTGTAAAAAATTCTCCTGTAAACAAATAATAACTATACAGTAAAATTTTGTGCATGAATATAATACAACTTTTGACATATAATTTATGCAGTGCTATAAATCATAAGTGCAAAAATAATTGGTGCATTGGAAATATGTGCAGTGCTGCATAAATAATATGTACTTAAAAATGAGCACATAAGGATTCAGTGTACGATGAATATGCGCAATACTATTAATAATGTATTAAATTAATTTGTGCATAAAAAATCGATTAAGTGCTAAATAAAATGGGGTAAAATAATTTGTGCATTGAGAACATGTGAGGTGCTATAAATTGTATAAGTGCTAAAATAATAAGATATGAATACCTTGTGCTAAAATGATAATTGTTGTAATGAAATGTCATTAACGATAAGTGCTCAAACTATTTGTGCGATAGAATTACGCGCATAGAAATAGGTGCCGAAATAATTTGCTTTGCATATATACGTGCAATGTTGTCAATGTTAAGTGCTTACTTGATATTGGTGCAATGAATATACGTGCAGTATTATAAATATTTAGTGCTAAAATTATTTGTGTTCAGTAGATATATGTGCAGTGCTATAAATACAAGTGCGAAAATTATATTTTTAAACATACACATGAAACATCCATTATGTCTCACATCTCACACTCTACATCCATCCATTTGACTTATACATTATATTAAACATTTTTAGAAGCCTTTAGCCAAAAAATTCGTATCGATTTAAAATACAGAATGTGGAGCATAGCTATAGAGAAAGTTTTTGTTGTAAGGCCCAGACACAGGGGGTCCGAGACCATGGTCTAACGCTATGGGATATGTAAATTCGTGCGCTACCGCGATTTTTTTCTTCTTTTATTCTCCGAACACTCTTTGTACATTAATTACCAGTCTTTTACAAATAATTTTTTTTTTTTTGTTCATTTTCTAAGCGTTCCGAAAACAGCCCATATTTTTTTTTATTTTAAGGACAGTACAACCTTGCGGAAAAAATTAACACAATATCGATGAAAAATAAAAGCTACAAAGTTCACACAAAGTTCTTAAGTGATTTCGAATACGTATGCGTCGGTATTAAACAATTTCCTGTTACTCCGGCTTCTCCAAAATGGCAATCCATAGTCCATGTGAGTCAATGAGAACATTCTGGCTGCGTTTTTGCCGTTGAAGTTATTGGCCCCGCACTTTATCACTGTGCAGAATTGAGCTTTAAATAGTGATAGTGAGGTATTTTTAAAACTGATAATACATACAGCAATAATTTACAACGTAAACTTATCGGTTACTTTAAATTATTCAATTCGGCATTTGCCTTCTCTGTTCCAATATCTATATTAAAAAACTCGACTACCAGTATTGAAAACAGCGATAAATTATACTTTTGAAACGTCATTAAATCGCACGAAAATATTTTTTGGCTGAAACTATTGCTGCGTATAATTTTTTAATTGTGTGTGCAAATGTCAGAACAAACTTGCCGATTCATGATTTTGACGAACGAGCTCTTTGTGATTAATACGAATGAATTGGAAATTCTACAAGCGATCAATCCGGTAATACGCAAGTTTTCTCGCATTTGCACAATTACCATAAGATTATCGAATAGAAAAGATCCTTTATCTTCGAATTAAAAAAAAAACTATCAGTACAGTGGAAAAATTCGGTCGAAAAATGCAAACATACCCATCTCAATGAACAACAGCTCGCCGTACGTTTGAAATTCGCACGATCCTCCGCACAGCAGTCATCCTGAGAGCTCCCTCGAACGATCGACAGGAAAAAGAATACTCGGCCTCGTCAAATAAGGGCGAAGAATCAACACCGCAAACCATGCAGAGCGCAAGCTCCGCGCTCGATATATCCGAGCCCCGACGAGGCCTTCGCCGGACTGAGTCTCTATAAGGGCTGCGGATCCAGCGTCTCGCCGGCGGTGCGGCACGACGCATGCCCGGGCAAGAAAACCCTTCGCAGCCTGGCCGAGCGGCGGACGAAGGTGGGGGCGAAGCTCGGCCTCCAGCACACACCCACAGCCGCCTACTCCCTCAACCCCAGCGTCATCTGAAAGTGATGGCAAATCAATACCGAGCAGCAGCCACCGCCTGCGCGATACCGTCCCTTGCACAGCCGGTAGCGCCGCCGAGGTATTTCCGGCTTGCGTTTACTCTTTCTCTCTCTCTCTCTCTCTCACTCGCTATCCCGTGTAACTTCTGTCGACAGCGAGGGTAGCGAGGGAGAGGAGGAGTGATTCTTGCGGAAAGCGAGGATGATACGGTGATGCGGTTTATCCTCGAATGCAGGAGAGCTTGCAACTGCTGATGGAAGTTTTGTCGGATGAAAAGTTGGGACGCAGACGGCTCTCGGCTGTGTTGCTGCTGCGGATACATGGAAAATGTTTTATTGGACGCTTCGGGAGGGATGAGCAGCGTGGGACTGTACGTCCTGTGCTCGCTGCGGGGAATGCTGATGAGAGGAAGATTGCGCTGTGTAAGGATTCTATATTGGTGACTTCGCCACTACTGCGAGATTCTGCATGTATTATGCGAGAATACTTAGAAATTCTTATCTGGAAATAGCGTGGAATTTTGGGATCGGTATAAATCATGTCGATGTTGACTTTCTTTTTTTAATCGATAACTTAATGAACATTTCTACCGAGAGTAATGCTGTCCAGGCTGGCGCCAAGCGATATTATGTTTGATAGAGTCAGGTGAACCTTGATGTGTCAAAAGCTAGCTGAAAATTTTGAACAACTTTCGACTATAAAAAATGATATAAATATAGCATTAAAGTATGCTTGCGGGACAATTTAGGTTATTGTTGATTTATCCGAAAGACCACCAGTAGACCAGGTGATGCAAATTTTGTTGATGCTTGATTGATAATTTTGTACGTGATTTTTTGCTAATCATAATTTATAGTTTCGATATTACTTTACTCAGTACTTCTCTTATTTTCTCAGAAACAGTCTGTATGTTCAACTGGATATTGCGCAGTTTTAATATAGTCTAGCAATGATATCAAATATGTCTATCGAATTTTTCGGTAAAAATCAAACTCTTTGTACATATCAGATAAGGAACGTCAACAAAAAATGTAATAATTCTATAAAGCAAACCAAGTTTTAATTCAAACAGATTTAATTGATTCGATAAATCTTTTTCCTTGGAGCAGTATGGTAAAATCCCATTGTTATTTAAATCGAACAGCTTCGTGAACATCCGCAAAGTGCAGAATCGTCGAATGCTCAAAAAGCGAATAGGTGATGCAAATGTGCAGCACATGCTATATGAGGTAAAACGCGGACAATTTAAATCCTTCACACAAGTAAAATACGCAATCAAAATAAATAAGATAAACGATTTCACGACGATAAAGCTGTTTGTTTAAAATCTCCTGTAAAATACAAACAATTTTTCTTTTTCGCGATTACTATTTAATTGACTTTCTGTGTTTTCTTAGTTGGGCTCGATCCAGACAAAACGTAGCGGCTAATCGATAATGCGAAAAATACTGTCTTGTTTATGCCGATTATCTCGGGTATAAATCGATCGGCCGCGCAGTAAGTCTTTCGCAATGAAGTAATCTTCGAGCCCTTATCAAGACTTTTTAAAGAGGACCAAAAACCTTTAATTCCTATAAGAGGTCGCTCTCTAGAATGCGGACATTGCGACGAGAATCGCAGAAGAATGAGCGATGTCTTCTATTGTGGACAACTTATGTTTGTATTATTAGGCGTGACACATTCAAATACAGTGAACTACACACCGTCACGAGATCAGCGATGATTTAATGCTTCTAAAGACTTAGGAGGACGTCAGTTGATGATTAATTAGATATCGATCGTTATCCGTGATTGTAATTTAATTTTTATTGGATATGGCGTTATCTGAGAAGCACGTTTCAAATAATAAACTTCATTTTATCCTCAAAGATGAAGCTCTCGCGTAAGCGCATTGCCGCAACGAAGCTATACAAAGAACCTGCAACAATCGTTACCATTTGTTGTCGGAATTTCAGATTCGCACAATTAAGATTGCGAACGGTAGAGATATGCGGTGGCCCAGCTGCTGGGAAGCAGGAATGTATTCCGCTAGTTGGACGGCGTCCAACAAGCCGGCATCAGTATTTCAATGAAAGCGAAATATACAGATATATAGAGGCTCGCGGAATTCGAATCTATTGTACAGTTACAACTTCGATTTCCATCAACGGATGTAACCGTGCGAGAAAATCGTCCATTTCTTCTGGGATTTTCGAGTATAATTAATGACCCGATATATACGAAGAAAAAAGGAGAAGCAAAAGGGAAACTATGAACCTATATCATCAGCGAGTGATATTGAGCGAAAGTTGGCTGTTATCTGTCCGCTGCAGTGGAAAAGCGATCATTAGGCCAGCCTATTAGGCCGGAACGAAATTGCAGCCCAGAAACTTACGCGGCGTTATATTCCCCGAAAAAAGTATCAGCATAGACGCTTAAAAAAGTTCGTCCCTCGCACTTAAACTTTCTATTTTCTAGTCACGATTTCGATTACCTTGTACCGGCGGGGACGAGGACGAGTATAGGGTGCGGCGCCCGGCCATTTCGCGAAACTGCCATCCGGGGTTATTTTTTCTCCGAGAAAATTAGTTTGCCTTGTTTTTTTTCGAGGATCGCGCGTGCGATAATCAGCGTTGTTACAGCGAAATTGTCGCAAACTTTATCCTCCCATTCACGACGAAATGGTGTTAGTATAACACCAGAATCTCTCACGGGGCTTCATTTAAAATGATAATGAGTTTAAAGGCGCGCGCCTTATAGCCGTGCTCGTCACGATAGCGACGGATACACATACTTCTTTTTTTTTCTCTCCTCGATATCCCGAGTCGATCTTTCATCGCAAAGTTTTGTAACGATCGATGCGGCCGTTTTCGGCGTACCATTAAATCATCGGTGTACAAACGGGCATACTACTGCGCAGCCTCGAACTTTTGCGAACCGCAAGCGGATGATAAAACTTTTCGCTCTTCCCGAGGCATCCGACGAGATCCTTCTTGCTCGAGTCTACTTTCGAGAGAGAGGGAACTTTTCTAGCAATTTAACTTTTTTTCAAGTAATCTTCGAGCTGTCCGTTGTACGACGCGGGATGTTCGTTTTATTTTCGAATACCACTGTAAACATTGGACCAGTTGCTAATGAATGCTGTAAATTTAATTCCAGACGATATTTAACCAAAGTTCGCTCCGCAGACATGTTATTCCAACGCGAGTTTCGAAGATAAACTTTTCCGTGATTTCGAAACGTGCAGCGAGAGTAAAGCTCGGAAAACGTAACACAACGGATATCACTTTTGTTTTTCGAATCTTCCGATTACAGAACTTCCAAAAACAAAACCATAATTTCTCCCCAGCGTCTAGTGTCTCCCGACAAAAACTCGCAGACGCCAAAAGCAAACAGAGTTCAGAGAGCAGCCCTCGAGGCTGCGAAGTGCGCGCTTAGGCATTGGCGCACCACTACGCTCCGTCTAATGAAAAAGAGCAAGCCTCTGTTTTCCGTAGGTATATAGGTACGGTATACACTCGTCGCTCAGCTCCGTCTGCATCAACGTTGCGCGAGGGGAAAGGAGGAGGGAAAAAAGCTCCCGTATAGTACGTACAGGACGTATAAGGGTATACGGGACCGTATACACATACGTATAAAGAACAAACATTACCCTCTCGGCTTGCAAAGAACAAAGCGCGTGAGGGAGAGAGAGAGGGAGAGAGAAAGAGCTAGCGAGGCCTCGTCGGCCCTCACCCTCCCGAAGGCCGCGCGTGCCAAGTATTGATCAAGTCCTCCCTGTCGGCCATCTTGCGCAGCTCAGCCTCCCATTGGTCGGCGTCCATTTTACCGAGACCCTCCTCCGCGCGCGCGAACTTTCCGTGTATACGTATATGTATATGCAGGAAACTCGAGGCGAGGGTGTGCCAGCAGCTCCTTTTCCTTCGAGGTATGCTACTACACGGCGGCGTTTACCTTCTTACAGCTTTTTTCCAGCCAGCCGAACGCGCGGGATATACAGGGGTTGGGGGATAAATCACGCTGGCCCACATACGCTCCAGAGGATCGCCGTTGCTATATTGGCCGATATGTCGAGCAGACGACGGGATTTTCATGCGTCGTTTAACGAGAGATCGTTTTCTCTCCCGCTCGAGGAATGTGATTTTTCATATTTTTCGCTCTCGAGCTTTTTCTCTTTCAAGGGGCTCTGGAACAATGCGACGGCGAATCGAGAGGGGGGTGGGTTTAATTCCGACTCTTGGTTAGATTATCCCCTCATTAGTGGAAAGGCTGTATACCTGGCGTCGGAGAAGCTGATCGATAGTTCACTCGGTGTTTTCTTCTTCAATTAAAAAATCGAATAAGCTCCCACGTCAAAGAGGATTATTTCACAAGGGACGGGCCTATAGGGGCGGCACTCTAAATATGCCAAAGTTCAAACAGCGGAAGTCACTCTGGGCTGCGGGGGCTCGAAAAAACAGAGACTTCAATTTTACTACAGCGACCTCGTTTTTCCCGGGTGAAACTTTGGAGAGCTCTATACAGTGCATGCACTTGTTTTTCCCCGAGCTTTTTAATGTGAAGGTGCAGTTTAAATTCAACGAACGCAAAAAAGGTCTCGCCGTGAAAAATTACACGGACACGAGCGCGATTCGTACAATTATGAATTCGCATAATCTCGAAACGATAGCCCCGCGCAGAAAAACGCCAAATTTATAACCCCACGCAGCCTGTTTACACTGACCAGGAGTGTACACTGCATCGGGTGGGGGAAATTTAAAATGAAGCATAGATATAAATTGCCGCGACAATAAAAGCCAAGGTGATAAGCGTTCTCGCGCGCTCGCAGCGTCAACGTTCGCCAATCTCTCGCAATTGATCGCGCGTATGTACAGTGTACCGCGGCTGCAAAGTGCATAATCGTCCCGACAAGTGAGAGAAGGACGAGTAGAGGTATGCGCGCGAGAGAGAATGACGCAAAAGTCCTCCAGTACAGCACACGTCATTTCGTCCCTGTCCTATATATGTATCTCGCGCTACACCCACGCATACGCACGCACACGTATACGAGCTGGGAAATACTAGCAGCGCTGGCGGCATTCAGGAAGTTTCAGCGTGTCAGAGGAAAGATCCGTCGTGTATATCTACTCTGTCGTCGCTGCGCGAGCGAGGGAGCGAGGGGGTGAGTAGTGACGCCATTGGCTCGTGGGCGTCACGCCCGCTCAGCTCGCACACGGACGCCTACGCACACACCAGCGGGAGCCAGAGGGAGAGAGCGAGAGAGCCACGCCTACCGGCAGCCCTGTGCTTTAGGGGATGCTCTCGCTCGCTCTCTTCCTCGCAGCTGCGTGCGAAACTGGGTCAGCCAGAGCGAAGCGCCCCCCATCAGAGAGAGAGAGAGAGAGAGACGAGTCGAGCCGTCGGGCTGGCAGAGGCGAACTCGCAGTCCCGAGCGAAAGCACCCCAAAGCCCGTTCGCCTCTCTCTCGGAGCAGTAGCAGCAGCGGAGCAGCAGAACCATCATCCTCTCCTCCTTCGAGACATTTCTCGGCGGCCAGCGACGCTGTCTCTTCTTCTCTCACTCCATCTCGCTCTCCCTCTACCCCTTGTTAGACAGCGCCGGTCTCTCTTGTACTCTATCTCCTTGTGTGAAGGAGCTGCTGTCGCTGGACGACTCTGAGAGCTGCACTGCTACGGACGACGGAAGCCGACAGGGACGACAGGTTAGATGGATTTTTCACTTTCAACTCGACCTTATATACATACGTCGAGCTTTGTTACACACTTATATTTTCTTTATACCGCTCGGGTTTTTCGTTTCCTTTTGATGGGAAGCTGCTCTGGGTGGGTCACACCCTCTTGATTGTCCCCAGAGAGGCTTCCGACGGAAGGGTTTCGCCGTTTGTTGATTCACTCATTATTATCGTAAACTCTTCTATTCTGTATCTCTCTTCCACACTTCATTTCACATATATAAGTACTATACGTACATCCCCATTACTAGTTTAGTATACGCTCATCTCATCGCATGGCTTCTATGTCGATTCATACTTTTCACACAAAGGTATCGAATATCGCACATTACGTAATATACCCACCGTCTTTCAGTACATACCTATATACATCCCGCTCGAATTGGAAAGTCTAATGGGTAAGTGCGGCCTCGACTGATCCAGATAGAGAAGTCAAATCGCAGCTGTGCCGCAAATCTCCCCGAATCTCCTCCAATTTACGGTTTCGCATTAGCATTCGGCGACTCTTGCAGTGTTGCACCTTGCGCCGCGCATTCTTTGCATCCTATTAAGGATATTTGAATTTCAAGAAGTGCCGTCCCGCCGATTAAACCCTCACCGCTGGGTATAATCCTAATAACACTTTAAAATACCGATATATACCCGGGCAACAATGAAGCGGTACTCGAATGCTCGTTATGCAAGCAGTGAATAGGGACGTGAACTTAATGGAATCGTCATTTCGCCGTTGGTGAACGGCCAGAGCATTTTTAATACGAAATACATCGCTCTTGACCCAACAAGACATTTTTCATACCTGTATGTACCCGCATACCTACGTCTTTTTTGTAAGATTCTTTCTGAATCTGATCCTCCGAGGAGGATCTCGTTGCTTTGAGATACGGGATGACAGCACGTTGGGGCAGGGTGTGTAGACATGTAGGTATGACTCAGGCCACCATCTTGGAGCCGCCATTTTGAATTCGCGAATACCAGTCGTGAACCTACTTCTTCGAAATGGGATTAGGGGATGTGCGCAGAAACCTTCGCTGACTACGTCGTCGGTTTCTACGAAGACATTTTCTATGAACTTTGAGTTTATCGATTTTACTCTGGTGCTCTAAACATAGATGCATTCTGAGTTTTTCGTTAATCTTCGTGCACGATGTATATTTGGACTTGTGTAAAATATCATATAACCCATCGAAAGCCAATCATTGCTCACCCGTATTCTCCATCAATATCATTCGCAAAAACCTCATCGAAACACCCTTGAAAATCTCAACCGACAGCTCTGTATATCCATATAAGAGCTCGTCGACTGAATAAACAAAAACGTTTCCTTGGTCGCTCAGTCTACTGTGCTCCATCGGTGCTCCTTGATATACTATATACGCAATTTATGCCCGAGAATAAAGGGAGGAGCGCAAGAAATAGCAAAAAAATAAAACTTATAGACTATACACGTAAAGCAAAGATAGAGCGAGTGTGAGAGAGCTGTGGTTAACTGTAGCGGACCTCTTTTGTTGTTGACTGTTGTAGGGATCTGAGCAGGCGAGGGGCACTGCGGAGAGAACATGGACAATGTGAATGTGCAAATGATCGGCACTAAAATCACAGCGATCAAGGAATACTTATATGTAAGACCACCATAGCCGCCATAAGCCATATATCTCTCTCAAGCATCTTTTCTCTATCTCTCTCTTGGATATTATTCTGCATACTTTTTTCATATTTCGCTTGCATTCTCTCCTACTCTCTCTCTCTCTCTCTCTCTCTCTCTCTCTAAGCACTATCTTTTTTATTTGTTCACCTTATGTCTTTTCTTGCACCTTTACTACCTGTATAAAAATTATAGATTAACTATACTTTATTCTAATTCTCCGCATATTCTTGTCTGCGTGCTTTCGTATACGATCATACACACGATGTATGTGTAACAATTATATAACTATAAGTATATATTAGGCGATATAAGCAGCCGAAGAGCGGCAAGCGAGCGTAAATTCTCAAGAGGGCGGACCTTTGCCGTTTCTGTATTTCAGAACTTTGCCCGAACGCACTCGCCCACCAGACTCATGAGTTCCGAAAACACGTACTCGCTCTCCAAGGAGCACGGTAACCTCAAATATTCGGGTGAGCCATCCTTTATTTTACATGAATTATACTCCTGCACGATTTATTCGCCAAAATTCTGATGCACGACTGTTTGCTCTGCATGACGAGCTCCTGTGTGGCCGAGATAAATCCGCGCACTCGATCGAAATCAATAAGCCACAGGGAGAGAGAGAGAGAGAGAGAGAGAGAGAGAGAGAGAGAGAGAGAGAGAGAGAGA
>QLSS01000135.1:74461-93792 GCA_024372645.1 Trichomalopsis sarcophagae | reverse complement strand
AGAGAGAGAGAGAGAGAGAGAGAGAGAGAGAGAGAGAGAGAGAGAGAAAGAGAGACGAGGACAATTAATTACCGCTGCGGCGCGTAATGACCGAGAGAGCTATCCGAAACAGAGATCGCGCGAGAGGTGGTGATTTATCGGGAGGATTTTTGTTCAACAAAGTTTGAGGGAGGGATATCGGTCACAGCTGTTTTTGTTTAGTAACGCGAAAAGCTCGCGCAAATATTATAATATCGTGACGGTGCAGGAATTCACTTGACGTCACCGGTATAACCTTCACCGCGTCGGTTTGCGTCGCAGTCGGCTTTTTATCGATTTCAGGAGGAAAGAAAGATTAGGCTGACCTTTGACGTGACGTCTATACGTCTAATTGTCAATGATTAAAATTCAAAGAGAAACACCTCACCCGACAATACCAAGAATCGCGCATCGCCGCCTCTGATTATTCCAGGTCACCCGCACTTCTTCAACCAGCTGTCATGTGGCCTGGACCTGGTCTCGATGGCCGGCGAATGGCTGACGGCAACGGCCAATACCAACATGTTCACCTACGAGATCGCTCCGGTTTTCATCCTGATGGAACACGTGGTCCTGCAGAAGATGCGGGAGATCATAGGCTGGCCCAACGGAGCCGGCGATTCCATCCTGGCACCTGGTGGATCCATTAGCAACCTCTACGCTTTCCTGGCAGCCAGACACAAAATGTTCCCGCAGTACAAGGAACGCGGCCTCGCGGCCGTTGGTGGTCAACTCGTTATGTTCACGTCTGATCAGGTGAGGATCAGTTGATACAGAATTTTTCTCGTCAATGGCAAAATTTGAAACACTGGCGAAGTAGTTTGACAACAGCTTGCGATAACGGTAAAATAATTAACGAACGAGGAAAACTTTTAATTGAATTCGCCATTTCCTCTCTGCTATCCGTGAAATCAAAACTTTCGAACGATCCAAACTGTTTTAATTAATTATTAACTACGTCGTTCTAAAGAGGAACTCTAATGTTCTTGTCCACAGTGTCACTACTCGGTAAGGTCGTGCGCTTCGGTTGGAGGTCTGGGAACGGACAACTGTGTGATGGTACCCAGCGACGAACGCGGACGCATGATTCCGCAGCGCCTCGAGGAACTGATACTCGAGCGCAAGGCCAAGGGCCACATCCCGTTCTTCGTGAACGCGACGGCCGGCACCACCGTCATCGGTGCCTTCGATCCCATACAGGAAATTGCCGATATCTGCCAGAAATACAACTGCTGGCTTCACGTCGACGTGAGTCTATATACGTCTATCTTTCTCTCTTCTTCTTCAGCTGTGTGTATGGATTTTCTTTTGAGGCTGTTCTGAAGCGTGAAAGGGCGAGATGATTGAACGGATCGGCCCGTAACATTGTGTCGACGCTGTGCACTGCCGAGGGTGTGATGCTTTTTTCTTTGGTATATGCCTATAATGCAATACACAAGAGTATTGGACGAGGTTTATTTATATACGTTAATAAATTCTTGCTCGCACGAGACGTATCGCTCTTGAAAGCACGAATATCGAATCTGTGCCAGTATAGCGAGGCTATAAACGTTTGAGCGTATCGACGATCGCCTTAGCGTAAATTATTAATGTGAGAACCGAAGCAGACTCTCGCGTCAATTGCTCCGCTCGGATTTGTAAGCCAACGGCGTTAATTTCCAATGATGCGGCCCATTGTTCCAGTTCGCTCTCGTTAATGGACGAATTGTGTTTTTTTGATTGCAGGCCGCTTGGGGTGGCGGACTGCTGCTCTCAAAGAAGTACAGACATCCCAGGCTGACCGGAATCGAACGGTGAGCTTCGTTTATTTGTTTACTCTTCTGTTTATTATACTGATATAAAAATCGGGAAAGGATTATCCCATCTACTCGACGTCTGACCGGATACGACTCTGCTCTACTGAAACTCTGAATAACAATCCCGTAGCCATTACGCGTTAAACCGCAGCCCTAAAGCATTCACCCGATAAAAATAACTCTAAATCACCGTTTTCACAAAGCAAAATCCCACGTAATCCCGCTCGTATAAAACTCTAAAATCATCAGCAGAGTCTGAAAAAAGAAGAAGGAAAGAAAGGAGCGAATTAGCATTTTCTCCAAGTCTCTCTCGCACGCCGGCGGGGTAATCGCGGTTTATGCGCGAGAAAGAGAGAGAGAGAGAGAAAGCGATCCATTACGGGCCAGCTTTTCTCGCGCGCGCGCGCCCGCTCCATCATCCTCTCATCCTCTCTCCCCGAGTAGCAGAAGGTTCGTATTGATTTTAACGCGGCGCGACGGTGCGGGAGTAGGTACTCAGCTGCGACTGTTTTTGCGAAGGACTCCATCAAACTAAGCCCCAATAAACTATAAAACTAAGGATTAGGCTGCAGGGGATGTTCGCGTACGTGTGCGCGTATGTATGTACGTCTCTATTCCGTTACGTCTGCGGGCAGAGCTTATGCAGTCGAAGCGAGTGGGAATTACGCTGTCATTGAGTTCGGTCTTGTTATTCTTTTAAATGTACTTTTGAGCTTTGGATTATTGTGCTTTGGACTATTGGGCTTTTAACGTAGTCTGTTTTTGTTATTGTTTCTATTATCCTGGATTATCCTAATCTGGAGTTCGAGAAAATTCCCGAAAAAAAGACAATGCCTGTCAACGATCGTCGAAGCTATAGACAAAAAGCTCATCGAAGCGACAAAAAAAAGGCCTCTCCGCGAATTTGGAAAACAGCGGCGGGTTTCAACCAGGTCACACACACACGCAGTACATAGCGCTCGTCCCTGTGAGAGAGACAAAAAGCAGAGGGGCGCAGATGCGGATGCAAATCGTGGATTAATCTCGGCAGTCCCATATGCATCGCTTCATCCCCCGCGCAGTTTTCCAGTCCGCAGACTCGACTCTCAATGCGGGACCCTGCGTGTGTCTGTGCAGAGATACAGGGGGAAACAGAGACAGGACTCAGGAGTCACTCCTTTCGGCGTCGCACAGATTACCGACGCGTCGTCTCTTCCGCGAAGATCCGATGTAGCCTCGGGCCGGTTTTGGGCCGGAGAGTAAAGCTCGCGTAAGATCGATTTTTGAAAAAAAGCACACGCTTCCGCGGAGAATCGACGAGAGACCTAAAGACTATCATCACCCTTCCCCAGCTTTGCGCTTCTTTTTCTCGGCCGTGTACAACTCTCCCTGCGCATCAGGATTTCCTTCCTGCGCGAGCGCGCGCGAGAAGGAGGAAGGTCTTGATTAAAATGGCAAGAGAAAAGCGAAGGACACACAGAGTGAGAGAGCAGCAACAGCTGGATCCGTTCCCTGGAGCGCATTTACGAGAACAGAACTCTCCTCTTATTGACGCGTCGCGGCGACGGCCCCGTGTATAGATATACATGCGCACTTCTTTCTCGCTCGCTGGCTCGCACAAGTTTGATATAAAGCCCGGCTGCTCGACAATGCTGGATTAAACTCAAGTACAAAGGGAGCTACGCTGCGTGTGTCTCGCTCTCGCTCTATCTGTCGTTCTTCCTTCCTCTGCTCCCCTGTGCGCGGCTCTCGGGATTGTTTTGTTAAAAATAACAGAAAAGGAGCAGCGATGAAATCGGACGGGTTGGGGAGTCTGACGCGGCTGCTGCTGCTGCGAGAGAAATGCCTGAAGTAGAGACTGACTTTTGTAAGCGTCGCGCGCGGAAAGTTTGCGCGAAACGCGCCCGCATTCGCTACAAAGCTTATTTTCAGAGCGAATAATTTAATGCAGGCTCGAGTGCTAATTCGGTTTTCGAGTCATTAATCGCAGAGCCGCACAGTTCTGAAAAAAAAGAAAGAAACTCGATAGAAAATCTCGTGCGCAATAACATTAGGCCAGACGCCTATTTACCAGGGGCTCTGGATAATTAGCATCCCTCGCTGTTGCTCGATACATATATAGACACGCGTATACGTATAGATATATACCGTTCGGCTTGTGGGGCTGGCATCTAGGAGAGCATATAGCCAGAGGGTGTGCCGCCGTATAGCAGCCCCAGCTGCGAATCGCATTAATCACGCGCGGCTTTATAAGCGCTCGTGGCACGCCAGCTATTCCTTGTCAAGACGCAAGCGAGCAGCCAGCGGAGAATGCAGTTTCGGGACGCAAGCGAGTATACGCGCGGGGAGCTTGCCTGCGTTCTATTGGAGTTTTTAATTTTCCAAACTATTATTCACTATTCCATCAAAATTATTCCGAAGTTTAATTTGCAGACATTAGTAGAATATTAACATAATATTTGTAGAATGATAATCTTTTTTTCTTAAAAAGATTCAATTAGGCGCCTGAGCAGTTATAGCATGTGCGTTACAAATAGTATAGGCTTACAACAAGGCAATTTTACCCTGGATGGCAAGCCTCTACAAATACATTCTGCACGCAAAAATTGTGACGAGGAAAAAGAGAAAGTGCCTCTGCTCCACCTGTCTTCGCTATAGCCAGATACTAGAGAGTCGCATAGTTAAAGCAGTGGAAAAAGGCCAGTTCAAAGTAGTTTTGTTTTGGCTTGGCACTGCTACATCTGATTTCGCATGCTCGAACGCTATATGAGTGTCGGATTTTTATCTGCAATTATTTAATTATTATTATTAATTATATTAAATTAAGTTCCCATACTTATATATTGTTTATTGATTATATGAATTATAATTTTAATGATCTATATTATCTTAAAGTATATTTTTTTGTGGAAGATTATTATCAATTAAAGAACGCATACGCGAATCTGTTGCAAACAGCTATCAAAGTTGAGCAATCTAAGTTTGCATAATTCCTATCAAACTCAAACTAATTATTAATTTCGCACTAAAAATACTAATTTTGTATTTCCAAACTTTTAGAAAAACAAAAAGTCATCAAACTTAACGCTACGGCGCTACAGACTCGGTGTTTCGTTGGAAGCTTTATTTAAAAAGTTTTATGTTAAATTAGATTTTAAGGTTGGCGCTGTAATCGCGTATTTCCAAGATTTTAGAAAAATTAAACGTCCGATCGAAATTTCCCTTAGTAGAAAGATTTATTAAACCTTACACTAGAGCGCTACAAGCTTGGTTTTTCATTACAAGCTTTATTTAAAAAGTTATACGCAATAGAAGACAGTGTTTTTAGCGACGACATCCCCTTAAACATCAAGAGAATCCTCGCGGCCTGAATCGCGATACGCTAGCACTTTTCATCCTCAATCTCCAGCCAAGACCAGCTAAACAAATCTTCCGCCCCACTGCGCGCATCGCGTCCGCAGCTCTCGTCGCACTCGAATCTCCGCGTATCCTCCTACACACAACGGCGGACAATGGCCGTGTGCTCTCTCCTCCCGCGCGTGTAATATCCGCGAGACGACCGTCATGACAAATGTTATCGATACATGGCGAGTGACACTATACTCCCCCCCTGTACGCATACACTGCAGCTGCTGTATAAACGCGTGCGTGTGTGGAGGGCCCTTTCGCGGTGCGCTGAAGTAATTCGCGTCACGCGCAGACGTGCGCTCTCGCTCTCCCTGTAGTAGTCTTCGTGTAAGAAGAGCACCCCCGAGTTCGTTCATATTTGTCGGCTGACAAGCCTGCAGTGATTCTTGCCTCGAGCTACGACTGTATAGTCGGTGTCTCTGATGAGCTGCTGATGGGGTGTGTGCTTTAGGTTGTGGAAATGGGTCGTCGAAGTGCGTAGTTGTGTTGAGGCTTTGCCAGTTCTGGGAAGCGATGTTTCGCGTAGCCGAGTGTCTGTTCCATTGAATACGCGAGAAATGTTAATTTTACGTAAAGTAGACGGTGCACGTGATTGATTGATAAAAGTTCGAACGATATCGAGGTCCTATGATTCATTTTTTTTTTTTTTCGACGAAGCGTTGAGTATAACAAAGCGACTGATGAATGTTTACTCGATTACCAGTCGCTTTTAATTACGATTAGCTTATTCTTCACTCAAACACGGAAAGAATTTCAATGGAAGCTTTTGTTCAAATTTCCACATAAGCGATGCAATCATTCAATGTTCCAACTTTTGATAAGAACCATCCAGACAACAGAAACGTGTGACCCTGCTGATCAAAGCTTCGATGTGCACGTGGTGAACTGCTTCCTCGAATTAAACTTTCCAACTCTAATCTCCCAAATATGTTATGCAAGCTAAAAAGTCACCAGAGAAAATCACAGATCAAATTAACGCCGCCAAACGCACACGTAACTGAGCAGTCATCACTCAGCAGCAGCAGCCGTGTATGCGTTCCAGTTTCCGAGCACAAGCGCCCAGGGATTAAAAGGGTTACCGCAGGGGTGTGTCCCCGAGGGATGGAAGGGGGATGGCGCCACGGCCAAATCCGCTTTCGATTCTCGCGCAGCCTCTATTAATAGCTCAGAAGCTGTGGCTGTATGTATATGTGTCTACCTCTCGAATTGATGGACCCCCGCCGAGAAAGATAGAGAGAGAGCCCATATTTTATCCCCCATTTAGCCTCTCCTGGGACACACTCGCGGAGAGCTTGACAACCAGCTGAGTCCGATCGACTTGGCTTTTTTTATAAGGAGAGAGAGGTAGAGGTTTTCTCATTGTCGTAAATCGATGGGAAGGGATAGGTCGAGGCTAATTGCGCTGCTTTGATTGATCGTCGGGGGATGATTGTGGGAGTGACAAGTTCTATGCAGTTTACAGTTGGATTTATTTTAATGCGGTTTTCTTTTTGTTCCAGGGCTGACTCCGTGACATGGAATCCTCACAAGCTCATGGGCGCTCTGCTGCAGTGCTCCACCATTCACTTTAAAGAAGACGTGAGTTACTTTTTAAATATCATCCCCTCACGACATCCTCTCAATTCTGTCAACCACATTTCGAGTCGAATCGATCAAAACCGATCCAAATAACGCACTCGGCTGTCATCCCCAAAAGCTACACTGTCCAAACTTTTAAAAAACGCCAACGACGACTGCCCCACATCCGTCGACATTTCTCGAGGAAAAAAAATGACTATGCAGGGTAAACTCGCTTATATCGACTACAAGAAAACCATGTCCTCGTACTATACTCGCTCTCGTGTCGCATTCCTCCGAAGTATCGGCGGCGAGACGAATGCGTCCGCTCTCGTTCTCTCTCCGTAGGAATTTAATTAAACTAAGAGATAACATATGTTGCCGAGCTGCCAATGCTGCGAAGGGTGTGCTGCCGACGGCCCCAGTAGCATACACGTCGATCTCTCTCTCTCTTGCTCGCGCGCCTAGTCTAGTTATTGCCGACTCTCGCGCTTCTCCCCCTCGGCCAGGATATTAAAATTCCGTGCACCGGCTGCGCTACGTCCGAGTATTTTCGGCCGATTGTTTTTCTACGAATAGTTCGCTCGAGGGGGATGTTTGCGAGCTGCACGTGTTGCCTCGTAGTCCTTTTTTTGCGGGACTAAACGATCGGCGCTCGGTTCTGATTTAGCCGTGAAAACTTTTTCCGGATACTAATAGTGAGACGGCGAGTTTTTCCTTTCGAGGGGAAAAAGGCAATTTTGACGACGCTGACGCAGGGGGTAATTGATCGTGGGGTGGGAGTTTGCAGTTTTATACAATTAATTGTGTCGGATTAGATTTATGGCTTTGATGAATCGATATTTTTCTACAGTGATTATAAATTATTGCAATCGCGAGTATCAGTGTCACGGGAAGTAAACGGTCGAGGCCGCACGAATATGGCGTCGTCGGCAAAAAGTTGGCGAAGGCTAGAGCGACGCCATTTTGGAAGCTCGATATCAAGCTCGACTTCCACTTCCTGCGCATGTGTTAACTCCGCGCTTATTGACCGGGAACGCACGCTCCAAAGCGTGTTCGAGATGAGGGATATTTTAATTAAAAGTATGCGAAGGCTGTATCGGATTCCGCCGCAATCATACTGTTTCATTCTTTCGAAGCGCTCGCGGCTATTGTTATTAGAAAGCGTGTATAGATTTTCCCAGTTTTCGATTATTCTAAAATATTTTACGCGCGAACTTTTCGCACTTTGTGTTTCAGGGCCTCCTGATCAGCTGTAACCAAATGTCAGCCGAGTACCTGTTCATGACGGACAAGCTGTACGACGTGAAATACGACACCGGCGACAAAGTTATCCAATGCGGGCGACACAACGACATTTTCAAGCTGTGGCTGCAGTGGCGTGCCAAGGTATGCGATTGTTAAACATTTTTCGGCAACGAGTCTAGTGATGAGTTTTATTTCTTTGCGCCGTGTTGTTCAGGGCTCGGAAGGTTTCGAAAAGCACATGGACCGATTGATGGAACTGACGGAGTACATGGTCCGTCGGATCAAGCAGATGCCCGACAAGTACTATCTGATCCTGGAGCCGGAGCTCGTCAACTGCTGCTTCTGGTACTTGCCGACGCGTCTACGCAATGTGCCCCACACAGCCGACAGGGAACGAGCTCTTGGAGAGGTGCGCATCACACGCTCCACGTTCTTATGCGTTTGCACTATTTTCACAGGGGAAAGAAGGTATTAAAATTGAAAAATCTCTTCTTTTGAATTTCTTCAGATCTGCCCGATTCTAAAGAACAGGATGATGGAGTCCGGAACTCTGATGGTGGGCTATCAGCCGGACGACCGGAGGCCCAACTTCTTCAGGAACATCATATCCAGCGCTGCCGTCACGGAAGCCGATGTCGACTTCCTACTCGCCGAGATGGACCGTCTTGGCCACGACCTGTAAATCCGAGGACGACGAAACTCAACTACTGGAGGTATATAGCGTGACGTGTCCTCGAATTAAACGTCTTTTTGTCCTGACAGTATTATGGATGTGTGAGAAAGGTATACGCTTATTTACTTATACGCATTTTGTTGTTTCACGATCTGTAAATGGATATATTTATTATTGTTGAGATTTTCTATTATTTGGTTGTATAGAGAGAGTCTTTTGTTGGCTATCAAGTTTTTAGTTGATTTTCACTACTGACAGTCGACAAAAAGATTTTCAAAAAATAAGAGTCACGCGGTATTATATGTACAAAATCCCTTAGAGCAAAATTCGCAACCATGTCTTGAAAACATATGATAAAAAAAATATATATATACATATATCGTGCAGATGATCTGATACTCTTAGATCGATTTGTAAGAAATGACACATTAGTTGAAAGATTTTGTAAGTTGACCTTTAAAACTGTCTGTAAACTAACTGTCTCTGTACCTGTGGATCAGGTTTTTTGTTATATCGGATTGTTTCAGATAAATTATCACTGTGTTTCGCAACGTTGCTTGCTATATATAATATATACATTTTATAGAATCAGAACATCTGCCTTAGATAATAATTTACATTCGCCGTTATACAATTACGAAAATTAGCGTTTAAAGCAAAATCTGTATATTTAAATATAAGTTTGAGAGAAAAATATATCGTTGAAATTATCCAAGAGTAAACGGATAATCTTTTAAAAGTCGTCGAAAATCAAAGAAAGTACGAAATATAGGAGAATGAGATTATATAACGCTATTATGAAGCTCGAGAGTATAGATGTTCTCTGACAACGTAATTCTGATCTGGCCAAGATAATAATTATTAACAGTAATGTTATAATAATGTGACATTCTCCTAGACTTAAGATTCGCTAGTTATGTAAGTATAACAAAAAGTTATACATAGCATATCCAAAACCGACAGAAATGCGGAAAGAAGCCCTGTTTACAGAAAAAGGTGGCCGTGACTATAGCAAGTTTTGGTTTTTAAAAGGTAGAGGGTATGGAACAAATACAAATAATATAGAGGAATCAAAGTGACACACACGGTGCAGGAATACCGTTTTTGTTGACGATTGTCTGCAGTGCAGATGTCTATATTATATTTTCTTCGTTGCGAAAACCATGAGAGGTATATCCAGGTATAATTATATTATACAAGATAATGATATATTAGCAGAAAACTATCTATATACATATGTTTTTTCACATATTATATTTTTAACTAAATATTTTTCAAAGTAAATTCAACTAAATTTTGCAGATCGTTTGCTAATTTAAAAAAAATCTACAATAGCTTTAACGACACATTCGTAGCGTATTTAACTATATATTATTATAGGGGAATACTAAATGAAAACTGAGAATACGGACATATTATGATGAAATCTTTCATGTAACCAAAACTTGTTAGAAGGCAAGAAGCGACTTGTTCGAGGTGCAATATTTTCTGCTAAAGTGTTTCACACACGTAATCACGTTGTTGTGCAAGTTCCAACGAATCGTCAATATATAAAAACGATATATAACAAAAGAGCGAGATAAGTTGAAGTCGATCATGACTATTAAACGTTGAGAGATTCTTTTATTTTACAAAAGGGCGAACGTTGCAATCGGTTGAAGTATATATAATCATCTGTTCGCGATAATTTTAGGGAATACTCAATTAATTGCTTCTTTGAACATTTCTGGCAATGCCTACACACAAGTACTTAACATTTTAGATTATAAAAGAAAACTATGCGAAGACTCGTTTGATTTCGCTGTTGAACGGCTTTATATTCTTAGAAATGATCTATATAATTATATCTTACAACTAGAATAAAATGTAGCAGAAAAGCATCAAAGTATAAATATACTTATAAATATATACATAAATATATGAATTAGCGTTGAGATTCAAAGGAATACAAACACAAACCCATGAAAGTATGTGCTTTTTCAAAAGAAAAGAAGAAAAAAAATACAAATTGTCTCGCATACCCTTGGCCTGTTTATGCAACTACTGAAAAATTGGAAAACACTTTCTATCTATTCTATAAACATTTTTCTATTATAAACAATTGCCCGTTGTTTATAAATCAAAAGACATAACGCTATGCAAAACAACTGAAAAATAAAAAACAAAATAATAGCCAGATTTTTATTCGCAAATCCATCATTTTTGCTCATCGCATGTGTAACGAAATTTGACAAAGAGCCGAGCCTTTAAGTGAGAATTATTTAGGTGCGTGATATCTAACAGTAATGATGAAGATGATCCCTGTCGTGTATGAGTGTGACACGCGGCCCTGAAACCGTTAGAACAGTGCAAACAAAAAAAAAGTAAACAAAAAGCGATGAAAAATTATAGTCAAATCACTCGCCATGTCCGCGTGGAGAAAATTTTTGCTCGCGGTAAACACGTTATAATAACTTAATATGCATTTCATTCAACCGTAGCGTAACCGAACTGACTATTTTTTAATTAATCGGGATAAATGTGTAATATTTACGTTTGGTAAATATCGTACTTTAAACTCGAGCCAAAATTTACTTGACGCGAATATTGAACTATAAAGTATATAAATAAAAGTATAAAACAAATGGTACACATAGTTGTAAACGTATCTATAAAACGACTTGAAAAAAAGTGTAAATGTATTTCTGTACATTAACGACCGTTACTTTCACTATATGTATAAGGTTCGTTCTACTGATCGTTGGTTTATGCGTTCGTTATAGAGACATATTTATTGCTTCAGAGTTGTATATTACACTACGAAAAAGTTATCATAGTCGAGTTTTCAAGAAGCCAGTTAATTTTTAGGCCATATGAACGTACGTATTCGTGTGACTATACCTGTATTTATAAAAATGAAAAAATAATGCCGATATGAGTATATAATAACAAGACGGGCGAGATGAGTTTATCCCATTTTATTCCGTCGCATTAATTTAATAAACATTCTGTTTATATAGTACGGCATTTCAGAGATAAAACGAGTTGCTTAATCTGCCGAAAATGCAAATTTACTTGTCGTTCCTGGAAATTCTGCACACGCGTTGAACACTATAATTAATTCAGCTGACAATAACCAAATCATAGATTAATAACTGCATGGGAAAACAAACGCTTTCCCCGATGTTGACAGAATTTTTTCTCCGTTACAATGTGTAAATATAGATTTGATAAACTCATTTGGCACGTGCACACAAGCTAATGCCGTAAAGGTTGCCTTAGGCAGTTTTTAAGAGACCGAAAATAAGAACGCCAGTCCAGTAACAGATAATAAATAATGAGTAAATAAACAAGTAACCTGACAATATATCGCAACGTAAAAAATAAACGCTACTGTAAGATAATAACGAGAACGTATGAGAGAAGTGCGCATCGGCACGAAGCAACGTTGGCCCATTATATAATTAAAACAAAAAAAAAGATGTATTTTTAAAAGTTTGACTACACTATCACCGACTAATCCGTTTGAAGCTGTGTTATTTAACTCTGAATATGATGTTGATTGTTGGCATTAAAAAAAGAAAAAAAGTTTAAAATTACAAAAAAAGTTGCAGAACATGAAAAATCTTAATGTTCCGTTGTGAAAAACCTTACGTACCGATGCTAAACATTGTATCTCACAGGTGACATCCTATATTAACGAGTTTTTCCGGTTCTATGTGAATGATAATGATTATATAAAAAAAGAGCCAAAAAATTATGAACGAGAGTCAATCTATACTGTATAAAGTATATCTATACAACAGAAAGAGTAACGATATTTTTATTGGAAGTACATAATTTTTCAAAGTGAATTACTTCCGATAGACACCTATTCAACGAGGTTCTCAAGAATTCTCAACTGTTATATTTGTGCGATTCCGCAGGCGTCGATTCGCGCCTGCAAAATACAGAATATTATAATTGTCTTCCGATGTGCTTTAAAAACAAATCGTATTTGGGCCGAATTCTTTATCAAAAGGTTATATATTTATGGTTGATTGATGAACTTTTTTTTATATAAAAAAAGAAAAACAAATGAAACGATGCGCGAGTCGTCGAATTAGTGAATCTCCGGTAGTTTTTAGCGACTAATGAAACAGTTTAACGATGTAAGAGTACGATCTATGCTTGTGTATACATTTAGTACCAGAAGAGTACGTTTGCGTTCGTTAAAATACGGTTTTTATTTTACCGACAAACAAAAGCATTACGATATACTTGTCTGTGATAGAAATGCGTTTATTGTGTAGGTGACTTTATGAGTAAACTCTGTTCACACATGATTATGGATCGTCAATTCTATACATTTTAAAAATGCACTTTACGAAATGGTATATTGTAAATATTTATTAATTGAAAAAAAGATATATATATATATATATATATATATATATATATATAAAAGTATATTAAATGTAAATGCAAGAGTGTAACATAGCGCTTATTAATTATATTATGCGTAATTAACTGTTTTTTGTTACTCGAGTTGTTATAATTGTGAGCGAAGAAAAACGGCACGAATATGGCTTTAAGAGGGAAGAATGAAAATAAAAGAAAAAAATTATGACCCCGTTAGATTTGTCGTTCGGAGTCGATTGTTGTTGATTATGCATATTTACGTATATATAAAAAATGTAAAGACCGAGTTAAGCTTAAGAGAAATGGAAAAAGCAACAGAATCCAAAGTCTTCCAAAGTGACAAAGATGTACGTAAGATTAAGTGATTTTCAGTTGATTATTAATCATTGCAAAAGAGCTGAATGAATTGAGTGAAAAAATCATCCAAGTAACCAAAAGCAATTGGCTGAAAGTTTTGTCTTGTATGAAAAAAAAATGGAGGTTTGCGGTAGCGCATAAAGAGCAGCAATCATTCAATAACATTGCGCTTTAGCCGATAAGCACACTGCGTACCACACATAATATTACCCAAGAAAACTTACTTATTCCTAATTACCTTGTGTATATCAATGTCTAATAAAATAAAGTGCTGTTATCTCATCTGATTTTTATTCTATACCATCCTCTTCTCAAATTTCTTACAGCTAAGGCGTAATTTATTACATCTTTTGCGAACATAGAAATTGATAAAAATTATAAATAAAAACGTACCAACATATATCACATACTGCATGTAGTTTTCAATAAGCTTCAGTATGAGCGATTCAGTCGCACAAACAAGCCGAGAATATAAATTCCTCATTCAAATCGATTTCATCAAAATCGAGAAAAACACCAACTCCGACTAAATCTCCATACGAAATTCAGGGATATCTCGATCAGCTCTCCGATCCGTGACTAGGAAGACCCGTTTTCTCGACTCGTCTAGGCGTCGCCGTAAACAGGTGAATAAATTACGTCCAGGCGAGCCTGTCGGCCTCGAGACGAGCCCCCGGTTACACGATAATCCACGGGACAGCGCCGTGCGACGATTGCGGAGGCAGAGTCGTGCCCGCCAGCTTCGTGTTTGGACGTATACGTCCTCCTTCTTGTGTTAAAGATGAAGTCTTTTATCGAGTATTCCCCTCAGTGCGAGTTTCCCATTCAGAACCTGCCCTACGGAGTTTTCTCCACTGCTGATAACGTGAGTCGATTTTTTTTTTTTTCAAAAAATATAGTTTAGCTTTGAGATGTTGGTATCAATTTCTTTGGCTTTTGTTTTTATTTCCTGGATAGGTTATGTGAGTAGATTTAATAGACGCTTTTTAAACAATTGTAGCTGGAATTTGACGTACACGTTGGCGTATCATTTGCTTGCCATCTATAAGCTATTCTATTCTAATTCATGGATAGCATGCTGGTGTCGAGAATCAATAGTTAATTTGAAATTCATAAAAATCTAAATACTCGATCTGCTTTTGCACGTAAACAAGTTTCTACCTTCTCATTCTAAATTTTCCTTCTTCACGTGCCATCTAAAGTTCACAACGGAGACATACTCGACATTCTAGAATTCTTCGGTACGTCAGGAATCTACCATTAGTCGGTTACTCCTTACCCACTGCGTGCTCGCGTCGATTCCAGCGCCTTGTATCCAGCAGCGGTACATACATCCGAGCAATCAATAAAGTTATTTTCGTATCACTGCGCAAAAAAAAACTATTTATTAATATAATGTTCTCTACTTTCATGAATATTTTAATAAACTAAATTTTCACGAGGTTAAAATTGTAACTATATCCAGACCGGAATATTTGAATAAATGAAATAATACCTGATCATCACTTTTTTATTAAAAAAAATTATTATTTATTATTGTAGCCAAAGAAGAGAATCGGCGTAGCGATCGGCGACCAAATCCTAGATTTGTTCGCAGTAGCTCACCTTTTCACTGGACCACTGCTAGCCACCAAACAGGATGTCTTCCGTCAAGAAAGCCTCAACGATTTCATGTCTCTCGGCAGACCATCTTGGCTAGAAGCCAGACATACTTTACAGAATCTCCTGTCTGTCGAGAATCAAACTTTACAGCAACCCGATGTCCGATCCAAGTATGCTCGTTTATACTACGTATACTTCACATCTATTCCCAACGGTGTTGATTTCTCAATTTTCACGCAACACTCTGCTTGATTCCAGAGTCTTCGTGGCCCAGAACAAGGCGACAATGCACCTGCCCGCTAAAATTGGAGATTACACAGACTTCTATTCTTCTATTCACCACGCGACGAACGTCGGAATTATGTTCCGTGGAAAAGACAATGCCCTCATGCCAAATTGGTAAACAGAAAATTGCACTGCTACTATTGTTCGGTGGAATTGGAAGGGTTTGCTTTGCCAACTAAAGCGTCTTGTACAAACAATCATAAAGTTTTTTTTTAACCAGTAGCTTTCTTTAAATTTTACTTTATATTTTGAAGTAATTGTTTTCAAGATACAATTTATGTAACATTTTTTATTTGAATAGGAAGCACCTCCCTGTAGGCTATCACGGCAGAGCCTCTTCGGTAGTAGTCTCAGGTACCCCGATCAATCGTCCCCGAGGTCAAACTCTTCCAGTAGAAGGTGCTGATCCAGTCTACGGTCCCTGCAAACTCATGGACTTCGAACTGGAGGTCGCCTTCTTCGTGGGTCCACCTACCCAACTCGGCGACACGGTCCAAGCCACAAAGGCTCAGGAGCACATTTTCGGCTTCGTGCTTATGAACGACTGGAGCGGTGAGTCTCTAATTCGTCTAACGGACTCCTTATATGTCAAAATTCACGGAGAGCTGAGTCGGATAATGATGGTCTGCATTTTTAGCAAGAGACATTCAGAAGTGGGAGTACCTGCCTTTGGGTCCGTTCGGAGCCAAGAACTTGGGTACGACCATTAGCCCTTGGGTGGTTACCATGGAGGCACTGGAGCCGTTCAAGGTAGCGAATATGGAACAGGACCCCAAGCCATTCCCCTACTTACAGCATGCAAATTCGTGTAACTTTGATATCAAACTCGAAGTTGACCTGAAAGGTTCGTACATAAATTTGTTGTTAAACTATAGTTTTTCAAAGAATTTTATAATTTTCTCATTTTTAGCTCCATCTGGTGCCACGACGACCATTTCCCGCAGCAACTACAAATACATGTACTGGACCGCGCAACAACAATTGGCTCATCACACCGTCACCGGCTGCAACCTCAATGCTGGTGACCTGATGGCCTCTGGTACCATCAGCGGTGAGGTATGAATTATTACAATCAATGGATATTTTTTTAAAAGTAATCGCTAAGTTATGTCCTATCAAAACTAATCTTTTTTCATTTAGACCGCTGATTCGTACGGTTCGATGCTTGAGCTTTGCTGGAAGGGTACTCAACCGATTCCCTTGAAAGACGGAACCACCAGGAAATTCTTGCAAGACGGAGACGAAGTGATCATCCGAGGTATATCACATTATTTAAGTCTTATACGAGACTTGAAAAAATATATTTTTAACATATTTGTTTATCAATAGGTTACAATGATGTTGACGGATACAGGATCGGTTTCGGTAACTGTGCAGGAAAACTGTTACCGGTGAAATCGCAATAATTGAACGTTAGTGTAAAAAACAATAAAAAGATAAATTAGTGATGAATATTAGTGATGAATATTGATAAAAATATATACTTTTATTTAAAAAACTTTTCCACCTACTAAATTATTCCTATACTCCATTGTTACCATAACAAATACAGATAACATAGCATCAGGTATTGCTGATACTCGAATTTCGTATGTATCGCTTATTACAAGTTAAAAAACCTTGCGAAAAATCTACGTGCGCAAGTTTAAGCGCAATTTTCAAATGGATTATTAAAGAAGAAATCGTCATCCGGCGTATAAAAATTATTGATTCCAGCAAGAGAGCTTCTATAAGCAGGTGCGCGATCAATAAACTGTACAGTGTACCTTCACCTGCCTAGCGATCATGACGAATTCCCTGCTGCGGTAAATATGTGGCTTACCAATTCTTTCGCTTTGTGATTTCACTTTGTTTTCTTTTTTGTAAAAGTAAATTAACAAAATTGATTGCGTCAATTTCGAAGAAAGTTACGCACAGACATTATAAATTTAATCGAGATTGAAGCCGCACCTGCGTATTTCAAGCGAGTTTGTATTTATATTTTAGTAGAACCTTAACCTATGACGCCGAGTTTGTAAAGTCTTACAGTAAGAACTTTTCAAGATTAAAATTTAACAACGTTTTGATGACCGTTTACAGATTTATTTATTGTGTAAATATTATTTACACAATAAATAAATGTTATTTACACAATATACGATAAAATAAAATAACAATCTAAAAAACGCGCACGATAGAGTAACCTTAGTATAACTGCACTTAATATCTATTAATAATATCTAAAATTAAATATCCACTCCAGAAGCTTGCAAGCACTGGAGTCGCTGGGAAACCAGCCGACAGCTCGCTGGGAAGTACCCCTAAGCGACAGCGTCCACGTGATCGAATTCGAACATGGCACGGCGACGGGACGTCGTACCGTGAAAATCGATGGAAAAGTTCTAATACATCGCGAGTGGATGTTTCGACTGGTTGGTGATGAAGTCTTTCAGTTTGGGGAAACAAAGTTCCTCATCAGGGTAGACCCTATTCCTGGTTAGTTATTTTTATTTACTAGTTATAGTTGGCAGGTAGTAATTTTGAAAAAAAAAAATTAATTGAGTGTGTTTTGAAGGGTTGAGGTATTCGTACACCTTATGGGTGAATGGCAAAAGCTTCAAGAACTTCATTCAGTCGCAGTCGAAGATACTGGAGACATGGTCGACTCACGTGGGTCAGAACGAGTACCGGATTATTCTAGGTGAGTTTAAAAATACGTTTAGAAAATTTAATCATAAAAAAAATTAATTTATCATTTCCGTTGTAAAAATCACAGATAAAAATACGCAAATTGTTTGGGTCAACGGAGAACAAGTGGAAGTGGAGGTAGGGAAATCTGTTGATTTAATTTTCCATAATAGAAATGAAATATTATTCATTCATAACGCAATCGATCGCATAAATTTACAGTCAGAGTTCGTCGACGGCGGAGCAGAAATACTTTTCGCGATCGGGGAAGTACCGGCGGTAATTCGATCCTGCAGTTCCGGACAAAAGGATGTCGGAATAAAGTACTCGCTTTTTGTCAATGACGTCGAAATTACGGAGCAGAATTTGGAAGGGGCTCTGGCGGATGAATGACAGGAGCCGGATTTGAGAATGATGTGTTTGCTGTTGTTATAGAATTTATTTGGATTTCTGCGTTGTGAAATTGTCACTAACTAAGACTTGCGCATTTGAGAAAATAGGTTCGTACAAGTTTAAAAGGGCCTCAATTTATGGGCATTTAAACTGAAGATTGAAAATATGCGTGTTAATAAATCTGATAGTCTTCGTTAAGTGCGACGAAACGTATTTGTTATTAATGTAATTGTCGAGATAAAATAAGAGTTGAGTTTTGAATGCAGCAAAATTGACGGGGTATGATGTTCATAGAAGATTTTTACGTATCACTTGCTGTATTTTTGTACGAAAACAAATGTTTATAGTACGACAGCTGTATTATAAGAATGTTCGAAAATAAACATCACGTGGCACTCGTAAATACTTGCTATATACTTGCTAGCCAACTTCTCGACAAAGCAATAAGAAAGCTCTCCATTTTAACCTAAAATTATCCCGTGTGTTAATATCAGTCACTAACAAACATAAGAAAAATAAGACTTTTTCAACGATGCAGTCAGAACGGACAAGTTCTCTGAGCGTTGTCTCGAAGCTCCTGGCCTCGACGAAAGACGAAATAAACTTCGAAGGTAATAAAAAAATAAGTCTCAATGTATGGTCCGAGCCAACCGGGCAGAAAAACAGAAAGTCAAACCGCGTATGCATCGCTTTGCAGAAATGTCGGATGAACAGTTAAGATCGACGCTGGAAGAAGCCATGCGTACCAATAGAACGTTGACCTTAGAGAACGAGGTATTCGAGCGTTACCTGCGACGCAAAGATCTCCAGTGTTTACACAGTGAGTGAGACACGCCAGTCGTCCCTTTTTGCATGGCTAGAGTACATACGCCCGTATCTGCAGGCGTTTCCATTGTTCCGAGCACTTTTTCGAGGACAGAGAGAGAGAGAGAGAGAGAGAGAGAGAGAGAGAGAGAGAGAGAGAGAGA
>QLSS01000135.1:27291-74451 GCA_024372645.1 Trichomalopsis sarcophagae | reverse complement strand
AGAGAGAGAGAGAGAGAGAGAGAGAGAGAGAGAGAGAGAGAGAGAGAATGAGAGCTGATGCAAATACTATAGCGCGCGAGCAAGCCTGTCGTTTGTCCGGCTGTTATTGGCCTGTTCAATGCTCGATTAGCGATGTCATTTTTCGGAAGAGCTTGAGGCTGCGTTCGCTTGTGCGTGGACTCCTCTCCTGCTCTGCAGTAGTAAATTTATTTGCTCGACCTTTGTTCATTTTTATTATTCCACTTTCGCTCATTTTTAATGATAATGTTTATGGTCAGATAAAAATACTAGACTTTTCATTTTCCATATACCAACAACGCAATAATAACTGGTGAAAACTCGTTACGAAGAAAATAGCAAAATGTTTTCTCAAGGCACTGCAAAATAACAAGCCTTAAGTAACGCAACGACACTTTCCGCTATACTTACAATCATCCACGCGCAGTCGTTACGTCTTTGAGCCTTGATGAGGCCGCCAATTAACGACGACGTCTCAGAAAACGCATTTCCATTCTCTCAAACCAACGTAATTTACACTCAGAGCTATCATACGTGGTGGAGTCTGCGCGTCAAGCCCAAAAGCTCTTCCGCCTCCGTATCTCGCAGCAGCAGCCTCGAGGCGGTTCGACTCCGAGCTTGCAGTCGTTTACAGCCAAACCTGCCTCGTCGTCGGCGACTCTTCTGAGTGTCCAGCTCGCTCGCACCGCTTCCGGAAGTCAGCAGGCGGCAGGTTTAGCCAAGCGAGCTACGAAGGGACTCAAGTGAGTGAGTCACGGCTGTATACTCTGTCTTGGAACGAATTAGCCGCTGGGGGGAACCGTTAGCCTGTGATTATCGTAATGGAGATAAGCAGACGGCGAAAGCGGAGGGTGCATGCGTGTTTATACGCTTTCCTTTCACCTTTTTCCTCGCTGCAAGGATAACAGTGGCTCACAGGATTGAACTCGTGGAGAAAGAGGTGGAGGAGATGCGGAGACAGTACAGGGAGTTCGAAAAGCGGGTGTTCGGTAAGAAGGAGGGCCTGGAGACTATGCTGGAGGAGATAAACTACAGGATCAAGGAGTGCGAGGTCACGGCCGAGCAGTTCGAGAACGAGGTTTTGAATCAGGTCGATCCGGTCAGCAAAAGAATTACCGCGGATAGTTTTGTCAAGTGAGGCAATGCCCGCGTGTGTACTGTGTGCGGAGGAAGCTTCGATTGAAGTAAAAGGTTTCTCTATTAAGGTTCGTGGAAAGGCAGTTAAAGTTGGCTGAGATAGCGGTCGACAAATTAAACTTGAAGATCGTAACGACCAAGCGCTTGATTCGCCAAACGAAGAAGCAGATGGATCAGCGGGAAGAGTTGGGAAACACTCTGCGACCCGTGGATTTCGAAAAACTGAAGATCGAGAACAAGTATCTCACCGACGACATCGAGCGGTACAACCGAACCATTAAGACGCTGAAACAAATAAACGGTATATTCTTGCAGAAACGATCATTGAATTTATAACGAACATGAAATTATAAATCTCAGGGCATTACGGTCTGACGCTGAAGAGTCACAAAGAACGACTGCTGGAGAAAAAATCGAAGCTGCAGTCGATCGAGAACGAGCTCACGTCAAAGGAGCGTGAAAACGTCGATTTGCGACGCAGCCAAACGAGAGCGACGCGTGAAATAAGGAAGGCCGAGGGCCAGTTGAACCACATAAAGGAGCTTAGGGAGGAATACGAAATACCGGAAGTTCGTGACTTCCTCGAGGTGCAAAGACAATTGGAGGAAGCGAGAAAAAACTTCAAAAGACTCGGCAGACGGCGAAAGCTTCAGCTCTTCACTTTGCAATCTCTTCGGAGAAGAAGCTAGCGAAAATACATATTACAAAGTATACAACACGTAGCTAGTGGTAACCGAATAAACGCGTAAGACAACGTGTAACAAGCGTTAACACGCACGAGGCAGGAAAAAAAATAAATCCGACGATAGAAATCACGACGCGTGTATACCATTTCCTCTCATTATAACCAAAAAGTCAAAAGCCATAGGAGGAAAAAAGAAGCTGTCCGCGCGCGAGGCATCTTCCAACACACAAGAGGAGAAACAGTATAAGTATACAGCAGAAGTAAGTAAGCGCAGCGTCGATCCTCGACGTAGCCACGCGAGCGAGAGATTTTGGCGTGTGCCGCGGTGCGCGCCGCGGTCACGCTTCACGCACCGGCGATGCCTGTCCCTTCCTCTTCCACATCTAGCCGCTGCACACTCGTCGTCCTGGAAAAACAGCGCCGAGAGCTCTCTCTCAGTCGGTCGCGATGTTTCTTCGCCGCGCGTCGACTTGTTCCTAGGTAACGGAGAAGCTTGATAAGAGCTAGGGTGCATTTCGAGCGTACACGCCGACCTCGCGAGGGTGGAATGCATTGAGAGCTGCAGTCGTGTTGCTGGTGCTTGCTGACGAGCGCTAGTTCAAGGGCGAGAAATGAAGATCCTGGGAATTGTCCTGCTGCTGGTCGTCGGTGCCCAGGGAAGCTTGGCTCGGTATCTTGAGGTGAGCCATTTTTATTTTCATTTAATTTTAATAGTTCAAAATTCAAAATGGAGATCCTTTTGGTTTTAATTTGCAATTTGTTAGGTGTATTCTTTCACTTTTAATCTCGATAACGATTCATGCGTAAATCGGACCGTTAATATCACTAGAGTACATATTGAAAAATGAAAATCTTCTAGAACAATGTACCCCCCTCTCTTTTTTCCACTTTCTCCATAATTCAACGTTCGAAGGAAGGAAAGCCTCGTATTACCATTTTCCTCTCGGTTTCGTCGCGTCTCACTTTATTCTGTGATCATCGCATCACTCAGTGCTATACAAAAACATACATTGTATTTCCTCTATCGCAGAGAGTGAAAAAGAAAAATCGCAAAAATCTCTGACGCCCAGATAGGTGTACAATTTCGAAATTGCAAGAAAGTTTATTGTGCGATGATCAGGCGGATATAAGCCAGAAGCTTTTATATAGTCAGCGGCGCAAGATTAACGGTACTCCCAAGATGATACTGTTCGATAAGTGCTCTACGCCGCGTGCTACTATACTCCCTCTCCGACATGCATGGCAAAGCGCTTATATTGTTCTGCGCTCGCGGATCGAGCTTGAAGGTTCTGTGCCGTATATGTGTGTAGTAGATGTATCTTATATTCGCTTTAAAATAGTGCCATTAAGTCTCCTTTACGACCCCGCACCCATGCAGGCTAATGTTGTGTTGCTAAACAATGTCTAATCGGCTATATAATTACGGTAGATTCTTTTCTCACGTCCGTATACAATCCGCACATTTGTTTCGCCGAATAAAATTTGAATAGCGGAAGATTAAGCTCAATTTATCAATCAAGCTATTTTCAGACGTAATTTAATGTAGGCTAATTATAGGACGCTATACATTATCGGTTGTTAGGAGCTAGTTTTATTTCTAAATTGACCATTCAGATTTTGGAGGCATAACAGAGAATAAAAATAGCGCTGCTTGTTACGCAGGGTTTGAACGTGAACCTGGGAGAGGCGCTTCAATTCCTCAGGGAATATGATCGGGAGGCTTCCTCGGTGTGCAACAGAGTTATGACGGCGCAATGGAATTTCGCTACAAATATTACCGATTCAAATCGAAGGAAAATGGTACGTATCAAAATCATCGTGATGAAATGTCAGCGTCTTCCACTTGGCAATATTTTTGTTTTACCCGATCAGCTGGAGGAGCAGACGGTAAAACTGAAATTCGAGAGAGCGTCTTGGCGAAAAACTGTGAGCTTTGCTTGGAACCGAATAGCCGATCCACTGGCAAGAAGACAACTGAAAATGATCGCCGTCAAAGGACGGAATTCACTGACCGATGACAAGTTCAACGAAGTAAGTGCACGAAAATAGATATTTCTTTCGGGTCAACAACAGACGTTAACAATCACGTTTTTCTGCAGATGCATCATTTAATCATGGAGATGAAGGAATTATACAACCGAGTGAGATTATGTCCATACAGAAAAATAGGAGCTACTTGTGACTTGACATTCGATACAGGTAAACCCACACATCATGAATATATATTAAAAGAAAGAACAAAAAATTAGGTGCAGCTAAAAGAATCATTATTGAACGAATGTTTTTATCGTTTGCGAAATTGCAGACGTCATGAGGATAATGTCGCAATCACGAGACTACGATGAGCTGCTGCACTACTGGCAGGCTTGGCACGAGGCCGTCGGGCCGCCTTTGAAGAACAAGTACGTAAGATACGTCCAGTTGGCAAATCAGGCCGCGAAACTCAATGGTAAAGTTAATTTCTTATTTTTATTTGCACTACACAAAAGTGTGATTATAATTTTATTAATTAATTATTCTGCGGTTTTGAATGTTTAGGATTTGCCGACGCAGGTGACCAGATGCGCGAGATTTACGAAGACGACTATTTCCAGCAGAACATCGCCGAGGTCATCTCCGCGATCACACCCCTTTACAAACACTTGTTCACTTATGTAAGAAGCCGATTGATCGAGCGCTACGGCGACAGGATTCGCAATGATGGACCACTACCAGCCCACATATTAGGCAACATGTGGGCCCAAAATTGGGAGAATGTCTTTGACCTGGTGCAACCATTCCCAGCAGTCAAAAAGCTGGATGTCACTTTGGACATGATGATTCAGGGATTCACGTCACTTAGGTATGTTTATTCTCTAAAACCTAGAAACGCTTTTAAGATTGCGATCTGATATTGATTTTCGATCGTCACAGAATTTTTCAAATGGCCGAGGAATTTTTCACGTCGATGGGAATGAAGCCTATGCCACCGGAGTTCTGGAGATCGTCAATGTTCGAGAAGCCAATCGACAGAGAAGTCAAGTGCAGCTCAAGTGCCTGGGACTTTTGCAATAAAATTGATTACAGGTCAATGAAATATGGATGATATTTTAATAACAAAGAATCGAAGACAGTGAAAGCAACTGAAAGGGTTTAAATTTCAGAATCAAGCAGTGCACCAAAATAACAACAGATGATTTAGTGTCGACTCATCACGAAATGGCTCACGTGCAGTACTACTTGCAGTACAAGGATCAGCCCTATATCTTTCGAGGCGAAGCTCTGCCTGGTAATTTTCATTCTACATCGTAAATTTTTATGTACACGGATATATATATTTATAACCATATTATTTATTTGTTTTTAGGATTTCACGAGGCAGTAAGCAATGCTATAGGCCTATCAGTTTTCACCCCTCAACACTTGCACAGAATCGGCCTCTACAATAACGCCACTGACGATTACGAAAGCAACATAAACTTTTTGATGCTCATGGCTTTGCAGAAAGTCGCGTACTTGCCATTCGCGTACATAGTAGATCAGGTATTTAAAATGTATACAGTATGAGATTGTAATTTCTCACAAAAGAAGTTTAATATTTAATGCTGAACTTTTGTCGTGTACAGTGGAGGTGGCGCGTATTCAGTGATGGCGTGACGGATATGACGACGCGATGGTGGGAGCTGAGATTGCAGTATCAGGGCATAGTGCCGCCTATCCCACGAACTGAAAGAGACTTCGATCCGGCATCCAAGTATCACGTTCCAGCGGATCTTCCTTATTCAAAGTAAAAATATATGAAATGCGAAATTTTGTCGTAACTTTGTTGTAATACGAAATAGTGATTGAAATGGCAATTTTTCAGTTATTTCGTGTCGATAATACTACAATTCCAGTTATTCGAATCGCTATGTGATATATCCGGTCACACAGGTGATTTGCACACTTGCGATCTCTATCGATCACGAGAAGCCGGGCGTTTACTTTCGTGAGTCTTATTTTTCGTTAAGAATCATTATTATTTTGCACGACAATTAATATAACGGTACTAATTGAATCTTTAATTTGACAGAGACGTATTGTCCGTGGGTTCGTCGATGCCCTGGCCGGACATAATCAGGCTGATGACTCGAGGTCGCACCAATAGAATAGACGCCGGTGCCATGCTGCGATACTTCCAACCTCTGACCCAATTCCTCAGGCGACAGAACCAGATCGAGCCGGTGATCGGCTGGGTCATCAGTCAAGAAGATACAGGTACGTACACGAATTCAATATAAAAATCACGTCAACGTCGAAAGTGGTAGCGATTAGAACGTCGAAGAATACCTCATAATATTAGACTTCCCTACTTCGTTCACAGCCTTGTTCGCCCACTGGTACCTAGGCAGTGCGAACACCATCGCCTCCTCCGTAACAATTCTACCAACTGCGTTACTTGTCTGCTTCCACTGGCTACATCTCTGAAGAGTACGAGAAGAGCGAAGCTGCTTTGTATATAAGACTAATTTATTTTGTGTAAATAGACGAGCTGTACAGATAACCTGATGAAGCTACTGCAGATCAACATGGAGAGCCCTCGTTCTTCTTGTAACAGTCAAGCTTCGAGAGCTCCGAGGAACTGTACTCGCGACCCACCTGATTGCCGTTATTGTCGACGCAGAAGTACTGCTTTCTCCGATACTGCCAGGCTTCGAAGTTTCCGTTTGGACAGCAGGTCGGTAATTCGACGACTCCTGCGTTGGAAAGCACTAAGCGAGTTCTTGCACAATCTGAAACATAATTGCAATTTGTGATTATTTACATGCATCCATTTGTTAAGCGATATTCTGTAAGAATTTAGCTTACTGCAGTCGATAGTTTTGTCCGCGATGTCAGCTTCATAACTGTCAATTTGTCTGCCATCCATATCGGTGCACACTTTTCTATGATTAAAGTAACAAACGATTAATCTATGTGATTCGTTATATTATTTTAAGTGTAGATTAAGTATATAAAATGCGTGGTTACTTCGATCCAGCTATTTGGATTCTATCGTACTTCCCATCGGGCTGACAAAAAGGCTCGTTGATTATGAGCAAACTAGTTTTCGCATTCTCTTCATCTTCCTTGTAACTCAAGTAAACTTCACGTTCGATCTCACAAGACGTGCTGTAAGTACCAGGTCTATGCCTTGATAAATCAACTGTGAATATTTGAAAAACTATTTGTTAGAATACAGTACTTTCAGCTATATTTAGCTTGTATAATTTATTGCAATACTCACAGCAGACTGGCATATTCACGTTGATATATTCTTCGAAAACGATGTCGGTATTCGATATCGGTGAGCCCGATTGAGAATCGACGCAAAAGCAAGTCGAATTTTCGCCCTTCACGCACTGTAGTTGATCGAATGTTCCGATTTCCGTACAACGAGCCACACTAATTTCGTGTTTTGGATCTAACGTGTTCAGTGCTTTCCATGCGTTTATCGAGCAGCCTGACGATTGAAGATTAATGTTAATAATACTTATTAATTTACATAGTTTGAGATATTATAACGAATACTACAAAATAATAGGCTAAGCTGATTGTTCTAATTTTAACGTTATTAACTCGTAACAATTTCATAAATGTTGTAATTGATGATTTTGTAAGTTTTATTAACTTGATTGACGTGAAAAATAGACGTCTGTAATATTTTTATATTTGTATGTTGCTACAATAAATTTACATCAAACAAGAAGTGCTTACCACATGTCATCTTCTTTTCATCTTCGTAATCCAAATACGGAATCTCTCCGAATATTCTATGTCCATCCGGCGATAGACAGTAACATCTAAAAGTCGATATTGTAATTCTATAAAACAGTTTTTGTCGTGTTGAAAGTTATTTAAAACGTCTCATCTTACATAGAGCCAGGAATACAATGTACAGTTTGATATAGACCATCGGTGTCACATTTCGGTCGAATTTCAGCCATTCCAAGAGTACCTTCTTCTTTGCGCTTATCATATGCCTTTTGAGCGTTTGTGCAAGCACTTTCAACTGCAAAAAGTTACACAGATGAATTTTATAAAAAAGTTGCTTTTCGCGTTTTTCATCAGCACTTACTTTCTTCACACGTCGTCTCATATTTGCTTGTTTTGCATTGCAAGCCAGGCCCGCACACTTCCAAAGGCGACACAGCTCCTGGACGTCCTACTGTGCACCTGTCCTTTTCCTCAAGATTCTTCAAACAATAGTCGCAGCAACTGCACGTATCTGGAAACGGTAAGTGTGTGCTGTTCGGATTCTTTCTACAGGTCATACTCATGGCTCGGCAGGCTGCAGTTTCTTTGAAATCCTGTAAAATAGTTCCGATGTAAAATACGAAGACGATAATGAGTTTTACTGTCTACTTCTCATTTACCTCGCAAAATTTTTTGGTACATTTATAGTCGTCGACTTCATCGCTTGAAATTGTTGATATGGACCGAAGAGATAATTGAATAAACGCAAAAATTAATAAATTCATGATTTTGCAAAAGAACGAACTTGAAACAAAACTATAAATTACTACGAAGTGACATTGCAACGGCAAAGTGCTTATCAGTATTATCCGATAGTGAAAATAAAAGTACGAAGATAAGATATACATATATATATTTTATGAATCGATATAAACTGAAGGACCGCTGACTGAAATAAAGTAAGAACTGCATGAGTAAAACAAGCATTGTGTCATGGAACAATACATTTATTTTAAAGCTAAAATATCATGCGTATACATCGTTTGGCGATAGAATATTCACTGGATCGACTTGAGTATATAATAAAAAGATCTACGTAGAAACATTATTATTGAGTAGTCCTTATACAGTTCACTCTGTCAAGAACTCTATATTGCAACAATATTTTGTACTCCAAACAGATCTGTATTCCATTAAATAGAAAAAAGTACATCGAAATTTTCTCTTTTTCTGTTTTTTTCGTTTCATTTGTTCCGCTCACCCGTTACCGCTTTGATTCGAATGAGTTTAAATAATTCTACATACGTAGAAGGATATGAAAAAGTAGCGACAGAATAGAATACTGGAATGTTCGGTTACTATTCGAACTTCTGCCAGATCAAAGTCTTGTTATTAGCAGGCATCTCGATACACTCGAACAGCTGAATCCCGTTCATTTGCGCGAGGTTCCTTAGATTTTCAATATCTCTTACACCCCACCGGGGGTCCTGAGCCTTGAGATTCTGATCGAACCTAACGTTGCTCTCAGGATACAGCTTTCCATTGACAGCGTAAGGTCCGTAAGTAAAGAGGATCCCGTTGTGCTTCAGCAGCTTACCAGCATTCCTGAACAGTCCCTCCGAGCACGCGATGGGCGAGATGTGCATTAGGTTGGCGTTGTAGATGTAGTCGAAGCTCTTCTCGTGGAATTCGCCGGGCCAGGTGCGGAATTCGGTCGTGATGTCTATGCGCACCGGTTCGGCGACGTTGCTAAGGCCGTGGCAATGCGCAGATATACTCTCCAGTAGCCGATCCTCGCACTCCGACGGGTAAAATGTCACCTGGGGAAAGTGGGGCGCAAAGTGTGCAGTGTGTTGTCCCGAACCCGAGGAGATTTCCAAGAGAGTCTGATTGGAGCCTCGGCGAATGTACTGGCGCAGGACTGAGAGGATCGGTTCCTTGTTGCGGTCAGCCGCAGGATAGATTAGCTTCTTCGAGGCCATCGGACTGGAGGCTCTGCAAGTAGGTTCATTTGGACTTTAGGATCCATTCGAAAAACAATAATTATACTACTCAAAAATGAGAAAAGTCAGCCGAAAACATATTACAAGCAGGAGTGAAATATAACAAATCGATCGAATGTAACGAATAATTTTGAGTAGTATTAGTCAGAATACTTTAGAAAAATTCGAATTACCTGTGCGTGGCCGCACAATGGATAATATTCATGCTACGTTTACGATTGCTTTCTCAAGACTTTTTTATTCTGTAAAAAAATCATTCTGCATTAATAACAACAAAAAGTAATACACAAAAATCAGATCTCGAGTACGACGCATGCGAAAAGTGAGAAGAAACTGAGAGAGACACCTATGTGTGTGTATTTTACATCATGTATTTATTGCTTTATCGTATCGTAAATAAGTCACAGACTTGTGTTATATAATACATCATTGGAAGAATTAACAGTATAGAGTCTCTTTTGAGCGAATAATTTTCAATCATCACTATTCTTATTCGCCCTGCCCTTCCCCTTAGCAGTCCTATCTACACTCTTCTTGACTTTCGTCACATTGGGTATGTACATGGAGTGCCCGGTTTTCTTCAGATGATCGAACAGCTTGTTCTTGCTCGAGAACTCCTGCTTGCAAGCTGCGCATGTGTGGTCGAGGTCCTTGTCTTCGAGGTCCGCGCTCTTCGAGGCCTTCCTCGTCCTGTCGTTCGTCTCTCGAGCCTCGCCGGCTGCCTGTCTCTGAGCCTTCCTCAGCTCCTTCGCTTTCTTGCCCTTCTTCTTGCCGGGAAGTGGTGAGACGGTTTCCTGGGGTGAGTCGTCGTCGCTCTCCTCGGCCTTGGCTTGGCTTCCGTCGACGCTGAGCGATGCCGAGTTGTCGTTGTCCTTGTCAACGTTGTCCGGTGTCTGGGATTTACTCGAGCTGAGCTTGTCCATCAGGATCTTTTGTTGTTGTTGCTTTTTGCGCTGCTTCTTGGACAGACCCATGAGCAGGTCAACCTCCTTGTCGTCGTCATCGCTATCCTCTAGGATCGACATCCGGGCATTCTTGTTCTTCTTCTTCTTCTGCTTCTTAGGTTTGACCACGACTTCGTCCTCTTGGTCGGAGAGCAGTTCCTCGTCAGGAGTGTCACTTTGGTAGCCGTCCTCTTTGTTCGTGTCATCTGATTTTCCGAGAATGTAGCCTTGGCTGATAGAAGTATCTGCACCACTGCTCTTTTGATTTTTTTTAGATTTTGATGCTTTGCTACTCTTGCTGTTTGATTCAGATTCTGAGTCTTTCTCCTCGTCTGAGGTTTTGGCATCTTTTTCTTCTGTATCGTTACTTTTGGCAGGAGGATTTAGTAAGAAGTCGGGCATATCTGTCCCTGTGGCAAGTTTTGTCCCTGGTGGCAGTGTAGCTTTCCAATCTCCTTTTTCTGAGTCACCATCCTGGCTATCATCGCTGCTGGAAGTAGATCCATCGATGTCATCTTCAACCATGGATGCCTTAAGTGCTGCTACATTGTCTTTGTGCTTCTTGGAGTTTTCATGATTGCTAAACGCCTTTTGAGTTTTGAACAGTTTAGTACATGCTACACAATACAATGCATTTGAATCTTCCAGATCTGATTCCTTCTCTTCGTCTGATGATAATTCTTCTCCAAATTCTGCTGCTAAGGAAGCTTCGATGTTCTTAAGTTCAGATTGAATGTTGGAGAATTTAGACCACTCAGATTCCTTGTGCTCCTTCAGCTCCTTTTGACGTTCCAACAGCTGCTGCTTTTTACGCTCTTCCATTTTCCTCTTGTTCTCTTTAGATTTTTCTTCCAGTTTTTTTGCATGAGCCTGGACTCTCTTGTCACGCTTGCGCACGAATGCAACTAGATTTCTTACTTGTTCATTCCTTTCCTTTTTAGCCTTATCTCTGATTTTCTTGTTTTCCTTCTCCATCTGTCTAAGAGCATATCGATTTGGAGCATCTCTGATATTGTATGGCTCGAGCCAAGCAAAGGAACGTTTAGTGGTATAACTTTGCCAATAAGCGTAAAATTTGTGCACAACATCTTCGTAGGAGCTGGTGGAATCACCAAAATCAGGGACCTCTTCATCCGAATCTCCCTCTTTGCTGAACTCTGCATCTTCCGCCGCTAATTTCTCAAATACATGGCGGTACACGGCATAAAATCCCTTCTCATCATCTCCATAACCCTTGAAGCAGGTAGAAGAGAAATATTGGAAAAGATCAATAGAGTCATCTTTGTAGTCATCCCCGATACCACCCTTCAGAATAGCTTCTCTGTGATTGTCATACCAAGCCCTCTCATGAGGATCACTAAGTACTTCATAGGCTTGTTGTACCAATTGGAATTGTTCCTTGGCCTCATCAGGATTGTCAAGATTTTTGTCTGGATGCCATCTTAAAGCTAACTTACGGTAGGCCTTCTTGATCTCATCGTCCGATGCATTCCGAGGAAGTTCTAGCACTTCGTAGTGACATTTCATTTTAGTCTAACTTTAATCAGCACCAGAGCAATAATTTCTAGAGGTGATTGTTGAGGTAATTAGTCAAGAAATGATTTCGCTAACTTGCATAAGAAATTTTCGCAATAAACTTTGCATAAGAAGCTTGATCCTTTAGATACTTTTAACCTCAGAGCTGTCCAGCATGTTTTAGGTGTTTAAGAAAATCTTGAACATAGTTGCTCAGCTTAACGGAGAATAGGGCGAATCTTGATTGCGAATTGTTATCTCAATAGACGAAACGCAGCAGCGTAGTTTTAAAATAACACCGACAAGTTTGTTGTTCCACCATGTAGGTTATGATTGTCGTATGCTCGAATTATTAAACAATCACTCGCGGCTGAACAATCGAGCGACTTGATGTGAGATAAGCGTCAACCAGCGAGAAATAAATTTTCGAAAAATTCGCAAAACATATAACGTAAGGAAAATATATAAGCGACAATTGGGTATGGCTTATTTTTATCGTGCTTACCGAAGTTTCCCGTCTGCAGCGCCATCCGACACGTGGTGGAGAACTACGCTGTGCTACAGAGTGCATGCGCGAATTTTTTGATGCAGATTGCAGCCGCGCGCGGCGAGCGATACTATATATACTAATTTGCACTTTGCAGTACTTAGGCCGCACGGTTGCCGGGTTGCAGACATTCGGGCGTCGCCGCGTTACGTCGGTTCGATTCGATATTTCGATTGAGCTCAGGGTGTGTTCCGTATCAAGATCCGTATTGAAAATTGACTACTGAAGTTCTACTGGAAAAAATTAAAAAAAAGAAAAGATAATTTTTGTTTTCAGCTTGTAATAATAACAGATGCGCCGGCAGGTGGTGACCGGATATTATTACTCGCAAGTTCTAAGGGATCCATGAGTATTATTATAGAAGAGCTAACAAGTTAATACCATTATTTAATACAATTATGAGATTTAAAGATGCTTCTTTCTTTGATACTCGGGCACAGCCGAATATTTTATATGTTAATGTTACAGAGGTTGTGCATCGCGAGTGGCTAGAGCCGGGGAGCGGCGCGAAAGATTTTGACGAAATTTTTCGCAAATTGTTCGACGAGCTCTTTCGTGAGAGCGGTGTGGCAGCTGCAGCAGACCAACAGAAAATTTCCTTCGTGGCCTGGAAAGGAATAACAAAGAGAATTTGAAAATTAAGCAGCAGCTCCTGGAGCAGGAACTCAGCAGAGTCGATTCGTGTGGGTCGCCGTCTTGGGCGCTTTTACAGTAACCAGTCGGCCGATCAACGAGCCCTTCGCAGTCCACAAGCCTCAGATCATCGACGAGAAGTGAACCATACTCCACGAGCTGCTAGAAATGAAGCCCACTCCGGAGGGAGAGCAACTCATCCGTCTGATAGTGACGGACCGCGACGAAAGGCTCATCGAGAGATACCCGAAGCTGTTCAATTATTTCCGAGAGATTCGAGATCGGCTTCAAAAATTACGATCTGTCGAAATTGTTCGAGTATGCCGAGGACTTATCGAAAGCTTTCGAACGTGTAGAAAAGCTCTACGAATTTGTTTTGAAAGAAGAGGATTTCTTATTCGAGGCTTTTCTGGATACTTTACCTTATCTGGTTGTGAGGAAATTAGAATTGCTAAGAGCGTGATTGATCAGTATAGTGTTTCGATTAGTCATTGGCGTTGATAAAACTAGATAAAAGGACATGCAGACGTACTACGAAAAATGCATCGAAGAGGCCGAGAGGGCGAAATCCTCGAGGTTCATCAGGAGCTGCACGTTTTTCGACCTCCTCAGGAAATGCCACTGTCAGATCGCCCCGCACATGCGTAATCCTGAGTTCGAGGCGGAATTCAAGAAGTTCAAAGTGAAGGAATTTCCAATGTATGCCGGAGACGCAGTCCGAGCTTTCAAGCGCGCTGAAGAGCACTATCAATCCATCCTAGAATTTGAGGAGCTGATCAATCGAACGTGTGAAATAAGCAATGTTGTGGTTAAATATTGAAATATTATAGTTAACCGCACGCATAACTCGAAATCCTCGTTCGATTTTTCCCTAGTGAAAATAAAAAATGTAATAAAGTCTAATAAAATATAAAATATAAGAAAATGTACGAAAACGTACAAATCGTACCATTTTGTACGTTTTTGTTGGATTTTGGACCTTTTTTACGTTTTATTACAGTTTGCTACATTTTATTACATTTTGTTACGTTTTATTACATTTATTACAAATCCATTGATCCAGGATTTCATGGGGGTCTTCTTTAAAACGACAAATCTAACAATACGTAAAAAAGTATGACAAAATGTGTAAAAAATTGTCGACTTTTTTATTTTCTTATTTCTGCTTACATCCTTTTACTTTTTTTTACAACTTATTATGCGTTGTTACATTTTATTATAAAATTAATAATAAAAAAAAATATATTGACTATATTAGGCGGTAAAATAACATATGTAATAAAATGTAAAAAAAAAGTTAACAAATTTGAAAATGTAAAAAAGTGTACAAAAACGTAGAAGAAAAAAGGTCCGAAATCCAACAAAAAGGTACAGTTTCTTACATTTTTTTACGTTTTATTACAATTTATTACATTTGTTTTCCACTAGGATTCTTTTGTGCAAAAATGTGACCAATAATAAAATAACGAAAAATAGAATACGATGTAGGCGCGCTAGCGCGCATGACATTAATGCGATTAAAAAAAAGTCTCTTATACATTATAATTTTAGTTACAACGGTATATACATATACCGATTTAACCTCGTACAAAATCAATAAACTCATCATTCTAGAAACAGCAATAAACTTTTCTTTTTATAAACCATCGCCAATTTATTTCCTTTTATAATGTTAATTTACACCTAGCCTAACATAGTAAGAATTTTTATCAATCACCGCATCCCTATCCCTGGTAGAATCAACCTAAGAAATAGCTAGTAACTGGACAGTTCTTAGGTTTGAATCCTTTGAAAATTTTGAAAATTTCCAAGTCATAAAGCATGAGTAATTAACATTCTTATTAATTTTTTAAATTAGCCATCTGTAGCCAATGAACCTGATAAATCCATGTCGAAATAAGGTACATTTTTACCCATCCGTTTGTGAAATCGTTGGCCAACGCACTCCAATTGGCTTAATAATGGCAAAGGGTTAGCTTACGTTTCTACCAGGGTAGCACTAGAAAATGCTCACGAGGACATCATACATGTGCTAATGTAAAACATGGTTTAACTGCCTGCTAATAAGGATTAAAACTAAAATGGATAAAGATCTCCCGGATATGTCCTGCAGGTGATAGTAGTATACCTATATAAGTATGTAGATATTTATTGATATTTTTTTAATGTTTATGCACGCGTCAGAAATAATAGAAAGGGATAAGAGGCTTTTGCGAAAGAAATGAGATTTATAATGTGAGCGGCGTGACTGTACACATCAGTGAAAATTTGGGGTTTTCGCTTGGAAGAACCATTATAATTTTACTTATGAGAAGTCCTAGCTGGTTTTTGATGATGGACATCAACTGCGAACAGTCTCAGTTTTCTTGCTTGATAGTAAAAACGAGATAAATAACCCACATAGCACGAAATATTCCTGCAAGGTTTCTGCGAGGTTTCATGAAAGGTTTGTAACCTCATAAAATGTTTATAAAAGATTTCTCATAATGATGCAGAAAGTATTTATGAAATATTTCTACAACCTTTACCGAAAGGTTCAAATATGTTTTTAAACATGTCATGAAATATTGCTAAAACCTCACAGAATCCTTTTAAGTTAAGTTCTATGAAAGGTTTTTATAACATTACTAAAAATCTTTCTGAAATCATACGTGCAAAGTTGCTGAAATGTTCTTATGTCCGCGCATAATCCTTGCACAATATTGCTCGTGATGTTTATAAAAGATTTCTCGTAATGATGCATAAAGGATTTATGAAATATTTCTACAACCTTTACCGAAAGGTTCAAATAGTTTTTAAACATTATAAATGTTCAATTTCAGTGTTTTACGGTGCGTGAAAGCGAATTAAGCTTCCTTTCTTTGTGTGATTTGGTATTCTTGCATATTACGTTAAAAAGAAAAAAGTAGACATATTAAAGAAATGGACTAAAAATATTTTCAAAAAATGTAGCTGAAGAGTTATAAAAAGTTCTTGCAAGTTTACTGTGACGTTTTACGTTATATTTTATCGTTTCGTAAAAGATATTAGGGAATATTGACGCAATGTTTTTGTGAGGTTCCTCGGTAGATTACATGAAACGTAAAGATGAACTTTCTGTAGAATCTTTCTAGTATTATTTATACGAGGTTGTTGTGATGTTCTACAACAGTTTTGGAAATTGACAAACAATATTTTCCAAAAATGTCGCTGAAAAGTTGTAAAAAGTTTTCTAAAAATGATACCAGAAATAACGTAGCAACGTTTTCTGAAATATTTCTCGAAAGGTTCTTGCAAGGTTGTATAGTTCTTTCGTGATATATTTAAACATCTGTAAAATAATATTTCATGTAAGGTTTCTGTGAGATTTTATTATAATTTTTTGAAATATTTTTAAATAATATTTCTGCAATCTTTCGCAGTCATCATAGCAAGGTTTATGCGATGTTATTGTAAAATCTTTCAATGAATCTTTCTTTGAAAGATTTCATGCTATGTGGGAAGCGTATGTTACAGAGGGTATTCACATTCTGTAACAGTTTATTTATAACTACGAATATGATGTTTTCCAGTAATATAATGGTAATTCAATTAAAAATCCCCGCTTTTATCAGTGCTTCAATATTGTATTTTCTATCCCGCCAGATACTGATCTTGATCGAATGTGTTATAAACACGCATAAGCGATATAAGTAGCAGATAAAGAAATGTAGGTATATAAAAGCACACAGCAGATTTAAAAATGATCAGACTGTAAAGTATCTTGAAATCATCAACACACTACCAGACCAATTTCACTAACCGCCAAAATGAGTCAAACTCTTACCTACCTTTTGCTCTTGGTCGTCCTTATCGCCTGTCTGACTAACGGCGCTGTTGCGGGTAAGTTGATATTTTCACCTGTATTATCTTACTGAATAAATCTGGCCGAAATCTCACTTAGAATTTCTTAAATAACTATTATTCAGTTTGTTATAATTAAAAGTTGCCATCTAGATGGTAAAAACTCTCAAATAAGTTCAAAAATACACGTTTTAAAGCATTTGAATCAGTATGTAAATTTAAAAAAAATAACATGAGAATCTCTAGTGAGCAACTCATGAGTTAAAAATTTAAAAATCTATAAAAACTGGCAGCAAGAGCAACTCGAAACATTGTTTTTCGAACTTATTTGCGAGTTTTTACCACCTAAAAGGTAACTTAATTATAACAAAATGAATAATGTATATTTATTAAGAAATTTTAGCAATCAGGCAGAATCTCAGGTGAGATTTTGGCCAGAGATCTCACCTGAAATTTTCCAGTAGGGTATTTTACTTATTAAAGTGTTGGCTGAATGAATTTCATCATAGCATTAATTTTCATTTGTTAAATGTTACAGCGGCTGAATGGGGATGCAGCAGCAACAGTGAATGCGGAAGTTGCAGCTGTACTGGTGGATATTGCGTTTGTCCCGATGGAGTGGTCTAAATCAGCTGAGAAGCCTTATCGTCCTTTTACTGACTGATTTCGAGAAGAACAATATAGCTTCATAACTTGATTAATTTTTCTAATCCCCTAAAATAAATGATTTATAGTATTCCATAAAGCTGGTTTAGTGTTATTTTTCCTATTGTTTAAAACCTTCAAGTATAATTGAAAACATAATCACAGAAATAATCGAATACTGACTGGATGATATGTTATCACTTACATTACCTACCTTTACTACATATTTCTAAAATTTATGTATAAATTCTTTAAGCAATTATATATTTATAAATTTATCATTGCGGTCATACAAAATGATTATCAATTCTTTCTATATATTTTCTTTGTTTTCCTTGTTGAAAATATATACGTACCTGGATATCCAGGTGGATTTTCCATATGGATAATCGATATGGATTCATGTGGATTTCATGTGGATATTTCATAGTTTTTTAAAAAGTCAAGACAGTAAAAATTTTGTATACGCCTGTTATGTATAGTTTATCTAACCATTAATGGAAGTACCATCCGGATGATAACACCAAAACTGGGGTTGTGAGCTCCAAAATATCCACTTTTTAATTATTTTATAGAAATTAAAATTTTTTGTAATATTACAAAAATTAAGATTTCAGAGCTCACAAACCCAGTTTTGGTGTTATCATCCGGATGGTACTTCCATTAATGGTTAGATGAACTATACCTTACAGGCGCATACAAGATTTTTAACTTATGGAAAATCCACCTGGATATTCAGGTAACCTTGTTGAAAATATATATCCAGGTATATATTTTCAACAAGGTTAACAAACGAAAAAACGAATTTTGCCGTGTAGTTCTTATTGATAGGTTTCGTGAAAAGTAATTCGTAAAATTCAAATTAGCAGTATTTGATTTATTTAAAAAATAATTGTGTTAATTGAATTTTATTCTTACCGGGAAACATAATTGTTTTATACACAACTATATGAGAATTTTTTTTCGTAATCGGAGACATAAAAATATAAAAAATTTAAATAAATATATTGATATATGAAATATATAAAACCGCGTTATGAATTTCTTTGAGGTCTGTACTTGTATTAACAACATATGTGCAATTAAATATAGTTTGATTGAATTAATTATAAATCTTTTCTTATTAATATCTTCAAGTATATATAGATTCCGTCTTTTCTAGCAGAGCAAAAAAAGCTTTGCTCGTTTAAAATTTTGTTCATCTTTTGTTCTTACGTATGAGCTTGCAAATTCCTAAGCTTTCGAATAAAAAATATAATTCCCGCGGCCCGCCGTGCGTCGACGCGCCTGCGCAGTCTGCACTCGCGAGTCGCGAGTCGCGGCCGCGCGTTCGTAAAGACATCGATCTATATATATATATATATATATATATATATATATATATATATAGATATGTATCACTATATATATAGTGATACATATCCGCGAGTTCGCGACGTCACGCAGAGAGAGCGCATAAACAGCTGATCCGCATTGACTAGTCCAAAATGGCCACATGCATGAGTTTATAGTGAAAAGTTGGTGTTTTCCGGCAAAATCCGCCAAGTCCTGAGGCACGAATCAATCGCTACTGCCAATCGACCGATTCTGTAAGCCCCGTAGATTTACCTCGCGCAATTATCTCGACGACGACTGGCGCAGTTGGATTAAAAAAAAGTCGACGAAAACCACAATGCCGTCACACGCAGTGACATCTCGCGCAGCAGACGCTCTATGGGCTATGGCATTGGCTCTAAGCCTAAGCCTCGGCTCTAATGACTTTTTGTTAATTCGCGAAAAATAGTCACGAGGCGCGTCGCCCAGAGGCTAGCTACTCTTCTAATGTTTGTGTGGCGTCGTTCGTCCGTCCGAGCGACGTACGTCGAATTATTCAATTGCTGGACTTATTGATCCAATTCGTGGCCATTTTATGTAAAGTAACAAAGTGTACATATGTACAAGGTTGTAAAGTGATTGTGCCTGGTGACTCCAATTCCGATACAGTTTTGCTTCTTGTGCGAAATATTTTTTCGTTTTCGTCAGTCGACTTTTTTTACCTTGCTGTGCCATTTGTCAATTTTTCTTCTTTAATATATACACTCTTTAATACACTCTTGATGGCTCATACGTTGGCCAACTTGAGACTGCTTGTATGAGTATTATAGAAAATTTCGATTGAAATCCTGCAGGATCAGTAATCATGACAGCTGGTACTAGTTTGGTTGTACCCGTAGTGCTGTGGGGGCGTATAGCTCCCACACACTGCATCTCGTGCATATACCTATCACGAGATCAAAAGACTTTAGTAACAGGTTGCTACGACGGACAAATTTGTTTATGGCAAGTGGATCCTGAAACATTAAAGGTAGTTAAATGTTGATGTGTTTTTGGATTCATACTTTTTTATATATCCACTAATAATGATCATTGTGTTTCATTCATAATCTCACAGATGACTCCAAGATGTTTACTAGTTGGTCATACAGCTCCGATCATGTGCCTTAGTCGAGCCAGTGTCATCATGGAGCAAAACTATATTGTTAGCAGTAGCGAAAGTGGAGAAATGTGCACTTGGGATTTGGTTGATGGAAAGTGCCGTGAAACTGTTAAGCTCAATAACATTCACACTCAAATGTTACCGTATGTCTCTGCTGGAGGCGAGGATGTTAGATTATTTTGTTCAGGGTAAATTTACAATGTATTTAATTTTTTATATCTCCTTAGTGACATTCAATAAAATTACATTTGCAATCCTCAGATATTATCCAGAGGTACTAGTGATGGATCCATTTAGCCTAGAAGTACTATTTACCCTGAGTTCCAGGGTAAATCCAGATTGGATCAGTGCTCTACATGTCCTGCGGCCGGCCAAACGGAAAGGTCGGTTCTACGTGCACACAAGTTAGTTTACACTCATTCACACCTACGCTTACTACCTCTTATACTTAAACATTAATCCTTTTTTACTCCCTATGATTTGTATTTTATTTTGTAGTAGAGTAAATAATTGCACAATTGAATTTGACCATATTGCAAATAATTAAGATTATTCTGAACTTGCTTCAATTAAGCGCAATACTTAGAAATTGAAGAATATGATAAATGATCTTCTGGTTTTCAACTTTGGTTAAATTATTGAAAGTGTGGATAACAATGGGTTGCACTGTTTTTGAATGATAAAGTCACAAAACTTTGTGGTAAAAATAATCTAACAATTGTATGAGTAGACTTCAAATTGTATATATACATAATAATAATGGTTATACTAGTTCCTCTTAAAGTAATTTATAAATATTTTTAATGTAAATTATAATGTTACAGCATGTAATCAAAGCGGATTCAAACTGGTACTTGAGTGCTGGTAGTTGAACTTGCTCTCTGTACTCCTATATTTCTAGAATCTTGAACGGGTTTATAAATCTTCTGGCTGTTTTAAAACATACAAAGCATTATCTGGTTTATTGATCGATCAAAATCGATTTTTTAAATTAACTAACAATAACAAAACTTCGTGCTAACTTTTTTTTTATTAACACTTTTACTCTCTTTAGTATTTTATTTTTATCATACTTACCACAAACCTTGCTAAAGTCTTTTCCCTGCTATTCATTAATCATCTACACACAATAATCGCAAATCAATACTCTCTGTAAGTATATAGAACATGAGTAATCTCTTTCATATGAAACTAGAAAAGAGAATAGTATAGTAATATACTTTATATTTTTATAAGCATGAAAAGCTTGTGAGTTTTAGTGAAATAATTGATAATTTTGATATTTTTATATTGTAAAATCTTAAATCTGTTGGCTATTCAATTAAAGACCAAAAGTTTTGCATTTTATTAATTTATTTATTTTATTCATTGTGCAGACTTCATTTGTTGGGAATGATGTAACTTATTAATTATGATTATTAATTTATGACTGAATTCTTAAAAAGTTCTTCTGTAGTAAATTGCTGCTTTATAAAACTACTATATATACTAAAGTAGTTTTATAAAAACTCTATTAAAATTTAATAAATGCATATAGTTTCTACACAAACAAAGTTTCATGTTTTTATTTGCTTATAAAATCAAAATGAGATACAAGTGTGTTTGCAAATGGGATCCAGTAGAATTTGGCACAAAAAATATTTTAAAGTTTTGGAATTTGTGTTATTCCAAGTGGCTAGCTTTGCATGTATTGGATATTTTCTTTCTTTTATTTCTTTTGTGTATGTAATTCACTATTTTCGTTTCAATGAATTTGTTAAATATTGCTTTTTAAAGAATAAGGTTTATGAACTTTATTTTTTATGCATGAATAAAAATGGAAAAAAAATATATTGTTATATTATGGATATTTGTACTTGCATGTTTGTTGGAAAAATTTGTAAAAATGTAGAAAATTCTGTATAATTTATTTGTATACGTAGATTATATTATTTATTAATATTGTACACAAATTGAATTGAAATAAATATAATACAGTTCATGCCAATAGCAATAGAAATAAATTCTTGTTTCTAATTGCCTATTGTTTACAACAACTAATCAACATGTTTTAAAGATGACGTGGTATTGGCTTTAACAACTACCGGAACAGTAAAAGTCTGGACTCTTTTGGGACATGAGAATCGTAATAGCGAGCCACTTTACGAACATGAGAGCAAGCAGATCAGATGTCTGAATGCCCTAGCTATGACCTGCTGTCCTTACAACCAACGTACAGTACTTATAGTGTGTTCCAAATATTGGCAGGTAAAAATTTTGTTTTCGCGCAATTTTGCACACTGAGTCATATACATATGCGCATACTAAAATACAGTTTTCATATTAATTTTAGATTTATGATGCTGGAGATTTTTCGGTCTTGTGTTCTGTAACTGCACCTAGAGGAGAAAGATGGATGGCTGGTGACTTTTTAGCTGCAGACCGGGTGATTCTTTGGAGCGATGAAGGGCATGGTTATTTGTACAAATTACCAGCAAAGTAAGTTTAGACTGTGATTTTGTTAAGCACACTTTATACTACCCATTTTTTAAATATAGTTAACTGTAAAGGTATGATGTTAAATTTGTATGAAGAAATCAACTTTTTCATGTTAATATATTGTTTTGGCAAGGGGGAAAAAGTTATCTATTTCTAAAATTTACATTTAGTGTAGACTGGTGTTTGTGGGAAAAATTGATTTCTGTGAACTATGTTTTCTACTTTGAAAATACACAATTGCACAACAACCAAATAATTAACAATTCAATAAAATTACAATTTTGTATTTCTTTATTGGTTGTAGGGTTATTACACAACTTGAAAGGTAGTTCTACACAAGTATTTACATGATTCTTACTAAATTAAGACAGTTATGCTCTTAACATATTTCAATTTAGATAATTTTGACTTTTAAAACTAACATTTTTTTAAGCTAGTTTTTTTTAAATAGTCGTTTAAAACAATACATATTAATATCAATTCTTACAAAACAACACTAAAATTTAATATGTATGTTTTTATTTCATATTAGATTATACTGCTAACTATTAGCAAAGCACTTGCAAGCAATGCACAATTTAATTATCATTCTGTTATTGCTCGTGTTTCTTTTTCAAGCATAACAGCGCCAAACATTTATATTCATAATGTAATCGTCATATCTTTTTCAGTAATGAACTTGCATTTACTTTAATTTTATAATACATTTTAAAAATCGTTAGACCCATGATTGTACAATCTCATTCATTATATTAACAATGTTATGCTGATGAATGACTCATGGTAATTGATTATATAAAAAAAATTAAGAAAGATAAAATTGAATTTGATTTATTAAATTCATTTTTTTCTGCACCGAAAGTTCTTTCTACTTTTTTGATATTAGAATGGTATGAATTAAAAATTACGAAATTTGTTTTTTTTTATAGTACTGCAGGGTATAAATCCGCATTTATGTCACGCCTATCCGTGTCATAAGTAGTCCTTTATTGCACCGTGCAGATCGCCCTCGGTGCAAAAAAGGACTCCTAATGCCACGGATAGGCGTGACAGCGAATTTATACTAGTCAATGCTATAAAAACTCTCTACGCTCGGGCGCTTATACACGCCGTGCCGTAAAATACGACTTATGCCACTAGTATCGTAATTTACTAATATTACTCGAGTCAAATTTTTGTGACCAAACATTTCATGATAATCCTGTCCTTTATTCCTTAAGTCATTTACACAGATACTCCAATTAATGCATTGCTGATCTTTTTTTCACGATGATGTTCTTTCCATAAAAAATTAACATCTGCCATGTTCTACGGTGGACCTGGTCTGTTATAGCAAGCTGAAGGGCAAGGCTCTCAGCAGGTAACCCTGCATTGTCATATAAACCTCATATACAATAATTATTCACTCTTCTTTTGTAATTCTATTCTGTAAACCTTGGACTTTTTTCTTTACCAGCTTAACTCACTCTAAGTCAGTAAATTCTAAGATTTCCAGTTTAAAATGAAAAAAAATGTTTGTTCTGGACCATGCAAAATAGTCAAATTTGAAACTATTATTTTAATTTTATTAAATGGTGATGGTTAAGGAATTGAAAATAAAAAATTAAAATAATAGCATTAACTTAATAAATAAAACTTTTTTATCAATAACTAGTATCTTTTTGATTAATTAATACTTCAGAGTAGTGCTCATCTTCTTTCACATTTCATATATAAATTATCACATTTCGAGTTCATATCCTTTTACACAATAATTTTAAGACTTTGCTTTTGTTGCTTCTATGCACGCACTGAATGACACGTTAACAGCTTCTCTATCGAATACAAACACTTTGTTTATTTTGTTTAAAGCACTATGATGGTATTTTATTTCAAATAATGAGAATTCAAATAGAAGTGCAGAATGCACTAACAATAAAACAATAATTTGGCATCTATGTTTTTGATTTGATAATTTTAAATTGATTTGCTGAATTTATTTTGTGCAATTTACTATATGTGTCTATTCATTGTTTATGCTAAATGTTTTGGTTTTTTTAACGAGATTTTGAATGTCAATGTTAATATTATAATTGAACAGTTTTTTCAATAATTGTGGAAAGACCAAAACAAACGCTTGAACGTTAAATTATCTACAATGATACTAATAATATTTACTGAGCAGTAGTGTCGCAGACAACAAGAACTTCCATTCAGCCTCAGTAGAGAATGATCAACCATACTTATACTGCACCCTTACTCAGCCTGGTGATAAGGTATGAATAATTTTTCTTTTTGAATAAATATCCTTGTTTTCTTTTTATATTTATAATCTTTGGTATTCTCTAGCCTTTATCTTGTCCACCTGCAATGCGACTAGTCACAGCTCAGCAAGGAAACAAAACTCAAAAGTTTCTTTTACGTGGTGACAGTGAAGGAGTTGTAATGCTTTGGACAGTGCCAGACATAACAGGCCAGCAGATGAATCAAATAAATCAACATGACAGTACTCCACCAATGCTACCACCTACCTTGAAAACTAGTATAACTGCAGCCTGGGAAGCAATGAAGCCATCCCCAGTTGGAATTCTGGATCAGTTGGACTGTGGGGATGGACATGGAATTAAATTAACAGCCAGTATTTACTTACCCCAGCAGAGTCGTTTGGTTGTGGGTAGAGAAGATGGGAGTATAATAATTGTCCCTGCTACACAAACTGTAATGTTGCAGTTGTTACATGGAAATCATCAGCAATTCGATGGTAAAACTAAAAAATTTGGACATTCATATTTTATATCGTTGTATATTATTTTGTAAACGTTTTATATAATTCATTAGATTGGCCCCCTCATCAAGTCCTGTTAGGGCACTCAGGGCGTGTAAATTGTCTACTGTATCCTCATGGAGCTGCATCCAGATATGACAAAACCCATTTAGTTTCGGGATCTGTTGATTTCGCTGTGTGCTTGTGGGATTTGTACGCGGGAACCCTGATTCATCGTTTTTGCGTTCACGCTGGGGAAATTACACAGCTACTGGTTCCTCCAGATAATTGTAGTGTAAGTGTAATACAACATTTAGACAGGTTACAGTTATTTGTTTCAACTAAATTAACGAAAAATTTCAACTTGCAGCCAAGAATCCAAAAATGTGTCTGCAGCGTAGCTTCAGATCATAGCGTTACGTTGCTATCGTTAGCCGAAAGAAAATGCGTCGTTTTAGCTTCGCGTCATTTATTCCCTGTGGTCACCATCAAATGGAGGCCATATGATGATTTTATGATTGTTGGATGTTCTGATGGAGCTGTTTACGTTTGGCAAATGGAAACTGGTCACCTCGATCGCGTCTTGCATGGTATGAAAATCATTTTTATGATTTTGATTTTACGGAATTTTTAACGTGACAATTGAAATTTTGCAGGTATCATAGCCGAAGAAGTATTATATGCTTGCGATGAAAATACAATGGTAACAACTGGCTCTAGTGGTGGTGGAGGTGAATTGGGCTTAGCGAACCCAGCTGTTCATTTCTTCAGGTAATATAACCAGAAATTAATAAAATTTTTAACTTAATTTTACAATTCTCTAAATAGCAACAATTATATTTTCCAGAGGTTTAAGGCACAGAAATTTATCAGCTATTCGTCATGCTACACAGCGGGGTCTGCATCAATTGCAACAACTTCACGGCGGTCATGGAAACGATCACGGGAATCAGATAAGGGCTAAAGGTGCTCCGCTGACCATCCAGGGTTTCCGCAGCAATCCCAAAGATCCAGAGAGTCATATTCTTTTCTTCGACATCGAAGGACTCATAGGTAAAACTCATAATTTTGTTGCTTAGATTTTTCTTTGCAGGACAATTTTCAGCGGATATAAGCCCCAGGAATAGGAAGTTGTATCGGTCCTGGCTTTTTTTGTTGCGTGAACTTGCTTCATAAATAAACGAAATTTTCGATGTTCATACAGTACAATTATTGAGCGACGAGTACGGGTCTATGTCGCCCGGATCATTGGAAGCGCAGGGCTTGATTTCAGCTACGGAGTATCAAAAAGTTGCTGCGCTTACGCAGTCAGCAAGCCCTGATGCACATAAGAAAATTGCAGGTGAGGATTCTGCGAATATGTGGCTGCTACGACTTGACCCTTTCGAGCCAGTTGTTAGACTCAAATTGTACTTTGTATATATTAACAAAAGTTGCTTGTTGGGCTTTATAAAATGTAAGCATACGCGTACGAAGTACTTTTTGAAATTTTTATTCAAATTTAAAATAATTTTGTCCAATAATAAAAGGTGACTAAAGGGTCAAGTACAAAGGTGCAATAAAGTCCTGCTATTAGGGTACTGCATGTATGAGAAGAGAATGTATGCAATTATTGACTAATATTAAAATTTATAGACTTTTTTGGTCGCGTCAAGGATAAAGCAGGTGACATGGAGCGAATACTGAAGGAAAAGGATCGACATGGTACCGTGTTGTAGCAAAACTGTTGCATATGTGTTTATTTGCCCTTATCAACAACTTATTTGTTACCGTCATATATGTTTATTTAATTGCTTTGATAATTACTGCTATTATACATTTTAACATGTCTTACGGTCTTGTCTGAATTTATTAATTTTACTTATTTTCTAGATGATTATTATTATTTACATTAATGTTATTATTTTTCTGATTAAAAAATCTTATTGAAAAGACACATAGTAAAATTAGAAATACATTGATTCTTGGCAAATTTTATAGAACAATTCACATTTATAAATCTGACGATTGCAATGGATTTTTTAATCACTTCAAATATATTTTATTGCAATTTTATTTATTTATAGAAGTAGTCAGGTTTCAATGTTAGGACTTACAGTGTTTCAATTCATTCGTGAAGCATCAAGAAAAATCAATGTCGCAATCATTCAGACTAGTTCAGACAAAAATCTGTGGGTCCAGCATGTGAAGCTCCTGTAGAATTTATTATAATTTATGTTCTCGTTCGCTTTTTGTGATTAAAGTATACATGTGAATGTGAAAAACTTGTTAAAGGGCAAATTTTTCTATAGGTATTATTGCTAAGATGAAGGAGGGCGCAGAGAATGTGCATACTAAAATTCAGGCTAAAGTGGAAAGCGTTGGTCTGAAGCCATCGACTCTCGATGGTAAAGGTTAGAGTATTTGCTTTGCGAGCCTATATGAAAGACATAAGCCATAAGTTACAGGCATATATAGCATGATTTTACGTCCTATACGTTTTGCTTTTGTACTTATTATAATTATAATTTTATTCATAAGTTCAATAGATCGTCTATATGCTACGCTTATTTAAAAGTCGTTCATTCAAGGATATTTGAAATTATTTTATCAACTAATGGAAAATTTAATTTTAATATTACCTCCTTGAATGCAATCGGTTTTATTAAACAGTTTTTTTGTATTTAATCTTTCATCCAACATATCCTGCTTCAGTTTATTTTCATTTTAACTTATTTTTTCTGAATTCTTAGCAATTGGTCTACGCCCAATGTACTACAAAGATTGCTTTTCTTAAAGGCATGCATACACGCTTCATCATCATTAATTTTGCTCATTTCAGTTCTCTCAGTCGATTGCAATGGCACTATTCTCCAGTTTCACTGTACAATTTTAATTTATTCTCATTATACATGGTAAACACCCTGTACTTATTTATATAAATCATCCATATAGTCTTATACTACATTGTTTTGACATGAATATTTAATTTACCTATTATTATTTGTATCGTTACTTTCATCGTCACGTTTTTATATTCTGATTTATCATAATGCCCTTGATTTTATATTTAATTTTTAGTCGTAAAGTATGTTTATATATATTTTTGTTCACATCACTGTCACACAATGATAGATTTTCAGCTATTTCATTTGCATAATCTAACAATACAATGTCGTTGATTGTTAGGCGACGGATGGAATAATGACAGCACCAGAAACTCTCTGAAACGCAATGGGGCTTTCAATGAACCAAATTCGACAATGGAGATAGCTCAACTTTTGTTAAGTCTACTGCACGCTTGGGGAATGGACCCAGACCTTGATCGCGTTTGCGAAGGCAAGCTAGGACTTCTGAGACCAATGGTACCGGTATCCTTTGGAGTATTATCGAAAGGAGGTATGTTTTCTTACTTGAAATCAGATCAATCGTTAATTAATTCATTACTGACAAATAATATTTCCAGGGTACATGTCGTTCTTACTTCCAACGTGGCAGACTCATCTTGAGCATTGTATAGGAGAACCTGCGACGCAGTTGGAGCAGCGTTTGCCGGTAGAACTAGTCAGACAAGAAAGGCTCACGAGGGCCTTTACCTCAAGGGCACACTGGGAATTGTCGACCACTTTGACTAGCAACCACTTGCTGGCCGTGGTAGCCCTGTCTAATACTCTCATGTCGATGAATAACGCAACATTTGTTCCTGAGCAAGAAAGAAACCGTAAAATGCATAGGTGAAGTATTTACATAATATTTTTTTCTTGTTTGTATTACTGACTGCTGACGTCCAACTTATTTTTTATTGTCTTTTTTAGGCCAGGAAATAGGCCAGTAAATTGGAATAAAGCTGAAGAAGAGAATGAAGAAATGTACACTGTGCAGCAGGCGCAGATAAAACAAGGCTGGTCCTTGTTGGCTACGCTGCACTGCGTTCTTCTTCCCGATAAAGTCGCCGCTCAAGGCGGATCCAAAACATTTAAGAAACCTCAGGTGGAGATGATGGCTCGAAGATGGCAACATCAGTGCCTGGAGATACGAGAAGCGGCTCAAGCGCTTTTACTCGCTGAGCTAGGAAGAATGGGGCCAAAGGGTAGGAAAGCTTTAGTAGATAACTGGGCACCGTATCTACCAATGTATAGCACTCAAGAGCCTATCGCTCCGCAAAATCAAAACCAAAGCCCACCACCTGGTAGTCCACCTCCGAACAGCGAGCATCCCGATGTGGAGGACGACGAAGAAGAAGAACTTGCCGAAGGTGTGTATTTGATATACTTTTTATTCTTTGAAATGTATTCACTTACAAAAAAGAAGAAAAAAACATGAACGATTCTTCTTTCACAGAACTGAGCGTGTCAAGAAAACCATCGAGCGTTGCTGAACTGAAGCGTAAACAAACTACTGCTGTTGTGCTGTTAGGTGTCATTGGCGCGGAATTCGGCCAGGATGTGACCACAAACAATCAGAAGAGGGATAATGACCAGCGACGCAAGAGTTCAGTTGTCGAAGGTTTTGGAATCGGAAACAACAATTTGTCGAGGCTCACAAGCATTGCCCTAACGCATTTACTGTACGCACCTAATTCGCAAAAGTTACCTCTTCACACGGCTTTGAGAAGAGCCGCCATTGATCTCATTGGCCGTGGATTTACTGTCTGGGAGCCGTACCTTGATGTTTCTAGAGTAAGGACACCTATTGTTATGATATAACACGTGGGATTCAGTCCATTTCTTTAAGGATGCAATTTTGTTATTAGGTTCTTTTGAGTTTGCTCGAAATGTGCTGTGATGCAGATAAACTTGTGCCAAGTATGACCTACGGCCTTCCATTGACTCCAGCCGCAGACAGCTGCAGAACGGCTCGGCATGCCCTGACATTGATCGCCACCGCGCGTCCAGCAGCATTCATCACAACTATGGCACGTGAAGTAGCCAGATACAACACGTTGCAACAGAACGCACAGACGCTCAACATCAACCTAGGAGCCAGTGTACTGGCCAGAGCCAAACCAGAGATCCTGAGAATCGTTGAGCAACTGATCGATAAAATGCAAAGCGAGATGAGCGATTTATTAGTAGAAGTACGTCATTCGAAAACATTTCATTTTAATTATGCCACGTTAATGGTTTACGAATACTATAACGAGATTGTCATTTCAGGTTATGGACATTATTTTGCACTGTCTGGATCCTGGACACTTGAAAACCAAGCCATTGAACGAAGTCTTCCCCGCCGTCTGTAGATTTAATCAAGTAAGTTTTAGCTTTTCTTAAGATAATCTTTTGAGAGTTTGACAAGAATATTACCTATAAAATTAAAATCACCTTAGGTAAGCCATTACCCACCGACGCGCAGGATAGCTGTTGGAAGTCGTACTGGCCATATAGCTCTTTACGAGCTACGTGGCACCGTCAAGTGTCAATCTATAATTGCACATCAAGCTCCGGTTACTGCATTAGCTTTCTCACCAGAAGGAAAATACCTCGTCAGTTACTCGTGTTCCGAAAATAAACTATGCTTCTGGCAGGTATGTATGAACAAATATAAATATAATTTATTTCGAGAATAAGAATATTTTAAAACATGATCTGTAAAAATTGCAGCAAATAAGTAGCGGAATGTTCGGCCTTGGAAACTCGCAGATTCGCTGCATTAAATCTTACAGCACTGCGCCAATAAACGATGTGGCGAGATTGAATCCGATGAGATTAGCTCGTCTTATATGGATTAATAACCGCACGGTTACCCTTATGTTAGCCGATAGTTCAGAGACTCGCTTTAACGTTTGAATTTTTGTAAAGTTGATTTTCGTGATGTTTGATCAAAGAGTTCTTAACCGGGTGAAAAAAATTGAGATTGCACTTACTATAAGTAGAATTTTTACATATCTATGATAATTCGAATTTGTGATCTTAAACCAAAAATATTAAAAAAAAAAAAAAAAAAAAAAACGGAATTCATTAGAAGTGTGGTTTGTCGGAAGCGTCATGCAGGATAAAAAAGAGTTGATAAAAGTACAAATCGCTGTAGCGACGGTTTTTTTACAATACAAAGTTTGAATTAATTTGTTTTTAAAACATTGAAATTTAAAATCTTCTTTTAATAATCTTTTAAAGTTTATTGAATTTATCATGAATTGTTAAAAAAGATCAATCTCAATGACACCGGTTGATAAAAAGCAATTTAACGTTTGTTTAGTTATTGTTATGTAGAGATAAAAAAATTTTTCTTCTACAAGATCATTGATACATAGTCGTACTTACGTGTTTGCTAAGAGAACCATAACAGGTTTTGTTCAGCACTGATAAAATGTATTTATCGCATACCTATCAGTCTGAAAAAAGGAAAGTAATATAATGAAACACCGCCCAGGCTTAGAAATGTACATAAATCGCAACTAACCAGCCATACACTGATGTTATTACGAACACTTTTGAATCTTAAAAAATCACTTTTAAATTAAAAAAAACTAATTTCAGAAAATTGATATAAAAATTGTAGTTGATGTTTTCTTTAAGAGTAACTTGTATCCATCAGGGAGAGTAACGTCGACATAGCATTCCTATAAAGAGTAGTATGAACAATATATTTTTTTGTGATATTTAGTTTTTTTAGATTAACATTTTCTGTAGTAATTGTGATTGCTATTAAAACTGGAAAGTTCGTCTTATGATATGCGATGACTTGCAATGAGTTCAGTTTAAAATGAAAACGGAATTGTCCGTGAACAATAATAATATTGTTTTACTAACAAATAAGATCATTGCATATAACCCCGGTTTGGCATTCACTTAATGCATCTTGCCTGGACAAAACAAAAACTGTCTTTGAAATGACTACAATAAAAAAATATCAACTGTAATTTTTATACAATTTTTTTACTAAACAACATTTTTAAAGGATCGCTCAAGTGCACGAATATATCGACTTTTTAAGATTAAAAAGAAACCGTAGCAATGAAGCCAAATCATGAGCTCATCTTCGTTGGCTATGGCAGTCCTTCAATATTTTCTATACAACTGTACATTTTCCTCTGTAAATCGTAGATGCGATATTTTTTAGACGTAGACAGATATTTTTCTTTGAATCTAGCAGCTGCTATAAAATTGTTACATGCGAAACCTCAATTAGCACCCATCAAAGTTATTTTTTCTGTATCTTTTGTTAACTAATTTTTCTCAAAATTTTAAAATTGTACATTGTTCATGAAGCAATAAAATTAGCAGCAGCTTTTTTCAAAGCCAACTCGCAAACTTTGTAAAAATCCTAGTAGCATTCATAAAACGTCAAACTATTTATTTTTTACCATTTAAATTCTCACGCGATCGAATCGGATACGCGTCGACAATAAAATGGATAGTTTAATTTTACCATTTGTTACCTTTTAAAGTAAAATAGAACGTCGTTAGGTTCTTTGTTAAAAGAAATAATCTGAAAATAGTATTACGCTTGCATCTAGACAAATCTATTGTAAAAAAATATGTAATAATGACATAACTTATTGTTATCGTATTGTGCGAATTGTAATACCTTCCGGATCTTTGACTTGCTGGCGAGCAAAGAGTGCTTTTTTTCAATTGAGCCATTCTTTTTTTATTTTGAATTTTATTTTTTTCTTATGGTGTTTTTATAATGTGCAATTTTAGAACATGATTATACGTACTACACATTCTCCTTTATAACAGCATAAACTTTGTTTGTTGTTTAAATAAGTATATAAACAAGTCCATGTAAATGTTACTTACCTATCGGTTTATTATGCAAATAAGATACAGATACGCGCCTCTTTTTAATAGATCTAACGCGTTCCCTTAGTAGTGTATCAAAATTGTCATTCTTAAACTATAATTGATTTGGTTAACTTGTATTTTAATATCACTCAAACTGTTTTACTCAGATGGAGCCATGTCTGTCAATTTAACATTTTGCACGATGGAATAGCCGTCGAGTCTTTGATCCCGGAGTGAAGTCACGCTTAATTGTAAAATTAAATGTTGCATAGGTTTTTCGTATCAAAGTCAAGAGCACTTGGTTTCGATACGCAACGCACGAAGCAAAACGCATTCGAAGCTCTGTTAAAAGTTAGAATAATGTTAATTATAAAGAAAGATAATAAAAAATGATGTGCTCACGATTGCACGAGTTTCGCGAAATCAGCTACCTTGAAACAGAGATCGAAAAACCTCGTTAATAATAAATGTATTATAGATAGCCGAAGTACGCGTTACCAATGCACGTGTAAACGCATGAGTAATAAAAGAGCCACGCGCGTTATATATTTGTTGTTATCGCTAGCGTGTATTTATCAAATGTATTTAAGCTCATCCATCATGAAAAGAAATGTATTACCGATGGAATATTATAATATACATGTATATACACAAAAAGCAATGCAAATTTTATTCTCAATTTATGTCCGAATTCTATTTTTGTCGACCATCGTTAAGCGCCCTCAAAAGGTACATATATACATAACGCTTTGTCGTCTGCCAATCAACTTTACGACTGCATCGAACGTTCGAAAAGTGTGGCAATCGTGTATTTCGACTATATATAGCGAGTATATAATGACGTTTTTATAAGCCAAGTTTCTCTTACAGACCTTTGGTCCGCGCCGAGTCCTGTAACAGTGTCTGCATATTAACGCGCCCGCAGCGGAGTTCGTCTGCACTGATGCACGCGCTCCTATTCTTTTTCTTCCTTTCGTTCGACATCGGCATGACAATAGCCTTTTTGTATTGCGCAAAAATGTTTCTTCGAATCCGTCAATCCGCTCATCATCGAGGTATAGCTTCAGACTTACTCCGAACTGTGCACTCGAACTGTCTATTGTATATTCAAATACTCTGTATAACTAAACAATTTTGATCGTAATCGATTAGTCACGCTAACTTATTTAATTGCTGTCTAAGAACCAGATTAATCGAACATTCAAGACTAGGCTGCGAAAGCACACTCCCCCAGAAATCGACCTCACGCGCAAAACTACTATATACAAGCGTTATATCTCTCGACTCAGTATATACATCCAATGATCCATCGTTACGTATACAAATCGCACGAGCTATAAAGCGCTCCCCTAAACGTCCGTACACTCGTACGTATCATAGTGTACACAGGCTGCCATGCCATGTACATATAATGGGACTCAGCGCATCCCCCTATGACGAGTTTCTCCGGCGCAAAACTGCTCATTTATAATTCACGTGTGAGTTAAGCGCGCGCTTCCTTCCCCGTCGTGCGTCTGCGGAAAAAAAAGGAATTAATTTTTCGCAGTGCGGGACGATCGATCGCGCAGCTCAGTGTCCGCAATGGACTGGCATGGGACACTCGGAGGGTCAATTGTCGGCGAGGGGAAATTAATTGCTTGCGATGGATCGAGAAGAGATTAGCGTTTAGTGCTCAAGTGACGAATGATTTCGTGGTCTACCATTACTCTGTATATCAATGCGTAATTTTATTAGCTCAGCGCTCTCGAATGTACCGTTTGATCGAGTTTAATTCATATACGCCGCGCAAAAGTAGATGTGAATCGCCGTCGAGCCAAGGTGTGCCTACCTCCGAGTATTCGTCGTACAACGCATCCAGCTTCCTTGGATATCTTCAACGCGGCATCTACTTTTCCAATATGTATGTTAATTCGTACACGTCTACGTCTTATAATAGTCGCCCAGGATGTAATGCCTCCGAGTGATTTTGATTCTTGTTATCCCTTCTCTGATTTCGATTTCAGATTCTTTGCGAATAAATAAAAGCGCATTTGTGCGAACAATATGTAGCTACGTCTTTAAACGAACGCAAGTGTATATTATAATATACTCGCACAGTTTAATCGTCTCTCGACTATATCGATTAATTATCATCGGAAGAAAGTCAAGCGATCCGGAGTTTTCGGATCACAATAGCGACTCTTCCCACTCGCGGGCTCGTCTCGTCGCGCGATGCGTGGTCGTGCCTACTTATACCTGATTTCTGCCCGGTCATCGGGTTTCATTAAGAGCAAAAACCGATCGGCCGGATAAAGCCGATCCGAGAGTGCTCTCGAGACCGCCCTGGCAAATTGACGACACACCCAGCCAATGCCACGAGGCTATGATTTTCATCTTCGATGTGTACATTCATGCGATACCCACAGGTGTGTCTGTGTACATCTATGTGTGTGCGCGCTCGACCACCGCGAGGTATTTAGACGCGTGGGTATTATGAATGAGTGAGAGTCGAGCTCGTTCGCACTCTATTAATATTTAAGACTGATTAGGCTGAGAGAGCCGAGCTCGGGACTTTTTATAAAGCGTTCGTTTCGAATTGCTCTGCGGCGATGTGTTGCGAAGTCGCGTGTGCAATCTTTCTAAGCGAGCGAAACAATTATACTGGCAGATGATTTTGCCATGAATGAATTAATGCGCGCGGCGCGATAACCCGAATCGCCGGGATTCCGCAAAGTATCCAAATCGGAATCTCGATAACATCGTAAGCGCCGCTAAATAAGACAGCAGACACGTATATTATAGCGGCGCATATCACTTTGTAAATTTCGCCTTAGTAATTAAACCGAGAATAAGAGAGTCGCCCGATAAACTCAGCTGCAGGGCGTCGAGCGCGAGCAAGCGGTGTCATAAATAGAGCGTAAATATGTATCGGCTAAAATAGTCGAACGCGCGGACGCCGCGGCTCGTGTATCAGACACGACGATCTAAAATGGAGCGGATCGGAGCTAATGTCTGAAACATTCAGAGCCGGTGTATCAGAGCATTCAGTGCTCGTTTATAACTGTTTAATGAGCGTCGCGCGCTGACATGGCAATTATTTGCCAATTACTCGATCCGCCGCGCGCTACGGTTCGTCGTATATTTTCGACGTTGTATCACCGCCCTGTGGGATTATTTTTTTCATGCGCGCGCGCGACGCTACTATGGAGCGTCGTTACATTGTTGATCGGGGCTAATTTCTATTTCATTGTGTGCCCTGCACGCGAGCGGGCTAATAGAATTTTAAGCTGGAAATCATTGGATTTGGTATTCTCGACGTTATAATGTGACGAGAATGAATTATCGTTTTCGCCTTATTCGATTGAACGATATTCACGGATCAGGATGTAACCCGATTACGATTAACGTTCGTTCTGTAGCAGAGCGTCGAGAATACCTTATTCGAGGCATAATCAATGATCAGCCTGTAGGTTGCATAACGCTCGGATTTCATAATTTCACCGACTTCAGCATAAATACCACACAGACACATGCAGTAGCTCGAAATTCTCCCCCGAAGCATCGAAGAAAGAAACAAGAAACCCGGACGAGTATCGGTTCACATGTCCAGAGGCGAACGGCCGCTGCTGAGTCAAGTCGTCGCGCGAGTCGCTCCACCCACTTCATCCCCGATTTCCAACGCCACGTACGTCCTCCCTTGCAGTGAGTACAGTCCAGCTATTCCTATACGTATATGGTATATAGAAGCCGGCAATAAAAAACAGTCCAGTCAGCGGGGCGTGGATGAAAAAAGAGAGAGAGAGAGAGAGGAGCTGCCGCTGCTGCTGCTGCTGCTCTGGTCCAGAGATGCCCTGAGGCGGACAGTCGGGAATTGCCCCAAATACGAAGGACCGATAGAAGAGCCATTTAAATAGCGCACCGTAAACAGATATAAGTGCGCGCGGCTACTGATGCTGTGCTGCAGTACTGTTGCTTTTTATTTTTTTCCTCTCGCGCTGCTGCTGTGGGTTTCCTTTTTTTCCGACTACGTCGAAAGGGTGTGTCTTTGGGCGAGATAAATTTTATTCGTCCTCGAGCCGGTCGTTGCGCTCTCTGTTATCGCGCTGATGCTCTCGGGCTTTTTTTATATGTTTCGCTGGCGAGAATCGACGCCGCGAAAAAATAATTCCTGCCGCGTTACTATTATACGTATGCACCTGAATCGACGTTAATCATTCAATAGCCCGGCACTAAGAGTGAATTGGCGCACTATAGCGTAATTATATATAATTAAACCCCACTACTCCGGCTAATCAATTCCTCTATTATCAGCTGCGCGGAGTCGTGCATCTTTAACGACGACGAGTCGTAATAAATTAATCGAGCTAATCGGAAACCAATCTTAATTTCTGACACACATCGGATGAATTATTCTCGACGTATCGATATATTTCTATTCAGCGAATCTCAATTTCCGATCGGGCTCATTAGCGGCAAAGCGCTTTTCTAAAAAAAAGGAGAATCCCAGAATCCAATTTTCCAAAAACGACCACACACACAGACTCTATTCCCTACTTTTACGAGGGTATCAGTATCGTCGTCGCCGTCGCGAGCGGTGTAATCAGCGAGCCACGCCCCTCGAGCGCGAGGTCTTCTCTCTCTCTCTTTCGCTCTTGCGTTCCGCCCACCGGAGAGCAATTACACCCCGAAGTCACCCACGAGCCGGTCGCTTGGTGGGGAAATTCCCCTCCAGACGATTCGGAGGTGAGCTCTTCTCTCTCTCTCTCTCTCTCTCTCTCTCTCTCTCTCTCTCTCTCTCTCTCTCTCTCTCTCTCTCTCACTCTGTTCGGAGGAAACGATTCGCAAGATGATTGCGGATAAATTGTGCTGCTGCAGTTTCTGTACTGCGTGCGCGGCTATACACTCTCTTTGTTGAAAAAAATAGAGACGACCGTGTGTACAGTGTATACTCTCGACCCCAACTGCATAAATCTTCCGTTTAATTTACCGAGCGGTTCACTTAGCTGCTCATTTTTTTCCCTCGGTGATATCCTGAATCACGGCTGTTTTTTTCTGCGTCCCCTGATGGTTCGGTATTTTTTGCGGTGGACTCTCCCTACTATAAACTCTGTCGATCGGACTTTCCCAATTAGACGCCTGAGGCGGGTGGGACACGATCGTCGATGCGGTGACGGAGAGTTTTCCGGCACATGGTCAAGTTTGCTGGGATTTTTTAGTGCGGTTGGATGCTCGATTGAGTATACAAAGAATTGGATGCAGGGTAATTTCTCTGATTTACTTTTTTATCAGAGATCCTGCGCACATGTTGTGATGTATGATAGTTTAGTGTGCTATATTGATAAGGAGGTGGGCAAATAAAGCGTATTATAAAATATATTTTAATAATATTTATCCTATACTCTAAAAAGACATATTACATGGTAATTAAAAATTGAGGAACAAGGGTATATTTAGTTTTATTGTCGTAAGAATCGCTTCGTTCTAGTCCACAACCTAATCTTAATTATAATGTACGTGTGGGTCGCTAGAGCGATATCCATTATCAAAACGAAGCAGTTTTGGACTGGCCTTTATTCGTCACCGCTTATAAGCGGTTTAGTTTATAACCCTTCGTGTCCGTGGCGCATAGCAATATATACGCGTTGCCCAGGTTGGAAGCACAGCGACGTCTTCTTCGGCCAAAAATCTTGAACTGATACCCGCGTATTCGGTCTAACGCACAGCAATAAGTCATGTATTATTGTTGTAACTTTAGTTCAACAGTACGCTTATACAATTGTGTAATATTCCTATGACTATGATGTACTCGTTTATTTAATTATATCAAATTACCGCGCAGAATCAAGCTTTTTTCGCGTATCAAAGTTTTTCATGCATAAAACACTGTTTCTCAAGATTTAGAGTTCTCATTGATGATAAGACTTGATAATCTCGTTGCTCCGTAAGAAGACTAGCTCAGTTCAAATTTTCAAACGAAAACTAGCACAACTCACGATTTGCCGCGAAGAGTAGCATAGTTTAGAAATGCTGCCAAGACTAGCACAACTCGCGACTTCATATTAGGTTATTTGGTTGGTTAAGTTTATGAAAATCTTGGACAAAGACAGACAAACCTCAATGTTTTAAAAGGTTTCGAAAATTTTAGAAGATTTCTAAAAAAATTGAATAATTTAAAAAAATGTTAGTAAGAAATTATTGTATTTGTGAAAACAATTTTAATTTCGGTAAAAAGTTGTGAATTGTAAATATTTAAAAATGTCCATTAGGGACATCTTCGCGGAAAATTTTGAGTCCTACTCTTCGTAGGAAGCGACGGTATAAGCTCGGATTAAAATGGCTAAGAATACCATCGTCATATAATGTATTTCCCGCACGACTATAGGCGATTAAATCGAAGCTTGAAAGCAGAGGAAGAGCTTCATGTACATTACATCCCATTTGCACTTCCAGAATACCCACGACCGGTTTAATAATCAATTTGATAAGCCGCGCGATTACACAGGGCCGTTTTCCATCAGTATGATTAGGACATCCGCACGCTATATAGATATATTGCAATAAAATTGTTATTATTAGGATCTTGCTGATTGTCTACTGCGTTTATCGATCTAAAAGTCTTATAGCGTTTCAACCAGCTTTTTACGGCTTTAATTATGCATTGAATAGCCACGTGCATCAACGCTGTTAAATTGTGTGAAATATCACTTAAAATAAGCAGGAGCGCGCTATTATTGGGTGCGCGAACGAGTATGTTTCGTATTATATTATCAACGTTTAGAGTAAATTGAATCAAGCGCTTTATTTATATGGACAATCGCTCTACTCGTATCCGCTTTTACGTCTTAATGGACTTATATATCTCGGCGCTTTGTTTCGAGCTGACGCAAGTCGGCACTCGGATCTCTTAAATTTGAAAATACTTTGCCGCGAATAAATTCATTTTACACGCTGTACTCGTAAGATCATTGTCGTGTTTATATCCAACGCGTTACAAGTCGCCTCCGCATATATATAAATTTCTAGAAACAAATACACAATTCACATGAAAAAAAAAACACAGCTTCGAACTTTCTCTCTGATCTCGTCCCGAACAAAGTCGGCGGCGAAGAGTCAAAAAGCAACCCCTTGCACACGAGGGACGATCGCGCACGACAATACCTAATCCAGCGAAAAAAGAGCAGCAGTTGGCCGCGCGTCGATTAGTCCCGCTCTCTCGAGGCGCGATTTCACGGCCACTTCGAAGCCAAATTACGTGCAGGAGCCTAACTATATACTGTGGGAAAGAATCCGAAGTAAGTGCTCCCGGAACGACGGAAATTAGCGCCGAGCGAGGGGTGCGCGAGCCTCCTAGTCGTCCTCGGCAGGCACGCGTTCGCGCGATCTATAAGCGTCGCTATATAGTGTATATACGTACACGTACACGTATACCCAGAGATTAGCGCAGGATTTGTTTTGACTGTTGCATCCTCCCGGATTACGATGCCGATTTACGACGCGTCTCTTGCTTATTATTTCAGCTCTCGATCTACATAAATAAATGCGATCGATCGTTCGGGAAATACAACAGTAGCCGCAAAGCGACGTATATGCTCACAAAGGACACGCGCGCACATATAAGAGCGCGTTTCTCGGAATGACGAAAAATCGCATTCCTCGATCGTAAAAGGAAGCCAGCGGTGGCGCGCGCGCTGCATAAAATATGTCGTGCACCCGGCGCTGCACAATAATCACGCCCGATGCGCGTCCACTACTCCTCCGTCCGTATAGAAAATCGCGTATAGTTGTGTATACACACAAAACGCAGACACGGAGAGAGGAAAGCTATATCGTCCTCTCGAGCTCGTTGGCGTCGTTATTGCGCGCGCACAATGTATCCTTTGCTTTTCCAACTCGGCCCAAGGGTGTGTACACATATAATACGTGCGCAGCGCGCGCTATACATTGTCCGGTGGAACGACCGCAAATCATCGATGACAAATGGACGATCTCTTTTCCCCCGCGGTATAGACGGCTCTCGAAACTTTTCCGACGTCGCTGCAGCCTCGGCCCATTGTGCGCACGGGCGACTTTTGTCCGACGACACGCGCCGCCGCAGGAAACCGAGCTTCTCTCTCTCTCTCTCTCTCTCTGCGGTCTCTGCGGCTTTCCGACTCTCGTGTAATCTGTCGTCGCGCGTATAATGGGCCTAGAGACTCTGCGCGCACTGCGGAAGTAGCTTTGGTGCGCGATTAGCTTTGTATCGCGATAGCGGAGGATAATTTTAGCCGCTGATTCTGCACATAATTAGCGCGAAATGCGTGATATACCTTTGCGCTTTTAAATTTCGTTCGACATCCCTTTCCCGCGCGTGAATAACTCAGACTATAGCGATCGAATATAATGTACGCGACGACGCCATTCACGAAATCAAGTATTCGCCGCGAGGAATTAAAGCGATGAAAATTAATTAACAGCAGCCGGCTGCGAGAATTCTGTCGATAAGTCGCGGCTCGAATGACACATCCGCGAGAAGCATTGTATAATTTTACGGCTATCGATTATTCCGCGGAACCGAAGAGCTATTATATACATCGTCTCGGCGCTTGCGGTGTAACGAAGCTTTATCATAAACGCCGGAATATGCGTCTGGAACCGATGGAAATTTGCAGGATTTGCTGGAGTATAGACGGAGCAATCGAGTTAAAATTGATATATCTGATTAATCGCGAAACGTTAAAGCGAGCGATGCTGCAGAGTGTAGTGTGTATCGAGACATCGCTTGATGAAAATCGAACGGGAGCTTTTCTCTTTCACGTCTGGTTATATAAGGGCGCTGATTTCGTTAGCATCGCTTGGGCGCTGCCGACATTTTAATTGGCCTCGATCGTTTATAGAGTCGACGATTGAATCTGTCGGCTCACAGGCGAAACGACTTTACTGAACTTATCAAGAAATGATTTACACTGATTCGGTGGAGCAGAAAAGAAGTTATAAAAAATCAGATAATTCACTTATTTGATGAACCGTATGATATTATAATATCGACACATTTCACCTACACCAATGCATTTTTTTTTTGATGATTATGATCCTCATATAATTGAAATATATTTTGATATTTACGTCGTTCTCGGTGACGTGAAGTCGTTAATATATGCTGGTAAATCGATGTTAATAGTTTACTTATCTTGCTTCTGCATAAGACTAGAAATCTATCGCAAAAAATGTTTTGTTTTTTCGTGGCTCTACATTTCATTACTATAAAAATCAAATTAAATTGACCAAAAAAGTCACAAAACAATTTCGCTCCCATCCGCAAAGCATCGGCATCAGCAGCAGCCCAGGCGCAACAATCATCTCGGAGACACAAAGCTCGCTCCTTTTTATTATTTCTCGTCCTCGGCAGCGCGCAGTGGTATAACGTAGCCCGGGAACTTACGTAGTATACATCCCCGCCTTCCCCGCGGCGACGAGATTATACGACGACGAGGAGCCGAGGGGCGAAATTTCGTCTCTGTGTCTTCTATATATATATATATATACGGAGGCGTGGCTGGAGCGCGGATGATTTATCCGCGTCGCGCGCGAACGGTAACTGCCGCTGCGCGCGCGAGAGTTGATCGCGCGCTAAACGACCGCCGCCGCAGTAGCGCGAACTCGGCCGCCGCGCGTTGCTTGCTATTAACCGTAATGCACTTATGGCCATTGTGTCGTCCTGCGGACACTTTTGTCATGTCCCGTGTGGCTACGTGCTTGTGCGCGTGTGTCTGTGAGAGAGAGAGAGAGAGGGTATTAATGATACTCTCCAGCGAAAATTGTCCAAGGGGTTCGGATTGATTTTTTTTCTCGTGCGTATTCGTCGGATGTTTAAAATAAATATTTAGCTGATCGAGAAGAGAAGGATGCTGATGTCCAGGTACTCTGGTATATACAAGGGAAGAAATGCGCAGCGGACTGACCGTTTTAATTGCTATGCCGTCTACCTAAATGCACCATCGGACGCGCAATTTCGAAGTGCACTTCTGCTTCCTATCGTAAAACAATTGCTGCGTCTCCGAGGTGCTTATGACCATAAGGTGGTGCTCGCTACTCTTGGGGATTTTATCACTACAAAATAAAGCTATAAACTAACAGAAATCCAACAGTTTTTTCAGTGATATGACTCGATGAAAAGGTCTTTTCAACTTCATACATGTTTATAATATATAGCGTGTTCCGTAACGCGAAACAAAGTGCACGTCCCATAGTTTATTTATAACTCTCTCCTCATAGTCAGCGAAGAAAAACTTTTCCAAGCTACCTCTGCGCGACTAGCAGCAGACGTATAGGGCAAAGTTCGTCATTATTTTTCAGATTCAATTATATAGCAGCGCGAGCCTCTGGAAATCACTGGTGTGTACAGCAGTTGTTACGCAGTAGTGGCAGTCTGTTTAGAATATTCAAATGAGCCCATTCCGGGTCTTTACAACTGCTAACAGACATTAACCTCGGCTGATCGATGATACACAGCAGCTACGCGTGTGCCCTCGTAGAATATAATATGTCCAACAGTACACTACGTTATGTTCTCCGCTGATGTTCGCAGCGACTAAGGCCTCTTCTGCGAGCGTCGTTCGATGCATCTAGAAAGCTCTGTGATCGTTTATTTATTCATTCATCCCGAGCTTTTGGATTTTTTCTCTTGGTTAAATTATTCGCTGAATTTTTATTTCGTGCTATTATAGAAAGTGAATCGATGTGATTTGATGAATGTTCAATTCCCTCTAACTCTATGAACTAAAAAAACACCGTGTTCGATAGAATCATTATTCCATGAGTTTAAGCGAATCATATACGCAGGGGCATTAAAAAATTCAACGTAATATATATTTTGCCGAGAAAACCGCAAAAAAAAATTACGTTAAAAAAATAAGCAACTTATTCGCGGTCGACCAATTGTTTACAGTCGAGAGCGGGCCCAGTCGCGTAATTGCGCACAAAGGGCGGTCCCCGCGCGCTGTACGTGCGCTATACGGGCTCATCATGCCCACCGAATTACGGCGTCGCAGCTGTCGCGAGAAAACGCCTACGAATTAGCGGAGTATAATGCGCGCGTCGATTGTAATAATTATTGTTATTGAGAGGGGCGCATTATGCGCGACTGAACACAGTTGCGCGAATGAAACGTGCGTGGACGGTTGTTAGGGGGATGCGCTTTTTTACTTTTACTGGTTATGCTCGTGAAGTAATTTGAATATTATTGCTGAAAAATTTTCTTTTAATTTTATGTGATTCCTCTTCGTAACGAAGCGTGATCAACCGAATGAAGAAAATCTGCAGTTCGACCTCGAGCCCACAGCGTTTACCCCAATTAGCCCCGAGGCATCGATCCCCATCTCCATTCCGGCAATCACAGCAGCATCCGCATGCATCCAAAGAGCTCACTTTTAGGTCTCTCGCAGTCGCCGATACATCACACGACGCATCAGGCATATCGGGCGCACAAAGCCCAAAAAGCAGTTGAACCGAGAGCGAGTTCATACCATATGTGAGTCACGCCCACGAGGTGCGCGCGCGCGGCCTTATGTCAGGGAGAGAAAGAGAGAGCCGCGCTGCTCTTTTTTCCGGCTTCCCTTTCTCGAAATCCGCGTGTCGATATTACACGCCTGATGCGACGGTGTGTACCCAGAAAGAGAACCCGATCCCCGCTGGGGCCGACTCTCGAAGGTAGAAAGTCACTGATCTATGCACAATGAGAGACAAGCTGAGCGCGGCTCGACAAATTGTCAAAATAGAAGCTATTGTCGCACGCGGAGATCACACGCCTTTTGTCGGGCTATAGATCTTCTTCCTTTTAGCTCGCGATGAATCGTGCAGGAGGAGAGGGATCTGTTTGCTCGTTCGGCTCTCCGTGGAGTGTTTGCGGAGGGTTCGACTGTGCGCAGAGGCGTGAATCGGGAAAAGAGACAGAGAAAGAGAGAGAGAGAGAGAGAGAGAGAGAGAGAGAGAGAGAGAGAGAGAGGACAGTGTAAAGGTGTGATGTATACTTACCTCTCGTGTAGAGACCGTAGGGAGATAGACTGTGTGTTGTATCGATTCTTTCTCTCTGCTCTGATGCAGGAGTTTATAAGCGTTATTTTATGGAATACTCTAATCCAGTTGCGCAGAATTGTACGATCCAATATGCATGTAATATCCGTTATATTCTTACATTACATATTGATGCTCTAAAACGAGAAGAAAATCGTTAAGAATCGAATAACGCCCGCTTGTGGATATCAAGAAAGCGCTGACCCAGTTATAAGCTCGCTTATATTATAGATCACAGAGCGCGGATACGATGATGATATACACATATCTATGTGTAAAGAGGAAATAAGTTCGATACTGCAATCTGCTGTATATATGTAACATGTTTTTCTTTATTGCGCCTTTCGTACACATAACGGTCAACGCCGCCGCGTTATTTCGGCGAATCATATATATTCGAATCGGCCCTTTAATTATTCTTCGCGTGTACACGTGTAATTCGTGATTATCGCAGTAGAGTTTACATGCATACGCTCGGTGTATGATTATATTTATTTTCACATATCATATATGTGTGTTCGTGTGTATGCGTGCGTGCGCGCGCGCGCGTGTGTGTGTGTGTGTGTGTGTGGACTATACATCTATTTACACGAGACTGCAGTCTCGCGGCTTTACACATCCGAGGAGCTCTCTCTTTCTCAGCTCGCACGCACGACTCCTCGATTTTTCGCCCCTATGTATACATGTATACACACGCATTTATAATATTTATAATACTGTATATTATGTACACGAGAATGTATTGTAATCGTACGAAACATGATTATCGTAAAAAAATACCAGCGAGTGTGACGTGTCGATCGTATATATTGTTGTTATAATAATTATATATTATGCTATTCGTACTTACTACATAGATTTGGCGGGATACATTGTGGACGTGCGCAACTTCATATTTACAATTCGTCTTTATGCAATAACTTTTATTTACAATATGCAGTTTTGCAGTGTTCTATACGTGTACGCCCGAGATTCGGCCTGTGAACTTTGTCTCATATTTATATGCAATATATTTACAAAGCTTATGATGCGACACGTTAAGGTAGTTCCGTTTCGTCGTTGTTATTTTTCTTATTATTCATGAATTATCAAGTCGCTTCTCTCAGCGGGCTGTAGGTTTAATGGCACATTCACAAGCCGCCGTTAAAAATTCGACGCTCGCCGTTAATTATGCAAAGTGTGCAAGCCGCGCGCACGAATCAAGCTTTTACGTCCTCAATTAACTAATTTTCATTGATTGCGTCTAGCGCAGACTTTACAAAAAGCTCGGATGAATGTTTGAACGTGCGCGAGAACACGAATCGAAGATGCGCTTGAAAAAGAAATTCCAGGGAAACCGCGAATATAAACCGGTGTAAAAATATATGTCATAATATAACGACTAATTAAACGTGTGTTCGCCTTAATTCAACAAGCTCCGGGTGAATCGATAATCGCCAAAACGAGTCGCGCTTGGTGTATTTTTAAAGACGTTCGAGCGGCTGCTATATATAAAAACAAGCCTCGCAAATTGATTTAGCTTGCAAATAGTACCGAAGTCTCTGGATCCGATATCCGAACGTACCTAGGTATTTATATTGGCCGTTATTTATAAATGTTTCGCCTAAAATTTAGAAAAAAATCGTCACGGAGGAACTACCTCAACAATACGAAGTGCTCACACTGATACATGCCGAAATCAATCTCCTCGCGTCAGCGGCCGCTGCTCAAGATCAGCGCTGCGTATGACTAAACTGCGTTGCAATATAATATACACTCGCGCACCCTATGCTATATACACGTAGATACAGATCCGTGCACGCCAGCGAAGAGAGAGAGAGAGAGAGAGAGAGAGAGAGAGAGAGAGAGAGAGTCGTGGGTGCGGTTGGAATATGTATTCATAATTCACCCTTTGTGTCTCTCCGACTCCCCATCTCGTGCCCCCCTCGTCCTCGACTCTCAGCGGGATAGGTGTACAAGATTTGTCCATTAATCCATTTGAAATCGCGATTATTCCCGCGATTTGCGGCTGTATACACTGCATCGCGACGAGTCTCTCTCTCTCTCTCTCTCTCTCTCTCTCTCTCTCTCTCTCTCTCTCTCTCTCT
>QLSS01000135.1:12630-27281 GCA_024372645.1 Trichomalopsis sarcophagae | reverse complement strand
TCTCTCTCTCTCTCTCTCTCTCTCTCTCTCTCTCTCTCTCTCTCTCTATGGGTGGCTTGCAAAGTGCGGGACGTACGTATATTCGGTCGATCAATTTAGCCAGAGGACTCGACTCGCGAATATTATTACCGGGATTAATTGAGGGCCGTGAAACGGCGATGGGGCACTTGAATAATATACTCGATTTGCGAAGCGATTGAACGGGACGTAGCAAACATTCGTTTTCAAAGTGATCTTAGAGAGACAGCCTTTGCACATCAGTCAGACGAGTATCTCACAGAGAGCAGTGATACCCGCAACACGCATCCATCACAGACTCTTACTCCCGCGGCTACCTGCTGGCGACTCCACTCGCGGCACTGGACGGTCTCGGCGCGCTGAAGGCCCTCAGTCCCCCGGGTGAGCCCAAGGTCAAGGCGGCTCCGCTGGGCAGAGGCGAACTCGGTATTCTGGCAGTGAGTCCCGTTGTGGTGAGATTCAGTCCGCCTCCGGGTCCGCTGGTCCCCTGAGCCGGCTGGGGACACTTCTCCAGGTGATGGTGATGCGACCGAACGGCCAGTCGGCTCACGTGCACCGGTATGGGGACGACGATTCTCGGTCCGCCGCCGTTGGACTGGTGACCTCCAGCGGAGGAACCACCGCCGTTGTGTCTGGCCGCGGGGTTACCCGCGCCGCCGCTGGTCAGACCCGCTTTGACGCGCTTCCACTTGGCTCGTCGGTTCTGGAACCAGATCTTCACCTGCGGACAAACAAGGAAAGTTTTGTTGTTATTTGGAGGAAAGTATTCACGGAGATGCATGTTGTGCTTCGCGAGAAGAATGTGTGGGTGTGATTCCCGAACGATCGCACGGCTTTATCGGAAAAATCGGTACTCGATGCGGGTAAGTACGCCGAGGCACGCGATATCGGCCTTGGACGATTGGTTCAGTTGATAAGCCGATTGATAATACTATATAAGCGGAGATAGAGGCTGTTGGAGCATCGCAGTTCAGATTTGGAACAGACGAAGCAACAAGATGTTCTCCCGCTACTTTTTGACCTTCTTGCTAGTCGCCCTAGTGGCAGCCGTCGCCAGTGCTAGCGCCGATAACCAAGTCTCCGAAGTCGAATTCGACGAAGCCAAGTACGAACTGGAAGTCCGATCCAAAATCGTAAGTTTCTAATTTTTTCACTTTTTTCATTTTTGTTAACTGGCCTATATTTACTGTAACTGTGTAGGGCGACAAAGTCCTGAAAATCCTCAAGAGCTTCTTCAAGCACGCCACCGAGGACTGTCTCAAATCTGCCGTCGACAAGTGCAAGAAGCACTGGTACAATCCCTCCAAAGTCATTCAGTGCGCTGTGAGTACCTCTTTTTTATGAAAATCCGAATAATTAAAGAGTTGAATCTATAATCGTTTATTTATTAATCAATAATTTCTAATTTGAATGTGCAGAAAGACTTCTTCAGCATTGAAAACGTAGGATGCCTGGTCGGTGCTCAAGCTGACAACGAGTCTACAAAACTCGACCTCGAATTCGATGAAGCCGAGTACGCTGAACTTGAAATCGAAGTTCGCTCCAAAATCGTAAGTTTAAAAATATTTGTCTAGTTTTCAAATGTTGAAACTAGTCTGTCTAAATTATAATCCCTTCGAATCGCAATATTTTAGGGCGACAAAGTCCTGAAGATCCTCAAGAGCTTCTTCAAGCACGCCACCGAAGATTGTCTCAAATCCGCCGTCAACAAGTGCAAGAAGCACTGGTACAACCCCTCTAAAGTTATTCAGTGCGCTGTAAGTGCCTTTCTCCCCCATTTGAATGAAATAATTGAATTTTATCATAGGGTTTTACAATCGTTTGACTGGAATTTTTTTTTTAATTTTGCAGAAGGACTTCTTCAGCATTGAGAACGTGGGATGTCTAGTAGGTGCTTAAGATGAATCGTTAAATCATCAACTACCTCATGTACACCTAGCTATAGGCAGAAAACATATGCAGTATAAGGGAAAACATATCAGTCGATAGTTATACATACAAATCTTGTAATCTCACTATTGTACTCGATATTACTTATAAGTTACCATGCAGCTATTTATTTAAATAAATAATTGTGAACCTTACAAATAAGCTTTCGTAACTTTTCTATCCTATACAAGCAGCGTTTACGTATCCTGATCGGTATAATAACTGTAGTTTTTATTTCTCAATACAACTTTGCAATCTTTATAAAAAATGCTATAATTTATGAACAAATAGTACACAAAACACTTAATATTTATTTTGGTTATAAATAAGATGCAAAAAATGTGTAACTTGATTTATCAAATAGCATCTCATTTAATCGAATAGCTCGGTAATAAAAACGCGAAAACAGCTACCATTTTAGATAGCCAGCAGCCTATCTGTACTTTTGGTATGAGTGGAAAATGTTTTATAAACAAAAAGGTGGCATAATAAACGGAAATAAGCAACAAAATAGAGTATTTATTTTCATAGCCAGACATTTTCTAAAAATTGAAATCGAAATTTCTGCATTCATACCATTACTACGCATAAGTGAACAAAGTATCCCCCCAAAATTTTAGCCCAAAATAACCACTCGTTCACTTTACGAATTCTACGGACAGCAAAAAAAAACTCAAAAAATTGCACCGAGGGCCACAGTAAGATAAGAGGGAGTGATAAATGATTTACTGCGCGGTAAAATTAGTAGAGGTAATATTACCAAATATAAAAACGTGCAGACGCAACTATTTACCATGCCGATAAACATCTTATTATCGGGATCGTCAGTGTTGCCCCTACCGAGAGGATACCTGATCCTCATCGATGTGGGAACAATATATTGATGATCTCTTGGGTGAAGTCGAAGTTCGCCAGGAGAAGAATCTCACCAGTCTCTATATCTGTGCGGTACCATCGAGTTTTCATCTAGTGCTTACACTGTAGCGTTTTGTGAGAATTTAAGCTAAGGAGCTCAAAAGGAATGAAATCTTTTTATCTAAAAAATCTATGAGATGGTGAAAATCAAGTTGAGTTCTTTTGTTGAGGAATAGTGCAGTGTCTTCCAATATGTAATAGGCGGTTTGTTACAATATTTACGTGTTACAGATTCAGCTATTCCCGATCGGGCTACAGCTGTGATCAATATTCACCACCGAATACTCTAGGTTTTCAGCCCTCCCAATAAATCATGAAATAAGTGGTAAGTATATAACAGTGGTAAGGGTATACAACCAAATTTGATTTCAACTGGACAAAGTATTTTGCATTTAAAGTTAAATAAAGTGTGATATATTGTGTAATTAAAATCGTGCTTTGGTTTAGTTGCAGTTCCGTATTCCACCCATGTATTTATAAATAAGTGTCACGATGAAGATACTGGATAGTTCATGCAAATAGTCGATTCAACTATACTGCTATGAGAGTATTAGTACAAGATTTTTGGTCAAAAAAAAGTAGACAAATTAACCTGCATCTGAGATTCACGCGTAGTAATAGCTTGAGTGGCCGAAGCAGCTGGTTAAACAAAGCAATAAAGGCATGGGTGGCACACTACTGTATCTAGACTCGACGTGCATACTGTTATGAAGGATATAGCAAAGTGTCTGTGCGACACCTATTTTTATCTTCCGATGACGACAAAAGCCTAAAATTGCCTCTTTTTCGTATTGATATCGCTCTATAGCTATCGGTACATACGTAATTATGCACATTCATTAAAATTAAGCGACAATATAACATAACATAATACATTCCTTATTATAATCATATTTTCTCAATTTTCACTTTTTGAGATTAGCCAAACGGATAACGAACAGAACAATTACCATGACTTATTTATAGTAGAATAGCATGTAATAGCGACAGTATAGCGTATTTCTTTTTCAAAGTGTTTGATTTGAAATATTTTAAGATTATGATTCAAATTGTACTAGATGCGAATTTCATGGCGCTCCTGTATTCACGAATTTCGCACAAGACAGATTACTGTCAGCCAGTAACTGCGTTGTTTGAACAAAAAGAAGTGGTTTCATCGTCAATTTGTAATGAGCAAAGCCGAATACCCGTTCGTCGGTTCTGGTGAAGTAGCACCAAGCTTGACAACAACGCATGCAGTTGATATATAGCCTGCCGCAGTATGTGCATAATACATTGCAGATTCAAGATTCAATAAAAATGAAATATAGTATACGAAGGCATCAAAACCAACCTGAACTTCGGAGAGCTTGAGCGCATGAGCAATATGCGACCTCTCGGTGAGACTGAGATACTTCTTCGCGTGAAACTCCCTCTCAAGCTCGAGCAGCTGTTCGCTGGTGAAAGCGGTCCTGCGTCTGCGTGCCTTGCTACCAGCCCCGCCACCGGACGACGAATTCTGCCCGTTCGAGCCTCCTCCCGTCTCCCCAGCCGACGGCGTCGCGCTACTGCCTCCGGCCGCCTCGTCGTCGCTGTTGTCCCGTCCGCTCTCCGAGCCTCCTGCGAATCCCAGAAAAACGAGCAAAATCAGAGACGCGAAACGCGTCGCGTGAATGCGGAATCGGAGGTGGCGCCTGCGCTTTTTCTCCTTCTTTTTTCCTCGAATCATTTTTCATTTTTTGGCCCACCGTCTGGATTATGCATCAAGCGAGGAAGGAATCGTCCGAGGTGTGGAGCGGACTTTTAACGACGCGTAATGCGGCGGGACGTGAGTCTTTTAGGGAAACGAGTCGAATGCCACTTCCTTTGGTTTTTCGGCAGAAAAAGTCGCGTGCGCGCATATCATGTCAATAAACGATTATGTGCCTATATATCAGCTCGATAAAACAATGCTGTGCATAGCCGAAATCGACGAAGCGAACGAGGGACAAAGAGAAAAAGTTGCTCGCACCATTGTCTGCACCTACTGTCGCGAGTCTATATACCGCGAAAACTTTCCTACACACAGTCGGCTGCAATTATCACCGCCCCAAACATCAGGGAGTAATATTTTAATGCGGCTCCGAGAAAGAGACGAACGAAGCAGTAAGTTAAGTGTCCCTCCGCACGTCTACGTCGTCTGATTTATATTTAAAAAATTTCGATTCTCCCGGAAGTATCTTAAACCGCAGAAAAATCTCTCTCCCTACCCTCGTCGTGTCTTTACACTGCCGTATCTCGCGCGAGCGCTATATATAAAGGCGCGAATCGATCGACAACGCGTAGTATACATCAGAGACGCGACTCTTCTCTAGATTGGTCATTGTACCCTTCGCGAATACACGTCATCGCTTCCTTTGTCTCTTCTCCCGACGCGTCGCGCGCGATAGTCCGCGATGTAGAGCTATACCGGTTCTGCGATTAATTATGCAGAGGAGAATAAAGGTTTGACGGAAGTTTAGCAACTGCGACAAATGGATCGCGCGTGACTGTGATTGAGATTCGCGGCTATTCTTCTTTTTCGACAGACCCGCCGATTTCAGGCGTATTAAGCAAAGAATAGTGTAAGGCGCGAAAATAGCCCGTCGCGGCGGCGACAATGTTAGGCCAGATTTCAAACGGATATTAATAAAAGCCGACTCGAGCCCCCGTCTTTGTTACAAAGTACCGCGGGGACATAAGTATATATACGAGCGAGAGAAGACACAAAGCGGATAGGCTCGTGAATCTTTCAGGCGCGAGCGACACGAGCGCAAAGTTGGCCGCCGTTCTAACAACGATAAAAAGTTGCACTTAACGTATAGCACTTATAATTGCGCCTCTGAGTCTATAGGTTGATAAGTTTAATATGGCCTGTTCTGGGGGGAGGAGTATATAAGAGTTGCGCATATTTATGCATGAAAATTGCGCTTAGTGTGGAAATAAGGTCAATCGCTCTCGCGCACTCGTCCCAAGCCTTTGGACATGTCAATATTTCTAGAGCGTGTTTGCGGTTTCTTTGTCTCTCTCGCGGCCTCTAGACGGCGACTCGGCGCCGATTACCTATAGGTTTGTGGACACTTCGCGCCCACGAGTCGCTTTCATTACAGAAAAGCGTCGTTACATGTAAAAATTAGAAATTCGATTATTCCATCAAGACAATACACAGCAGCAGCGCGACGTTGATTAATTATTAGCCGTATCGATTTCCGCGGGAAGCTTTGATTTCAATGAAATATCGAATGCAATTATACCATCGCGATAAATACGTGAAAGCGAGCCATTCATTCAGCATCGACAGCCGATCAATTATGCAATACCGTCTCGAAATTATCAATCAGCTCGCGATCCCTCGTTACGAAGTATATCAATCGGCTCTGCAACGCATCGATCCCACTTATTTTCTCTTCTTCGTCGCGGGTGTGAGCCGCGATAATAAACGATTTCCTCGCGCGGCTTAATTCCCCATATCCGGATAGAAAGTACACTATCCGCCAGTATACAAAATCTGGCTGGTTTTTCCACTCCGTGCGCAAAGCCTCATGAATCATGGAACTTCTAATTGCTATCTTTAATGCAGCCGGGCTCGAATTAAGAACCTTCCTCGCGCGAGCTCGGATAGACGGATACGTTGCTATAGGGAATCGATGACCCGTATTTGAGAATATAACTCGCTCGACGAGACGCGCGGCGCCGACGCTTCTATTATGCATACGCGTATATGTATATACATACACACCGTATCCCATCTGCAGCCGCAGTCCATTATCGCGTAAGAGTCGCTTTGCCGGAAGTCGAAAGATTGCAGTATGCGATCGTCTCCGCGAAAATCGATGATAAGTCGTATACAGCTCTACGACCGCTCTTATTTTAACGCGTGCAGTGGCTGTTCCTTTATATCATGTCGCGCAACACTTCTCGAGAAACAAAAACAGCTCTATACGCGCACGCGATCGGCTCGAAAATAGCTCGCGCGACAACAAAAGCGAACGTCGAATCGCTGCACCATAGGAACGAGGTGAGGGGGGGTATATACCAGTATAAGCTTCGCAGACGAGCGAGACAGGTATGTCATAAGCGACTCTCGGCGTTATAGATTCCCAGAAGCTCTCTCGTCGCGCATACAGATAGTCGACGCATCAATACGCACGCGAGTGCAGCGCCTATAGCCATACGTGATCGCTGCAGCATTTCGGCTCGCGCATTTTTCCGTCGTCCCTCGTTTTGTAATTAAAAGTATCGCTTTGTACGTAGACGCCGCAGTTTGCGATGTGCTCGGTCGGGAATAGCTCGGAGGTAAAATTAGACGCGCCTATAGAACCGCGCGGACGCTCTACTGAATCCTCGATAATTTGCAGGCAATTATATCGCTTGCGAAATTGAGCTGCGAGTTTAGGTCAGTCGAAAATAACTCGCTATAACTACCTGCGTCGCTGTGTCGGCTCGTATATAGCTGTGTGTCGTTATTACGAAATATAATGTGCAGTTAACTATATAACGCGTATGTGCGTAGCGTAATACGCGTTACAAACAGATGACTCGCGCACGTGCGATTATTTTTATAGCGGATTTCCCTAACGCCGGCACGACGCGACAGCGATCAATTAGAAGAATACAGAAGCGCTTTCGATAGGCGCGACGAGCGTTGGTTTTTCGCCTCCGCGAATAATAAATTAGCGGCTCATGTACATCGCGGGAGAAGAAAAGGGGGTATAGCGTCGTCGCGCATACTTCTGACGCCTCTAACACACGCTAATGATTGCTAATGTCGATCGATCATGCGTTGCGAGAGTCGCGCGACTCGCCTTATATATATATATATATATAAAAGTCCGATGTGGCAACCAAAGGACCCGCCGACACACAGATCATCTCCTCACGCGGCGATGCATTAGGGATTCCCCTCAGGATTCTTCTCTATCCAATGCGGAATCATTTTCGAAAATCAATTTGCATAAGCTTTCGGAAACACTAGGGTGAAAATCGAAGAACCGATCGCTGCGTTATTGTACTGCATTGTGTTATTTGTATAATTAAACGGGTCGTTTGGGCGTGATATGCGAGTTGAGCAAAGGCGTCTTTGTGAATAATATTTCCGGACAGACTAATTTATGACATTCTAATATCGCGCGAGCGCTGTGTAATGGTGCAAGACTACTACTGCTGGTTGTAACGTCTTTTGTATGCTAAATACAATAAAAGGCGCGCGGCGACGCTGCGCTAATCGCCAGAAGTATATAAATATATATATATATATATATATATATATATATATATATATATATATACAAGCTGTTGCGTATAAATTAAGGCCTCGCACGCGCTAGCCACCCACGCGTCGGAAGCGCGACTTTTCTCGAGAATTCGGCGACGGTTTTCTCGATTTAATAGAGTCATTGTGTCTGAGCGCTCGAAAGCGGCCGAACGGGTTCAGCCAGCTCGTAAACCCGCGGGTGACTCATACACGGCGCACTTTACTGTTCTCCGTGAGGTGTACCGAAAATCTATAACGAGTTCGACTATCCGCGAAACGCGACGATACCGTTGCGCGCGTGTGTGTACCTATAAAAAAAAAGAGAAACAACTCCGGGAGAGCTGAAAGACACGGAATAAATTACCGTGAGCATGAGAGAGCCATTAATGAAGTGACGCATCGAGTCAGTGAAATCACACCTATACGCTGAATGCGTCGCGTATCCATTCATTCGGAGAGCCGCGCGATGGTTTTCTTTTCCTTATTCAGAGAGTCAGTGCTAACCGGGAATTTTAACCGGCGCTGAATCAGAGATACGCTTACCGTGCTGCGACTTGGACAGATCGTGAACCGAGGCGGGCGACATGCTTCCCTCGTCCTCGCTGTCGTCGGTGAAGTTGGCCGCCGCGTGGTGTAGTAATCGCGCGGCCGCGGCAGCCGTCGCGACCCTGTGGCCGGGGTAGGCAGCCCCCTGGAGGTGGCCCAGACCCAGTTGACTCTGCTGCTGGGGCTGGCTGGACGGGTAACTCGCCAGGTGCGATGCCGGCAGGCAGGAGGGTCCGTTGGCCAGACCCGAGTTGCCGCCGTACATTCGCATGGGCTGCAACCAGGCGCTGTACAGGCTCAGCGGCATCGCGAATCCTGGGGAGGTTTTATTTATTGGAGTGAATTTAGCGGTCGCGATCGTCTCTTACGATAATTTTCATGTATAAACCTACCTGGCAGGGCACCGGTGGCCGTCGCAAGGCAGTGCTGCTGATAGAGGAACTCCCTCTGCCGATTGGCCTCCTCGCGGTCCTCCAAGTTCTCCTTGGTGTTGTCCTGCGCGTTGTTCTGGCCCTTGCTGTTCCCTATGAGACTCTCGATCGTGAAGGGCTTCGGGTTCGAGCGAATCTTCAGGTCGATCGTCTCCATCTCCTCGTTCGCGGAACCCACGTCCAGGTCCGTCTCCTCCACCACCGTGTCCATCTCTTTCATCGTGTCGAGCAGATAATATGTCGGTACGGAGCAACGATTACTAATTTTCGTCAGGTTCTCATGCTTTCTCGGTAAAAAATCCTCTTCGACTGCGTAAAAATAGTATACCTCAGCGAACCCAAGCACTTAACCACAAGATATAATCATCCGTTCACACACACAAAGGGCCGGGGCAGCGCAACGCGAGAGTAGATAGTCCGTCGGTACGATGCAATAAAAGAGCCCAACACTGAACGAGCACATATGAGAATACGGGGAGACACGACCGCAGCAGGGCCAAGTCGTCGGCCGACTGACTGGCTGCGCCAGTAAAACACACGACTCGCTGCAGCGGCGCTGACTCGCGGAGGCGGGGCCGCGCAACCATTGGCTCGATGCCTTCCAATGACCGAGCCGGGGCTAACCCTTGGGGACGCGAATTCGCCATCTTTGCCTCGCGGGGGCGAGCGGAGGAGGGAGACGCGGGATGATTGTTGTCGATTCTCGCTCGCAATTAGGCGAGGGCTGCCGGCGAATTAGCGGAGGAATTTCGACTCGGCTTTGGGCGGGGGGATGGGGTTATACCGTGGAGACGGGCTTTTTAAATGCAAGAGGACACGCTCGACACTTGGTGGGGATTGGAGCGTTCGCGGAATTCGAAATGTTCTACCCGCGGCGTGTCTTTGTTGGATTTTTGACTTGAAATTAGGGAGTTTCGATATCTTTGAGAATTTTTAATTTGAATTGACAAATTGAGAACGAACGTTCTTAGTATTTGAAAACCGCTGACAGTAAAAAGACACTACTGCTGTTCGACATTTTATTCAATCAATTTTGCGATATTCGGATGTCAGTAGGTACGGCCATCAGCTGTGGATAGTGAGAGATCGACGAATTGTTTCTGGCACTTAAACCGAATTACTCGTCTGAAAAAATAATGACAAAGATATTCGCCCGAGCGGAAACATCAGATTTACTGATTCTGAATAATTGAGCGTCGGCGAATTCGAATTCGGATGAGATTCGATACGCCGCACGAAACAATATTGCGAATCACTTTTTTAATGGATTTATAAAATTCGAAGAACTCGGATAATTCAGTTATCGGTTATACAATGACTGGAAAGAGGTGATAGAATCAAGTAGTTCCATTCAAACGGATTTATCCAATGATGAAATTTTAATGGAGTTGAGTGATTCTGGAATTCAGAAGCTGCCTTCGAATTTTTGTTTTTCAATTAATTTTCGTCCTGCGTGCGGTACAGTGTTTAATATCATATTAAAGTATTAATTATACAAATTTTAAATATTCCTTTTTGCGTGGGGAGTGACACTTTGACGCGAGAAAAAAGGGATTTTCGTATGTGTAAACAAGTTTATTGATAAAAATACGTGGTAAGCATGTTTACGTTATTTTAATTATAAATTTATAACTCATTAAAATTGGTATTCTAATTAAAAGGTTATTATTTTGAATAATAATTATGAAACAACATAAGTAGTATATGTACATTTGTGTTATTTATTTGAAAAATCTGAATGATACATATATTACATAATGGCAACATTCAATAATAATATGCAGCTATTTACATCGTTGTTGTAGTGAATTCTGATGAATAATTCTGTATGTGTAGAAATGTGCTCCGATGTATATTTTAGCCTCTGAATTCAGTCATACATTCATAATGGGTATTCCAGGTATGGTATAAAAAAGCTTAGGCGCCAATTAGGCATGCTGCGTTCTCAATGCTGAAGAAGTCCTTCTGTAAAGTCACAAAAAGAAAAATCACATTAGTAACAGGGAAAACTATCGATTTTTATCGCGGTGTGCTTGAACTCAAAAAACTGATGGGTTATAGTATACTCACAGCGCACTTGATAACTTTAGCGGGGTTGTACCAGTGCTTCTTGCACTTCTTGACGGCGGCTTTAAGGCAGTCCTCAGTAGCGTGCTTGAAGAATTTCTTCAGGACCTTCAGGATTTTCTTGCCCTAAAAAATAATAATTTGCAATGAATATTATACGATCACTTCGCTCTCTAAAATTTAAGCGTAAAATGAGAAAATACGTTTCAACTTACAATGTTGACGCGGACTTCCATCTCAAGCTCTTCGAACTGGGCGTCGTCGAATTCGAGGTCGAGTTCTGTAGACTCGTTGTCAGCTTGAGCACCGACCAGGCATCCTACGTTCTCAATGCTGAAGAAGTCCTTCTGCACATTCGAATTGGAAATTATTGATTAATAAATAAACGATTATAGATTCAACTCATTAATTATTTGGATGTTCACAAATAAGAGGTACTCACAGCGCACTGAATGACTTTGGAGGGGTTGTACCAGTGCTTCTTGCACTTGTCGACGGCGGATTTGAGACAGTCCTCGGTGGCGTGCTTGAAGAAGCTCTTGAGGATCTTCAGGACTTTGTCACCCTAGAAAATTAAAATCAATAATTTTAGACAACGAAAGATTCAACGATGATGAATAACTAAGCAACTTTCAAATGCAGAACGAATTTATCAGACAATTTCTGTATTATACAGTTATGTGAGTTCACAAAGAATCAATAATTTCCTTTATAATTTTTATAAAAAAAAAAAAACTTACAATCTTGGATCGGACTTCCAGTTCGTACTTGGCTTCGTCGAATTCGACTTCGGACACTTGGTTATCGGCGCTAGCACTGGCGACGGCTGCCACTAGGGCGACCAGCAAGAAGGTCAAAAAGTAGCGGGAGAACATCTTGTTGCTTCGGTTGCTCTGATCAGCTCGACTGAATCTGAACTGTGATACCTTGTCAAACAAGACCTCCGCTTATATACAATCAACTCACCGACTCTTTCCTCGTCGACGAGAGATCTGATTAAGATAATTAGCCGCCTTATCGGGAATATTATTGTTCTCAATCTGGTGCTTACCCTGATCGAGTAGCCGATGCCGAGATAAGAGTGAACCACTAGAGCATCTTGGGAATTACACATTGTCGATTTGTATTATAAGAATCACACACAGTATACGATACAACCGCGGACGTATCGAAGATGCAGTTTATTAAATCAGGCATCGTCTATTTGCAACCGATACACCGCTTCAGAATGCAAAGCTGTGCTGAATCAACGATCAGCGGGAAATCGAATCATCCGGTGGGGAAAATTTAATTTTCCATTTCTCGTTTCGCTCGCTATCTGGCACTGCAACAGCAGCTATATGTGTTATTATTGCTTCGATGGCTAATAAAATGATACCGTCAATTAACTTATAGTTCGTTCTCGACGTCGATAATCTTTAGCAGAGAGAGCAGTGGCGCGCGTCTATAAAGAAGGCTTTCTATAATAAGCAATCGATCAGGCTCGTTTTAAGTGGACGTTCGTTGAGAGCGTCAAATAGAAAGAGAATAGCAGATGAAGGTAATTGGCTCATTTGTCTTTCCGACTTGCGCCCACGTCATTCGTCGTTTAATTATAGACCAGCCGATCTGCCAAGGATGAATTATACATTAATTTAAACGTACACGTCGCGAATTAAAAATCCACCTGTAGGCAAACATCGAGAGGAAAAATCAGGATCTTTACATCAAAGTTTATTAGCCCTTCTCGGTGGATTTTCGACTTTCGCCGAGTATACTCGTTAGCGAGAGGCGGTTTTAATTGGGCCCTAACGGAGGCGCGTCTAAAGTTAAACGGACGTGTCGCCGCTTCTTATAGGCAGCTTGCCAGGAATCTTCATTGGGCAATTGAGATGTCTCGCGAGCCTCGCGATAAATATCCTGCCCCGTGCGCGATGGTCTGCGCTAAAAATATAATTATACAGCCGGCGAGAGAGAGAGAAAGGAGCTCGTTAGGCTGTCCTTACGGCGATCGGTTCGAGATATCGCATCGATTTTAGTAATATCTTACATCATTTCTTTCAATCGGATTGGCGGATTATAATAATCCGAACACGCGGCGACGATTCGCAGTCGTTATTCTACATTCTAATTAGTTAAGTGAATCAATTTCTCGATTCTTAAGAATTTCAAACTTTAAACAGTCGGATCGCGCATATACACCACTCTCTCTCTCTCTCTCTCTCTCTCTCTCTCTCTCTCTCTCGTGACTCTGAATAAATAACAAAATAGGCTAATCGGATTAATTCCTCGCGCGGAGATTGCCTTATACAGGATATTGAATTTATTTCGCCGCTTCAAATTGAATATCCGAAATTATTTTTAAGCAAAATGGAGTAATAAACCATCAATTCATATCGGTATATACTGTACATAAAAAGATCTCCGGACAACGCGTGTGCATATGCGCAGAGTATAAGAAACTCGGAATGAAGCGCGCCAGATATTTAAAATGATGGAATAGTTCGCGTTGAAAATTTAATCGCCGAGAGACATGAAGTTGAATGTTGCAACGACCGCGTTTCGGGATTACAAATCGTGCGGCCGAGGCGGATCATTCATAAAAGAGAGACGGATGAAATCTATATAAAATGTATAAAGGATAATCGATATAAGTCGAGAGTAACATATACCTATTCTAGAGACGTTTGTCAATGAACCTTCGCGCGATTCATACTGCCGCGTAAAGATATTATATAGAGCTGCGCGTTAACTCAATTGTATAGCTTTTCGAATCACTTTTGCGCGGCGATATTTCGGACTCTTTCGACTGCATAAAACATAGCATCTAAGACACGGGAGAACAAGGAAATATTTTCGCCTCTTTCATTTAACTTTTCAAAGAAACAAAAACGATCGCATCCATCGATCCGAATTATGAATCTCCCCGAAACTCGTGGAATTCCCGAAAAACCGATCCTCATCCCGCCGAAGAAGCGTCCGAGCAAAAATACACCGGCCAACTAAGAAATGTCTCTCTCGCGGCAGTCGTAGCATCGCAACTGCAGTTACAAACATAGAACGTGCGCCGGAGGGAGCTATAGCCAGCCATCCATAACAAAGCGTATAGAGCCGCTTTGCAGCCGGTGCATATAAGACTCGACTCTCGCACGCTCGGGCAATTCCGAAAAGCGTAAAATCCGCTCTTTCCCTGTTGGATGATTTAACGAGCTCGTGCCGCTGCTGCTCTGAGGGCGAGAAGAAAGCCGCCCGATCGTCATCATACGCGAATACACTGCACGAAGGAGTCGCTACACTTAACAGGCCGTAAAATTCGCGCGCGCGAGTGCGATACGCCCTCCGCGTCGTTTCTGGAAGTTGAATAAATCGAGAGCGCGCCGCGCGCTACAGCTGTAATGTATATGCACAAGCGGGGGAAGTTATGAGATCTGCTTTACTCGTTTTTCGCGCGGCGAGAGCGTAAGAGAGAGAGAGAGAGAGAGAGAGAGAGAGAGAGAGAGAGAGAGAGAGAGAGA
>QLSS01000135.1:0-12620 GCA_024372645.1 Trichomalopsis sarcophagae | reverse complement strand
AGAGAGAGAGAGAGAGAGAGAGAGAGAGAGAGAGAGAGAGAGAGAGATATGACGAGAGTTGCTTTTTAGTCTGTTCTCGAGGATCGAGCTGCTGAGGGAAATGTTGTGTGTAAATAAATCGATGTGCGGCTGGGATGTGCGCGCGCGGACGTCGAGGGTAAAATTACATATGCATTTTATTAAGGATTCATGAGGGGCTGCTCTATACGCAGCGCTCCAGAGTATTGTGATTCTTTACAAGCTTTAATAGACGTTTACTTCTATATATATATATATATATATATATATATATATAGATATATATATATATATATATATATACTTTTTTCAAAACGGAAGAAGTGCGAGCCGGTAATAGACACAATCGCAGCTATAGAGGTAAAAGTAGGCGACGGATATAGCGTCGGTGCATGCAGCTGTGTACTTCATAAAATGTTAGGAGAAATCCACCCCCGAGAGCGCAGATAGCCGTCCGCTGACCGAGGACCCTTTCCCGCCTGCACCGGTGCATATCAGCTTGGGCTTCGGATTGCCTCGGCGGCTCATACTTACAATACGTCTACGCACATTCTGGATATTATAAAAGGTTACCAAGGCCGCTCCTTCTCGGCGTGGCGTCGATCCGTATTTCGAATCACTCTGATTTTTGGAAGTTCTTCTGTGCCACACGAATGCCTACACATTTTATAGCAAATAGTTCGGTAACGAAAACACGGAATCGTCGACCATTTTATTGCCGTCAGCGTCATCGGTCGTTGTGGTCTATTTACATATAAACCTTTTCTGTGGTCTGTAAGATGTCTGTAAGAAGTCTGTAAGATGTGCGAGCGTATCGCAAGCGAGACAATTCGAGGCCAAAGCGGACGCGAGGGAGAGAGTCCTCATCAGCCGGCGGACAACTACCTGAGATGTCTAAATTTCTTCTCATTTTATTACTGTACAGCTACATGGTCACGCGGCCGATCCTGAGCAGTTATCTGCGCGGCGCACTGCTTCACCTTCGAATACATCGGCTAGAGCCGAGATCGTCGGTCTATGCGAGTCCGTCGTACCGAAACCTTCTCAGTGACGTCAAGGCCCTCTTTTCGAGTAAACTACAATGCTTCGATCGTTGATATTCGGGCAGAGCCAAATCTTTTATATGTTAGACGAAAATGAAAATGTTACAGAGGTTGTGCATCGCGAGTGGCTAGAGCCGGAGAGCAGCGCGAAAGATTTCGATGAAATTTTTCGCAAATCGCTCGATGAGCTCTTTTGTGACCAACGTGGCAGCTGCAGCGGCCGAATCAATCATCATCAGTTCCTGGAGCAGGAAACCAGCCTCATCAGTGTCTTTTCGAGAGAAGAGCTTGGGAAGCTCTCACTCCTGTGGGTCGCCGTCTTTGGCGCTTACCACAAGTCGGCCGAGCTGCTCGTGCGTTCTGGTGCCGACGTCAACGAGCCCTTCGGAATCCACGAGCCTTAGGTTGTTAACTATTGCATTATTAACGCATTTACTTAAAAATTAATCTAAGTAAAGATATTGTATTAAATGAAAACTTGATAAGGATTGAGAGTGAAAAGATTGTACTTTATTCCACACCCGACCGAAATGGCCACTTTTTGCGCCTGAAAATCGGAGAAAAGGTAGTATATTTTTCCTGTAAACCTGTTTGCGGGGCAAAAGTAAAATTTGCGGAGCAGAAGTATTTTATTTTTTTTTTTTCTTAATAAATGAAACAAAAATATAAAAAAAAAAACGTCGACTTTGATTTTCAGAGACAAATAGTAGCCATTTTAGTCGAGAGTGGAATAAAGTACTATATGAAACACGGGTCGAAAGTAGATTTTTTTCCTCTGGTGCGTTTACTGCCTCGCGAGAAGATTTTTCCCTTGGGTGCTTACTGTGAAAAATCTTCTCGCTCGGGCAGTAAACCCACCAGCGGGAAAAATCTGCTACTTTCGACCCTTATTGAATAATGTACTATTATTTTACTAGGACACAGAAATGAGATTTGGCTAGTCGAGCTCTTCTTCCACACTGATTTTTCTTTCACGCTTTCTTTCTTAACGCGCTACATTGCATCTTAGAAACTAAGGAAGGGATAACATAAACATAAAAGTACTTAAAAGTTTGACGTAACACATATACTGGATAGAATTCACACATACATTGACAATAATAATCATATTCGTTATTTGAACTAATTTATCAATAATAATGAAACTTCTGATTCTTAACATACTCCCAGAGTTAGCGAACAGCACTAAAGTTATTTATCATTATAGATGGTAAAGTAAAATCGCAAAATTGTAACATGTTTCTTAAGTAAATAATTATATTTTTAAGTTTACATAAACTACGCTATCATTTACAGTATGAATGTAATAAATTCTGTCTCAAAGCCATTGCGTAAAGAAAAGATTATATCTTCTTTTATAATTATTAACGTTCTTCATTATATTGTTCTTGATTATTTAATTTTGTCATATGCAATAACGTATTATGTCTTTTGTCGCATATTTTACAGTTACCTTGCTTACAATCTCTTATTAAATGCTTGAAAAAACAATTGAAACATAAGGAATTTTCTTTAAACAATACATTTATACAATATATTATTTGTTGCAGAAGTTTGATGTTTTTTTCAATTTTATGTTTTTTATTAGAAATATTTTTATCATCAGAATCATCTAATAGAGTTTTATCATGTTTTTTTTTGATAAACGTGCTGCACTTCTATACAAAAAATCAGCAAGTTTCTCGAATTATGGAAATTCACCCTTATTTTCTATAATAGTAACTACTACTTCCTGATTGATATCAATGCCTAAAGAAGACAGTGATTAAATGTGTTGTTGTGGTTCATTAGCAAGTATAATTAAAGTCTCTTTTTCTTGTGTATGCAAATGCAACAATAAATTTACATGTCGTGAAATCAATATACGTTTGTCCTTGTAAGATCTCTGTTATAAATCCCATGGCCGAATATAATTTTCATCCATGATAAAAAAAACTTTTATTTTTCGCGCAGCTTCATCTTTGGGAGTTGAGTTTAGATATAGTAATTTTTTGCGTCACTTATATCATTTCTGCGGTGTATCATTGTAATAAATGAATCTTTAAAAGATAGCCATTTTTCCAATTTACCAGTAAAAGTAGGCAAAACTGCTTTTGGCAATTTAAATTTTCTGTGATTGGACACATCGCTAGTAATATAAGAAATTGAGCCTTCGGCGTGAAAGTTTGTACATTTGTACAGTTTGTACAGTTTGTACAGATTGCACTAATGTTGAAATAAAACCTTGTGATTTAGCAAGTACTTGATAAAATAAATGTTCTATCAATTTTTTATCGTTACTATGATTAATTGTTGAATCAATGATTTGAATTTCGTCTGATAAGTCGTCTAAATTAGAATAAAAAAGAAACTACTATTTGATAACGTAAATGCAACTTGTTTATATGATTTGTCATCAATATCACAACGATTTAAAACCTCTTGTAACGATATTATATGCTCTCTAATCGTCTCTCTTTTTCGTAAGAGTAAAGTTAACCGATCGATGTTTTCCATTACGAAACTTGTAAACTTTTACACTTTACATTAAATTATTAGAGGTTCAATATAAAAACTTACCATTCACCGTTTGAATTTACTACACTCAAAATCAACATATACCGAGTTGAAAATTGAACAGTCAGTAGTCCAACACCGTCGATAGTAAGCTCCCAAACGGCCCAAATACAATAATATGTTTTAAGCAACTAAGACGGCGACACCTTTGACACCAAGATTGCTGGCTGCATAAAACCAATAATATGCTCCAAAACTCGCACGATGATCTGTTATGCAAACAATTTATAAGCACATTGAACATATTCACTTATAATAATACCTACCTTCACTTCTGCGAGTAATGCTTCGTTTGACCGTTGTAATCTCTCGATGTCTTCAACCAGGCGCTTCATTTTCTCCTTGGACTATCTTGTCTCTTGGACTGAAAATCCTGATCCCGTCGTCGAAGCTCGTCGGAAAGGTTTACTTCTTCCACATAACATTGAGATAAACGGACTTCCAAATCTTTTCGTTGAGCATGTTCGTTTTCTAGTTGTATCTTCAAGTTTTTTATTTCCTTAATAGCAGCCACCAGTGTTGGATTTGGAACATTAGTGTGTGTAGTGAGGATTGGGGTTTGTGAAGATTGTGGGTGTCCAAAAACATTTGTGTCCTCCAGATCCGTCTGTTCAAGGTTCAATAATTCGACTTCTTCTCGTGAATCATCAATGGCTTGTGTGGTGTTCTTGGAAGCATCTTGCCAGATCGTAGATGCATAAAATAATCACTCAAAAACACTAGTATCCCGGACGAGCCCCTAAAATGTTATGATCGGGTTCGGGTAATAAAAATAACAACACTTTATTTATAGAAAATCACTCTTGAACTCGGATTCTTTATTCGAACGTAAACACAACTGTTCTCAACAGCTGACAGAACCAGACTAAACATAAACAATAACATCCGCGACGTCGTTAATCTCGTCGCTAAGGTCGCTATGCGCGATTCGAACACCAAGAATCGCGCAACGTTCAGGCTCAGTCACAACAATACAGTTAACATATATGTTTGCTGCAATGTGCTCGGCACAGGGCCCCTCACGGATCACTGGCTTATCGCGCCGAGGGAGCCCGAGTTCAGGAGTTCGCGCAAGCGAGCTCCTATTCGGCCAAAGTGATCCAAACCCAGAAATTGGTGGAGGATCCGGTGCTTCGGTTCACCGACCCCACTCATCAGGAACCGGTCCGCTCAAGCGGAAAGGAGACCCTGAGAACTGTGGAAACGCGAACCGGAGCACCGGACCAGAAGCCATCGGGCTTAACAACCCCGGGGTTCCTCGTCCCAAGCGATGAGCGCCGCCGCTTGGACCGTAAACCTTACATCGTCTTCAACAAGCTTTGCAGGGTGTGGCGTTAGTATGTTGGCGGTTTGGGAACGGGGGCTTGGCTTAACCGCCTGGCCGCGAGGTGGGGCCCTCTATAAAACCCCCCCAATCCTACGCTCAGGTAGGTGGCTGTGGGATAAATGGCTCCTGGGTGAGGAGTCCCATGCCCACCACCCCCCATTGGCTGTGGCGGCTGGCGGATTGTACTTGCCTTACCGGGGTAGGGCCGTATCCCCGGTGGACCACCTGTTTCGTGCCGAGAATTGAACGCTCACCGTACGGCTTCGGCTAATATGGTGGGCGGTACGAACAAGATGACAGACAATTTAAAAACAGACTCGGAATATGAAACGGAAAAGGGGGAGGAATCGGTGATTGAAGGATCAGGGAATGAGAGGGAGAGGAACGATAGGAGAAACGATGGGCCTGAGAACAAACGTGAGACTCCTCCTGAGGTTTGCTCACGATCTGCTCTGGGTGGGTCCTCTAGGCACATCAATGTGAGCTCCTCGAGCGCTGCTTCAGGAGAGGACAGTAAAGAGGAAGATGGGGAAGCATGGCAGCATGTTCCTCTTGGAAGGAACTTGCGAAGCAAAATGAAGAGGGGATGCAAAACGCAGACGGGAAATGAAAAGCTGGTTAAAAGCGGACATAGGTCGAGTGATCGATGCATGGACGGAGCAACGGTAAAGGCAGAATCAGAGAAAATGGATCTAGGTGAGTTGAAATTAGGGAAAAGAAGGATTGACAAGACAGCAGAGGCGAAGATGGGGGATGAGGGAAATGAGAGTAGAAAGTACCTGAAATTAGCGCAAGAGAAAGAGAGAAATAGAAGAACGAAGAGAAAGAGAGGAGATTAGAAAGCAAGGAAACGAGGGGAAAAGAGAAGGGCACTCTTGTTAAATGAAAATGAGGATGATGATGATGATAATGACGAGGACTCTTTAGAGGATGACAGGAATTTAGAAGTGAGCCTGGAGAAGGAATTGGCGAATATCCGAGCGGGCCTCCGTACGCTCGTCGTTGGCAGCAAAGGCCTGACGAAGGGAGGGACCAGCAGGATATTCGCCAGGATTGAACGATATGAGAACGAAATTGTACGCATGAGTGTAGAGAATGAGAGGTTGGAGGGTACGTTTAATAAAAAGTTGGCAGCTATGGATGAACGAATGAATAGTATCGAGGATATGATGAAGCAAGTTTTGGACAAAATGGTTAAAGAAATAACTGAAGGTATGGTGAAGAGCATAGAAGCGAAGGTGGATGTGATGTGTGAGAAAGTGGCTGGGAGGATGAATGTCGAGTTGAGCGAAATGAAGGGTATGCAACCGGGTTCTGCAAAATCAACTGCAGTTCCCGGTAAGAGCTATGCACTTATTGTTAAAGGAGCGAATGAGAAACTGACGAGTATGGAGGTGCAAAAAAGAATGTTTGAAAGTTTGAGTGATGAAACTGGAGTGAAAATTGATAGAGTGCGTGCGCTAAGGAATGGAGGAGTGGTGGTAGAGGCGGCGACGGAGGAGGATCGGAGGCGACTGGCCCAAAACGGTTTGAACCCAGGGTGATCGTTTACGATTTTCCTTCCTCGGTGACCGATGCCAGCCTGCTTCAGGAACTAGCCCACAAAAAACTAGATGGTTTAGCGAGGACAGAAGATGTGAAAGAGAAGATAAAAATTGTGAGGAGGGCAAAGAGGGGAAATGACGCAAGAGTGGGAAACATGATTGTGGAGCTGCCGAATGAATGGAAGGAACAATTGTTAAAGAATGGAAGACTGTATGTTGGATGGATGTTGTTATGTTAGCATAAAATTGTAAGAAAAATGCGTAGATGTGTAATGGCGTAGAGTATAGGAAAATTCGGAGAAAGCGTTAAAGTAGAGATTAAGCTTACGGGAAAAACCAAATCCGCCGATCGCCATCGGAGACACGTTTTAGTTTTATAATAGGGTCGTTTATGATTTTAGGACACGCGTGGGTCTGTAGCAATCAGTACTCGGACCTCGGTCTATACCTGCAATAAAGGTAGCGGCTAAGGGCGTAGTGGGAGAAAAAGTGACACCGCATCCGCGTGCGACAGCCAAAAATATCGGCAGTGTTGAACGAGCATCAAAACGAGTAAGATCGACGATCGACTGGAGCAATTGTAACACTTGATGTTTCTAAATGTATAAGTTCTTCGTCCTTTTTCGTCTTGAATAATAAATCTAAATATACACATAGCACAACCTATTTTCCCGAGTCTTATACAAATTGATAAAACAGATGTCATATAAAGTAAGAGTGTATGAGAAAGTGTTGAGGTGTCATGGGTGTATGTTGTTTGGCCATAAAGCGAATGATTGTAAGAATGGAAAAGTGTTTTACCGATGTGGTGTGGTGGGACACCAGGCCCGGGAGTGTCGGAGCCCCGAGATCTGCATCAATTGCAAGCGCAAAGGCAGACCTGCGGATCACTCAGCCTTCTGGCCTGGGTGTCCTGAGTATATGTGGCGGCTGAATGTATTGAGAAAACGTGTGAATGGATAGTACAAATGTAGAGAATAATGATGAGAATGTAAGTGTGCGTCTCGGTGTAAATGTTGTACAGTATAACTGCCAGAAATCGAGTGGTGTGATGTATGATTTGGGTGAATGGTTTCTCCGGGAGGGAATCCAATTGTGTCTCCTCCAGGAGTCGTATGTTCGGAATGACCGTATGTGTGGTTTACCCTCATGGATGCGTCTGTTTAAAAGTGTATCTGGATTAGCATGTGTAACTGTTCCCGATAGTGAATGTGAGTGTATTTTAGTAGAAGAGTGTAAGTTTGATGATGCAGTATGTGTGTGGTTTAAAAATAGTGTGTGTGAAATGTGTGTTGTATCTCTGTATTGTCGACCGAGTGGAAATATGAGTGAATGTGTAGAGTATTTGGATAGATTGCTTAAATGTATGAATGGGAAGTGTGTGTTAATTCGTATGGATGTGAATGCCACGTCCGGCTTGTGGCATAGCAAGACTATGAGGCGGGCGTTGCATAGTATGAATAGAGGTGAGCTATTAGAAGAATGGGTGATGAATCAGAGAGTGGATGTTTTGAATGTGCCCTCCCAGGACTTCACATTTAGTGGAGCCCGAGGAGAAAGTAATATCGATGTCACTCTCCTCAAGGGAGGGCAGAATGAATGTGACTGGACGATTAAAAGCGAATGGGGGATCTCCGACCACAACCCGATTCTTATTAGAATACGGGCGGTGGTTGCAGAGACAGAAATGAATGAGAATGTGTGCAACAGATGGAATGCAAGAAAGTGTAGCTGGGGCGTGTATGGAGGAGTGGTTCTGTCCTCTGCGGAGGACTGCGGAATTGAAAATTTCGGAGTGAGGGCCTCTTTCCACAACAGTTCGTTAAGAATAAATGTACAGAGGATGCATGGGAAAGAGTGAAAGAGTGTGTCAGTGAGTGAATCGAAATATGTTGCAGGAGTGTTCGTTGATTTTAAGGGTACGTTTGATTATTTGTTCTGGAGTGTGATTTTGGAAAAGCTGGTTGTGTATGGATGTACGGAAGCGGAAATGAAGGTATGGAGGAATTACTTTAGGGATAGGAGGGTATGTTTGAGTAATGGAATGAATGTTATTTGGAAGAATGTGAGTAGAGGATGTCCACAGGGGTCGATCTCAGGACCACCCCTGTGGAACTTGTGTATGAATGAGTTGCTAAATGAGTTAGAAGGAATGAATTTAAAAGTAGTTGCGTATGCGGATGATTTGTTGGTGTTGATTGAGGGGAATGTAAGGGCTATGATTGAGAGTAGAATGAGTGAAGCGATGAGTGTAGTGTATGAATGGGGAAGTAGGTCTGGTGTGGAAGTGTCTGACAAGAAAACGGTGTGTATGATGCTAAAAGGTGGATTGAACATGAGGCAAAGAGTAGTACGTGTGAGTGTGGATGAACGAGAGGTAGGAGTGTTGAGATTTATGAATGACGTGAAGTATCTGGGTGTAAATATGAGTGTGGGTATGAATTTTCAGGTACATGTGGATGGATTGAGAGAACGTGTGTGGAAAGAGATAGGTATGATGAGAAGAGTAATGAGGAAAGACTGGGGAATGAAAAAGAGGTCTGTGAAAGTGTATGTAACTGGAATGGTTGTGCCGATTGTTATGTATGGTGCGAGTGTGTGGAGGGGTGAATTGCGGAAAAAGAAAGTGCATGAAGAATTGAATAGATATCAGAGGTGTGTGTTGTATGCAAAATGTAAGAGTGTGTAAAACGATCTCCACGGAGGCGATGCAAGTGATTGCGGGGTCGCTTCCGTGGGACCTGGAATGACTGAAACAGAGTGCCTGCTACAGAGTACTTAAGGGTTTGAGTATGAGTGAGAATGATCTGGTTACGAATGATGAATTGGAAGGTATGGATGTTTTTGCGAGAAAGAAGAGAGTTGAGGATGCGGCGTATAAGGAATGGCAAAGGAGATGGGATGCAAGTGTGAATGGATGGGTAATGTATGATTGGATTAAGCATGTGCGACTCTCGGCCAGGAGAGATTATTTCGATCCTGGTCTGAAGGTCTACTATGTGTTGACTGGGCACGGAAGTCTCAATGCGTTCCTCCACCAGAGGAACTTACATGAGATTCCCGAATGTATGTGTGGAGCTGCGAGAGAGGACTGGGTGCATGTGTTGTGTGAATGTGACACGTATGCTGAGTTCAGAAATTTAGATAGTATGGGTATTGTTTGGGATGGGAATAAATGGGATGTGAGTGGGGTTCTGAAAGATAAGGTTAAGTATGATTTCCTGTGTGAGTATGTTGAACGTGCGTATAAAATGAGAGATTCGGTGAAGGCGAGACTAGACGAAGAAGCGATGAGAGAAGAGGATTCATTATTCGAGGCTTTTCTCGATACTTTACCTTACCTGGTTGTGAGGAAATTATTGTATTACGTATGTGATTCTTGTAGTATTGCTAAGAGAGTGATTGGTCCGTATAGTGTTTGTTAAGAGTGTGTTTTAAGAATTAGATTATTAGTTATTAAAAAGATATAATTATTTAGTTATTAATTCAGCTATCTTTAAATGGTTTGTTTTTACCCTGTGTCTTAAAAAATTCATGGAATTTAGGAACGAGAATTTTATTACATAACCTACACAAACACTTCAAACTGTTAGTGCTCAGCGGGCGGTAAAATTAAAAAATTTTCCAAAATATGTAATTTATGACACAATTTCCTTATATTAATAACTCCGCATTATAATATATCCGTGTAAATGTATTCTTTTTCCTCGCCTCTATTTACCTAAATAGTCCCGTGTAGTCTCCACTTTCCCTACAGACTCTGAGTTTTCCTGGATTAATTACAAGCAGTATTTTATATTTTATTTATTCCGGAAAAATTGTTAAATTAATTGAATATATACGATGACACTCAGAGGCCCAAAGATTTTTTTTATTTCATTGATTGAAAGGATATCGTATAACTCATATGCCCCCCGCTATAAATTCTATATCTTTACTGTGACGTGTTAACTGTGTTGAAAAAAGTGTTCAATAAACTTGTGGGTTTATTGTGGGGTAACTTTCACCTTCGATTTGTTTACTTGAGAATCGCAAGCTCTTGTCCGTGCCAAAATCAAATCGTTATCAGCATACATAGCACGATATCGAAAACTAATATTTGGTCGTTAGGAATAACTAGCAGTAGAACCGAATGATACAAAATAACAGAACCAATTGTTAATTCACATTTCGCCTTACTCATAGTATCGCTTTACACCATCCAAACTTTCCTACAAGCCTACACGTACATCAGCAGCCATCAGAGCATCGCAAATCCCAAACCACTCGAGCCGCGTCTTTTTCAAAGCACCACATCGCGAAATACTCTCTTGACACTCGGGGTGCTATAACTCGCAACAATAGAAACGTTATATAGATTCGCCATGGCTGTCTCTAGTTGCAGCGCCGCAGCAGAGATTTCGAGGGTGACGCTCGCAAGCGAGATGTGGCTCTGGGGGCAGTGCGGCTGTCTGTCAAACGGCCATCACGCCAATTATTTGTGATAATGGTCGAGTATTATACGAGGATATCGCGCGACGATTTTCTGCATAAAAATCGTCGCTTCGCTAAAGCTACTTTAACAAATTCGATTCCGCACTTCTACACTATACATATAATTGTTACACAGGCACGTTCGAGAGAAGCGACACTTATTTGTACACATCCCTCGCTGTACACCCACGCGCGTGTCAAAATAAAAACGTTAATTAATGAAGCCCTCTCCCAGCAAAAACTCCTCAAGCCCCATTAGCCGCGAGCTCCGTCGATCATCGAAAAACGACAGTGGTATAGGCGAAAATAAAGAACTCGCGTCTCTCTCGCGTCTCGGCATCCCGCTATTAATACGAAAATTAATCTACGCGAGAGCGGCGCACACAGACTCTTCGTCAATGTGACGTGCGCGGAACCGCCCATTAAGCCGCGGGTAGCGAGCTTCTTCCGCTTTTTTGTGCGGGGGGAAACGACTCGACGTGCGCAGAGAGCGCGGCTCTCGATCCACCCACGACAAATGGCGAAAAGCCATCAAAATAAACATCAAAAGAATCGGCCACTGCCATTCGTCATGCCACACAGTTTTTTTCATCCGCCTCCGGAGGGTGAGCTGCTTACTCCCTGTGGGAAGTCGTAATACGCGTTATGTACTCGTTCTGATAATGCGTGTAATTTTTGGACTCCTCTGATCGCTGCAAAGTACGCTGGCTCTTTGTTTCGCTATATGTAACACGAGCTCGGCGATATTTCTTGAGCCCATCGACACGTGAATTATCAATGTGCGCGTGAATCACAGCGGAGCGAATCGATTCCACTCGCGCGCTGCGCGATTCCGAAAAATTTAAAAGACGCGGTGTTACAACAGCAGCGGCTCACCCTGCGCGCACTTCACGCCTGGTTACTCCCGATCCTGCCGCGCGTCGCACCGTACTCGTATTTAACTTTCAAATGTGTTTTTACGCCCTCTTACATTTTAATGCCGCGTATCGCTCGGCGCATAAATTTTCATTTTATCCTCTTCGCGGAAGAGAAACATTGTATAAAATCCTCGCATAAATGTTAACAAACAATCAACAACGGGACAATAACGAAGGAAACATGAATAATCGCGCCAGCGACATTCAGTCACGCCATCGAAGTCCACGCGATATCCTCCGTCGACGAGAGAGACGTTGTCGCCGGCCGCACACAGACAAAAGGTTCACCGCCGCCTCCGCCGTCGGCGGTGTCCTTTGCCCGCCGTGATTTCGTATTCGCAATCCGCGCGCTAAAATCCATACTTCGGCTCTGCCCCTAAATACTCGGAAACGTCGCGGCGCGCGCGGTGTACAGCGACGCGCATATAATAACGGGGTCGGGGCGGGGGGAGACACGTCGGCTTTGCGATTCGATCCCACAAATATAATATCCCCGCGTGTGCGCATCGTCGCCCGCATGAATGTGCGGGAGTCAGCCGAGCGATAAGTTTTTGATTGTTTTCAAAAATTTGATGTTATTAATACGGATTTAAATAATGTTATAACGCATTTATTTTTATGGTTGTTACCGCGTACTTTTTTTTCAAAAAAAAGTAATAGCTTTTCATAGACTATACGAAACAGCCCAAAAGCTGTTATCACGACTCGAACTTGCAAAGTATACAGAGGCAGATATAAAAAA
>QLSS01000134.1:278061-323686 GCA_024372645.1 Trichomalopsis sarcophagae | reverse complement strand
TTGTAACATAACCAGCTAAAAACGTGAAAAAATGGCAAAAAAATCAGTTTTTGGCTCAAATTGAGTTGTGCCACCATTTTTAAGGAAAAAACGTTAGTGCCATCGTAAAGAACGGGAGAAAGTACACAAAAAAAGTCTACTTAAAAAGTTGCACCTCAAAAACAAGGGGGTCAAAATATCGATTGAAAACTTTAATAATTTTTTTAGATCCGATATTTGAGGTTATGTAATCCCAAAAAATTGCAGTTATTCATGACATAAAAATACACCAATGTGAATTTTTAAAAAAATTTTGATCCTATAGGGACTTCAGAAAAAAATAAAATCAAAAAAACACGTTTATCGACGTTACTGCGCATGCGCACTAGGCAGAGAGCTAAAAATTTGGCTATGGGAGTTTTTTTTTATCCCCCATCGAATGGTATATAACATATATACATTTTCCAAGGGGGCCATTTCACCATAGTAACCCGGCTATAGCCTTTAAAGAAGTGCCACTCGGTAATCGAAAGTAGATAAAAAGAAACACTAACTCTTATGATTTTTAAAGAATGTTTAGGTCAGAAGGATTTATGTATTCGTGCATATCATAAGATGTAATCCGTAAATTTGGTTAAGACAAAAAGGATGCTGCGATTAAATATTTGTGCAGATATCTTTTTTTTTCGTGCAGTTATTTGTTTGTGAATATGAAATGACAATTTGTGTATTCATGCATATCACAAAATGTTATTTGCAAATTCGATTTACATAAATGGGATGCTGCAAATAATTACTCGTGCAATTATAATCGTTTTTTTAAAGTTTTGTATTTGTGACATATAATGACGAATGCTGTAAGTAGTCATTCATATCACAAGATAAAATCTGCAGTTTTGGTAGAGATTAAAGGGATGCTGCAAATAGTTATTTGTGCAGGTATAATCTTTTTTTAATTTTATGTGTTTGTGAATATGAAATGACGCACATGCATATCACGAGATGAAATCTGCAATTTTGGTCGAGATAAATAGGATGCTGCAAATAATTATTTGTGCAGATATGCTCTTTTTTTCAAAGCTATGTGTTTGTGAATACGAAATGACGAATGCTGTATACGTTTATGCATAACGGAAGATGTTGGCCGCACAGCTATATACAGATGGATATTGCTTTTTCATCGGTTTTCTGCATACTCGCTCACATGTAGTTTTTAGTGCCGAGGTGTAGAAGTAATTTGAAGACAGTATCTAGGTGGACGGGGTGATCGATGCCGAGGTCTAGGTGGTACGCTCCATAATTTTTTATGTCTAGGTAAATACATTATTCGAAATACCTAAATAATTTACTAAAAAGGACTACAATCTCAAAAAATCAACTTTTAAAAAAGTAAAAGGTTAGGCGAGTTTAATATTTTCCGCAACGGAATAGCGAATAAAAGAAAACTGAGATCAATCAACCAAAATCCAGTTTATTATATTTAATCATAATGAAGCAACAAAATTAGTTTTGGTCAATAAAGGGCTTACTTAACTTAAGTTATATACTGATGAGTCAGAAAAACTTACAAGATACTTACTACCTAACTGGCTATGACCGTTTCATTTTGTTTATTGGTGAACAACAAATTTTTTTTTATGTATTAGAACGTCATAAAAAACCATAAGTACAATGAAACGGTCATGGCAAGTTACGTAATAAGTATCTTGAGAGTTGTTCCTAAATGATCAGTATATAATTTAATTTTAAGTTAAGTAAGCCCTTTATTGACCAAAAAAATGTTGTTGCTTCATGATGATTAAATATAATCAACTTGACTTTGGTTGTTTGATCTCAATTCTTTTTTATTCGCCTAACCTTTTACTTTTTTAAAAGTTCATTTTCTTTTTTATGTTATTAAAGGCGTGTTTTTAAAAAAGTTAAGAAAAATATGTAGAAATCCGAAGATGCTGTTTTGAAACAAACTAGTGAATGTACAAGACAGCAATTATAAAATGAATAAAACTGTTTTGAACTATGAAAAAACTGTTCTCTTCACTTATTAATAGTTATTGTCTTGTCACGTGTGAATACTCACACGTATATAGCGTTGCTAGTTATAATGCAATCGGTGCGTAAGTCGCCAAATACGAGCATAGCAACAGCTCGGACTCACCCCGAAGCCCGTTTCTTTCGACTCAGCATAACCTCCCTTCTACGATTTCGGATGACCGCGCGGGTAGGAATCATACCACCCGAGGAGTCTATAAAAGGGGGTGCATGCGGGCGCTAGCTCTCGATTCCGCCACCCACGATCCAGCACTAGACAGGTAGTTTTGACTCGGAGACGACAGATACGATCGTACACTTAGAACGCACATTCTCCGAGATCACCTTAACACGCGTTCTCTCTTTCATACAATCAGTTCATTGTGAATCACGATTAATAAACAAACACATTCACCGATAATCTCTCGTGTTCATTCATTAACACCTCACGGAGAACAAAACCATCAACCCTCACATGTAACAGTCTATTGTATTCATTTTCTTATTTATTTTCGAAATTGTAAAATTGTACACCTGAAAAAAAAAATATAACTGAAGTATCTAGCAAAGTAAATAAAACTGAAGACAACAAAAGATTACTGTTATCTGTGTCTCAATTCCGACATTTTTCTGTTATCATCTGCAGTTCATAACGTTTTTTTTCAAATGTTTTCATTTTTCTTTTTTGTTTGGGATTGAAGATATTATTATCATTTAATATAAAAGTAAATATCGTATTATGTATTGCATTTTAGTACAGCATATAAATGTTATGATTGTTATAATCTCACAATTTACATTTTTTATAAATGTAAATAAAAAAAATGTTCAATTAATATTACTTTTTTGTTAGATTTTGTTAATATAATTAATACTGTCATTAAATATTTACAGAGAGTTTAAAACCATTTTTTAATACTTAAAATTTATTTCTATTTTATTTTATAATTTTTAAGCCAGTCCTGTGTACTAGTAGCTATAACTACTTTTGTAGAACGTTGGTTGTATTGAATATATTCTTATAAAACGTTTTTGAAGTCGTGCTTTTGATTGGTTAGAATTTATCAATCTGGCAATTTTATTAAAGCATTTTAAAAACGTTTTACAAGAATTTAAAAGTTACTAATATTTAAAAGTATATTTGAACTTTGAAAAAAAAACTTAACCAAAGTAAAAAGGTTACGAGCGTTTGATGTTTTGCGTATCATCATGAATGTCAATAATTATTTTTAGTGTGAAATTACACGTTAAAAAACAACTGAGATCAATTAAAAAAAGTCAAGTTTGCAATCACATTATTTCATTTATAAGACCACTAACAAATAATCATCATGTTTAATTAAGGGCTCAGTCAAATGATTGGTAATTTTAATTTGAGTAATGTATTGATCAATTATAAACAACTCTCAAGATACTCACTACGTAATTTGCCCCTTACATTTTGTTCATGTTGTGTAATTGTAAGTGTAACTTTTCGCATATTTCATTTGTGTACATAAACTTATAAAATTGTTATTTTAATAAAATTAAATATTTTAAATCTAAAAGTATATACCATGAACAAAATGTAAGGGGCTTTACTGAGCCCTTACGACGCTAAAAACTCAGTTTTTCATTTGAAAACTTTATTCAAAAAGTTTTATGTAATAGAAAAACAGTGTTTTTTGGGATGACATTTCCTTAAATATCATCACAATTAATTTGTAAATCGGGAGCGAAGCAAGCATTTTCTGCTAATAGTGTTATTAATAAGGCTTATCAAGTAAAGTGTTTCTTTATTTATGTACCTGGATGTAGTGGAAAAAGCTACCTAACCACAAATAAACTTCCTGATACTGATTTTCCCTCTCTATCAATTAAAGTGTTTATTATTATTGTATACTTATTTAAAAGTAATAAAAATCAGCAATTTACAATTTTAATAATAAATAATAAACGAAAAGATTCTATTAATCTTTGCGAACGATAAAATTTATCACTAAATATCAACAGTCTATTTGAATAATTATTTCGAAATATTAAATGCAAACAATCTAGCATTATAACCATTATAATAAAAAAAAATAATAATGTTTAAAAAGTTCATTAAATTATAGCAAATATAAATCCAAAACATAATATTTCAAAGTAATAAAAGGTTACATGATTTTCATCTAAAAATCATCTGCTAATCAAATACGAAATTGGCACGCTTTTCCCTTGAAAATTACTTGGAAATCATCTGATTTTCACTGAAACTTTTTCAGTAGGGAAGGGATATTCATTATCATATTTTTATTATGTCAACTAATTAAAACAAAAAATGAAGTTCACCACACACCTAATTCCAGATTTCCAGATCCAAAATAACCAGATTTTTTAATTTTATAAACACTTTGTCCGTGTGTTTTATCAAAAAATTTTATGGTAGGTTTGTTACTTGTAAAACTAAACATATTTGAGATACACTAGTTGAACTAACTCACCCTATTATCGTTTTCATTACGGCTTCAAGGGCAGTTCGGCCGTATTTATTGTCAATATTGAATTGCGAGAGATCACGCGTTTCTGTGGCTCGACGGTCACCGTGAGTCAATGCTCCAAGACTCTCTAATCGTTTTGCAACAACTGAAGCAAATCTACGTTCACCTGCTAAATCTGAAATTAAGAATAAATATTCGGGTGCGTTAACTTGATTTGACCGATGCGTTCTTCCAAATTGCTGGATAGCCCGATCTGCACTCCAGGGAAGCTCAAGAGTGATATGAACACGTCTCATTTGATTCCGTGCCCGGCGATCACTTTGTAAAGATATGCCACTACTTGCTGCTTCAGAAATTATTGCGACTGTTTTTTCTCCATCCATAAATCTAGAATAAAATCAATTTTTTTTTTTATTTTTTCAATCATATAAGCTATCAAATATAACAATGTTTTAATATTTTGTATTGTATCATCAAAACGTTGAAAAAAAAATTTGTGAATTATTTTTCATAATGTATTTTATAAAAAAAAATTTGTGCCAGAAGTGTAGTGTCTGATTTGTCAGTTTATTTATTTTTTTTTTATTTTATAATCCACCTGCTTAAATATGTTTTGATAATTATAAGAGTTGTACTTTTTGTAAAAGTTAACTGCATTACAATTGTTATAAAAAAATAGTTAGAAAACATGGAAATAGGATGAAGCTCTGAAAGCACTAATGAAGACTGAAAATATATCAATTGAGGCCTCGCGAAAAAACAGAAGAGGTGAAAAGTTGAGATTTCTACAAAAATTAGCGATTGAATGGGAAAATTTATAAAAGTGGCTGAGTGAAGTGAATTCGTCGACGGAAAATTCCCAAGCCATTGCAACGGTGAGGATATTTAAACAGAAGAATAACGACAAATTGTCAAAATTTTAAATTAAGATAGTTCGTTATTCGCATTTGCCAACAACAAATTAAAATTTGTGATGTTGCGCTTTTTACAACCTATTCGGTGACGCTAACAATCATTTAGACTTATTTCTGACTCGATCTTTGTACCGCGGATTCTTACATCTACAGAGGGGGACAACGTATAGGTATGGAAGCGGTTACGCCTGGCGTGGCAAAGGTGTAGAAATAAAGATTGTTAACACACTGTTTACTCTGGATAACAATAATTCGTATATTCTTCAACCCCCATTACGGAACATGATTAGTCCGTATGCAAGTTTACCCGTATTAATGTATTTAGAAATCAATCGCGTGATATACTTGCTGCTAAACGACGTCAATAAATAACAATTTTCATAATCGATAACTGAATTGATTTAAAGAATAGCTAGCTCTGAATTTAATTATGACAATATCAACCATTTAATCGTGACTCACAACCCGTACACGTATCTACCAATATGGCGTCGGCGCCGCTTTCAAAAGACGCGGCGTCCGTCAAGATCTGCTCTCTGGACTCGCTGGTAATGCCTTTCTCGCTGTCGTTTTACTGCCAGGGGATTACGTGCTGAAAAGCGCGAAAATCCCCGATAACGTCGTGACAACCATCCGACATCTAACGACTTCGTCGCTATAATAACCACGGTTATCCTTACTTCTGAACCGCGATTAATACTTGCTGGAAAACGAACACAGCGTCACTCGATCAGCGACGACGCTACACCAATGCTTTTGAGGAATCGGGTTGTCGGATTTATGGTTTCAACGGCGTCTCGACCTAACGTACTTGGATATGCTGGATTATTTGATCGACAGCGGCTCGATATTCTCTCTTATACAAGCTGGATCGCTTGGCGATTAACAGCGGCGCTACGCATTCCCCAAGACCGTTGCTGGATCGTGACCGATACATAGAGGCTTAAGACTCTTTTCGAATAATGCTGGATCACTTAGCGATCAACAGCGTCGCTACGCTATTATTACGCGGTATCTGGATCGCTTAGCGATCAACAGACGTCTCGAATTCTCTCGATTTCTTAACTGGATTGCGAAGCAATCGACAGCTTCTCGGCAATGTTGCAAATATGGCGGGATCTCTTTGGATTTTTAGCCAAAAACCTCCAAACACTCACTAAACATCAATGCTGTGGTCGTATGCCGAGTATGTAATAACTTACGTATTCTTCTACTTCTCCTCTCGATTTCCAACAACCAACGGCTTCTCCAACTCTCTCTTCCTCTCTCGTCTTCGTCAGAGCTTTTATGAGCGGTAGCGTCCCGTTCGTCGAACGGTTGAGACGATTCTGGTGAAGAAGGAAGTCTCCTTCTTCTCTCTACCCTGCGCGTTCCCAAAAAAACCCCAATCCGCGCCCTCTATATGAATTAATTACTGCGCGACATCGCCGGCGTCAACTATGCGGACGCTCCCTTCCTTTTACGTTCAATGAGCGAGAGATAGATAGATAGATAGATAGGTCTTTATTTGCTAAAGCAAAAAGAAAAATAATATAATAAAGATCATAGAGACTGTGTCGAATACAGTCTAACAAATATATAAAGATATTGTCATATAAAATCACATGAGATCACATTTTGTCATATATAATTATCACATTAAACTCCTCCAGCACTACGTTGTACACTTAAGATTTGGTCAAAGACCTATCTGTATCACACGTTTGAAGTCAAAAAAGAAAAATTACGCAGTACTGGAAGAATTTTTACGGCCACGGGCCGGGTCTGACTAGATTAAAACTAGATTAATGAAAAAATAAAAAATACAGCGCCAGAGGGCTCAGAGTTGTCACGATTCAGCGGCCAGCAGGTGCCGCCGTAATGCCCCTTTGAAGGAGGCGAGTGATGGCATGTTTCGCAGAGCAGAGGGGAGAGAGTTCCAGAACCGAGCACCCTGAACCTGGAAGGCCCTAGCCCCGGTTTCAGTACTCACGGTAGGGATGCTCAGCTCCTGGGGAACTCCCCTACCGGAGGGTCTGGGCTTGTGTTTATTGAACAGCGAGGCCAGATACGAAGGCTCACCGATCCGGGTTATTTTGTATAATAGAATGGCCTCAAAGTAGAGTCTTCTGGAATCGGTGCAAAGCCATTCCAGACGCCTCCGGTAGGGACTTATGTGTTCATCCCTCCTAACCCCGAAGATGAATCTCACACACGAATTGCTCAGTCTCTGTATCCGTATTCGTTGTTCGTTAGACACGTCTAGGATAGTCACAGCACAGTAGTCGATGTGTGGTTGTATAAGTGTCTCAACTAGCCTTCTGCGGAGAGTCTCAGTGGTGCAGCCTCTGATAAACCGCAGGCTATATAGGGCTTTATTTACTTTTTTTGTGATAGCATCCACCTGCGGTCTCCAAGTCAGTTTGCTATCCAGTACAACACCGAGACTCACGACCGTCTCACTGAATGGGACGATCACCCCGTCCGGCAGCGGAACCCCAGGCAAGTTCCATGATTTAATATCATTAACGTTCTTCATGGACCCGAAGAATATAGACTTAGTTTTGCCGGAGTTAAGCCGCAGACCGGAGCTCTCCGCCCAGTCAGAAACCAGCCGCGCCGCTTCTGCCAGTCGAGCCACGCCGTCCAGGAAGTTATCTTTGTTGGTGTGTAGATAGATCTGGAGGTCATCCGCGTAAAAAAGATGTTTAATTGTGTTGCCGTCGAGTATGTTTTGCAGGTCGTTGACATAGAGGGTGAACAGCAAGGGTCCCAGGACAGAACCCTGTGGAACTCCCAGATTCGTTTCAAGCCATTCTGAAGCTCCGCTTTTATTCGAAATTACCATCTGGGATCGTCCCTGTAAATATGATTTAATCCACAGGAGAGCCGCCCCAGAGAACCCCAGCTGCCTCAGCTTAGATAGTAATTTGGAAGGTGAGATGGTGTCAAAGGCCTTGCTGAAGTCAAACAGCAGCATAAGCGTCACCCTCTTTTTGTCAATTGCCATGCGTACGTCGTCAGTCAATTTTATTAACGCTGTTTGTGTGCTGTGGTGTTTTCGGAAACCGGCCTGGAAGGGGTCGATTATATTATTTTTATTAAGATACTCCGTGATCTGGGTGTGCGCGATCTTCTCGAGTACTTTTGAGAGGAAGCAGAGCAATGCAATCGGACGAAAGTCCTTAACACTGGAAGGAGCACTGGTCTTTCTTAGCGCGATCAACTGAGCCTGCTTCCAGATACTCGGAAAGATCCCCTGAGCGAAGGAGCAGTTAAAAATATTAAGAATAAATTCGCCAATAATTGGGAGGGCCTTTACGACCACCCCGCATGGAATACCATCGACACCCCTCGCTTGCGAGGAAAAATGTGATATAGCAAGGACGACGTCACCAATACCAACAGGGGTAAAAGTAAAGCCCCCCTCGCCTGCAAACGCAATAGAGTCCGTCGCATTGTCTATATTTTCGAGAGGTGATACCGATACTCCCGCGAAGTGCTCGTTCAGCTCCCCTGGCGTAAAACCAAAAAACTCCTCCTCCTTTCGCCCAGGCAGGAGGCCGAGATGACGCATCATCTTCCAAATATTTCTATTTTCATCAAGGGCGTCTGATAGTTGTTGGCGAATGAAGGACTCACGCTCTTGAGCAGAACGCATGTCGACCTCGCTTGTGAGTCGAAGGGCCTCATCGAAAAGCTCCGCTCTCCCCGTGCGCTCATAGCGCCTGAGTGTAGCATTGCGTTTATCAATGAGGAGCCTCAGCTCTGGTCCAGACCAAGGAGCATATTTCTTACGTGGGCAAACCGTTTTCAAGGGCGCCAATTCCTCGATTGCAAATTTTATATTATTATTAAGAACACATAAAGCGCCCTCCAGATCGGTTTCGATGGAATTCATGGCTGTCCAGTCACAACAAGACAGGAGGTCGACAAGGCTAGTTGTGTCTATGCCCTTGTAATCCCGGTACGAGAAGGTGTCACTCGTAGGAGTGGGGGCGTAGATGTCTATCGAGACATGTATGACACAATGCTTGCCGAAACTAGGCAGCCACTCATTCTTAGAATCCAAGATCGTGTCGTTTTCGTCGGTCATGATAAGGTCAATCCATGTGTGTGACGATGAGGTATGATGTGTGGGACCATGCCGGATGATCTGAAGAGATAACTCTTCGGACAGACGCTTGATAGTAGCAGCGTCGTCCGAGTCAGATAGCAAATCCGAGTTCAGATCACCCATTATGATCTTATGACTATGTTCGCCGCATAAGTCCCGCAATACATCGAAAAGGTCTGAGTCCCTCTGCATCGGAATTTTCGGGGGCCTGTAAATAACTCCGAGTAGCACCGGAGGTGAGTCGCCCCTTTGTACGCTACAAAAAAGGTACTCCGGGATTCCAGGTTTTCCTAGACCCGCAGTATCCGATGAGGCAAGCTTTTTGATTTTAAATCCATTGCGCACAAATAAAGCGACACCACCTCCGTTTACATTACGATCCTGCCTAATGATGGAAAATCCCCCGACGCTAACTAGGCTATCGTCCACAATCGGACCCAGCCATGTCTCCGCAAGACCAAAAATGTCGATCGAAGGGCGCTCAGCCAAAAAATTTCGGACGATCTCAATGCGAGCCCTGAGCGAGTTCACATTGAGAAAGCCCGCCCTCAAGCCACTCTCAACACCTGCCGCACTGTCAGGGAGAGAGAGAGAGAGAGAGAGAGAGAGAGAGAGAGAGAGAGAGAGAGACACGCTGACTCCGATTGGCGCACTATCGCGGCGTGCTCATCTCTGCGCGGCAACGATGCGCACTTGTCACTTCATCCAGTATCGCGTCACGACTCCTGGTGTTTACAGGAGAAGGTGCGTGACGACTGTGTCGGTACAGCAGCCCGACAACACCTGGCCGACCGCAGCGGCGCTATCCTACTGGCATAGTCTCCTGCTAACCCTGCAGAGGAGCCACCGCTGCTCCGCGTGGTTACAGGTGAGGTTATACTCCACGGCGCCACAATAACAAGTGTTTTGTTATCTCCTGCTGCTTGCAATTTGCAGCAGGGAACAGTGTCATTCGCGTGTGATTATGGCGCCTCGTGTACTCGTGCAGCCAAACAGGCTGCACGTCGCAAATTTAATAAATTAAAAGTATAAAAGTCGAAAAATGAGAGTTGCATTAGAAATTAAGTATGTCGAGTAGCGATGAGAGCGAACGGACCGCAAGAAAAAGGGAAGCTAACATAACGAAAACTTGTGGAAACATAATATTCGATTAAAACGACAGTCTCTTGAATCCTGATTTACAAATAAGAAATCAGTATTCAGATTCGCAAAAGAGAAACGATCCCGTAGATCCAGCACCAGAAACAAAAGCAAAAGAAAGTTACTTCATCCAAAGAAGCGCCAATAAGACCAATCCGATTGAGAGAGCCATTATAAAAGCCGAGTAATTCTAATCAAGAAAATTTCAAAATCCCCGAAAAGGCCGCATCTCTAGAAACTACGCCCTTTTCAAACCTTATTTTCGGACTACAAGGCTTTACTCTTGCTAAGCCAAGCGATACTGCGATTTGATTAGGATTATACGAACTGAGGAAAAGCTCATTGATCGAATTATCAACTAATTCGAAATTATCTGAGTCCTTCAATCAAAACAAATACAGAAATCCGACCCATTTATAAATTCCACTATCGAAAATACAATAGAAGTTAATATCCAATCAAAAGAGAAGAAAAAAAGTAGCATAATTCTCTAAAATTTGATGAAATTGGATAATATACGAACAAATAACCAAATAGAATTACCCTCGAATCAATCCTTGGCGAGGTCGACGGAAGAAGTCGCGCAAGAAGCAGGAGAGTTACGCAATAAATTCACGGTTTATTTAAAAATCCAATTGAGTCCTTGCGTGAAAAAAGAAGTTTTAAAAAATTATTTTCAAAGTTCCCGAAAACGTTGACGAACTGAGTCAGAAACTTAGGAAGTGAGAAGAACCTTCTAGTGTATATTTTGGGGAATAACCGCATTTAAGAATAGTCCCAACGGCACTCGCGACCATATAGAGAATAACGAACAATTCTCTACGCCAATTGGGAATATAATCAACCCTTTACCGATAACTGCTCCGAAGAAGCGTTTAAAATTTGACGAAAACATAGACGCAGAAAATAATAGAAGTGAAAGCGAGAGTGATAATAGAAAAATGGTGCCACAAATAAAAAGGATATCATTGAAGGATACGTATGATATAATTCCTCGTTTTAATGAATCAAAAATATCCGTGACGCAGTTTGTCGACGGTTGTACCGAGGCACGAGATATTCTCCCAGAAGGGAACGAAGAAGACTGTGCGCGTCTTATTTGAATGCGTCTTTTTGGCGATTTATTAGCATGCGCAAGGGGGCAAAAATTTAAAACTATCGATGAGATTATTCGATTCTTCAAGAGTAATTTCGGATCATCAAAGACGTATCACGAACTTTTAGGAGAACTAGCTAAAATCAAACTGCGTCCGACAGAAAGTGTAGTCGGGTACTCGAATTGTCTTCGAGAAATCGAAAAAGAAATAAAGAAAGCCGCGGTTTTGTGCAAGAGGACGGAGTAACTGCTCCACAGGGAGGCGAGATGGTGTACTGCGCATATGTACAAGAGGTGCCGTCAGCGAGCGCTGAGACTCTACCGAGCCCAGAGAGCCGGAGAGAGAATATGGTTGAGGAGTCTCTGTTGGAAAGAGAGACTAATTATTTTGATGATTTCGAGAAATTTAATGATGACCGTTTTGTAAATTCCCTAGTAGTGAATGAGACAAAAGGTATAATGGATAATATAGAAATAATTCAAAACGATAAATATGACGCAAAAAAAGTGTATATGTGTCAGAATAAAAAACGATGACGCCTATCCAACGGAGAGATTAACAGATCAAATTATAGGAGAAATCAGAAGATTTGAGGATTTATATGAATATACGCCCGACTATCAGAAGAGCAGCGCAGGCAAGTTAAGTACTAATTAGAATTATAAAGATTTTAATGCGAGTGATTATTATGAAAACGATAAACAAGATAAAAATAAAAATTTAGAATTTAGTGCGCCAATATTTCTATGCCACAGAAGTTAAGCACAGATTGCCAAGGATGATTATGAAAGTTATGAAAATGAAATGACAAAAAGTTGTATACAAATTGAACAAGATACAGAAATTGAAAAAAATTGTTTGAATGAAGATGTTGAATGTGATTTCGAGAGTAAAATTCTCGACGAAGCACACGAGAAATTCAAACCGATCTACTCCTGCCAAGTAGCCGAAATAAGCCCAACAGGACGTCCACCGGACGAGGAAACTGCAAGGGGCACTGTAAACGTTCCTAGAGAAGTCACACTCAAGAAGAGTGTGCGCTTTCAAAATAAAAATCTAGAGCAATATTACGATTTCGAATCCAATTTACAGAATTTTGAAAATAATAATAACAATATAATCAGAGGAATAAGTAATACTAGTCCGCTTTGGTGTTTACGAAAAAAGGACGGCAGTCACGGAAATCCGCGATATAGAATAATCCTGGATTATTGTAAATTAAACAAGGTCACTATAACCGATAATTATCCCTTACCGAACATTCAAGATATTTTCAATTAACTCGGAAATTCGGCATATTACACAGTTTCAGATCTCGCGTCGAGCTACTATCAGATTCCATTACATCCAGATGATCGGCATAAAACTGCGTTTACTGTAATGAATGCCGGGTTCTATGAATCGAATGTTTATCCACAGGTTTAACATCGATGCCCACCACTTTTATGCGATGCATAAATAGAATAATGTACAACACCCCTATAAAAGAAGAGGAGAGACTAATAGGTACTTCTGCTATATCACCTGAAGACGCGCGAGAATTAAATTTGGGACCACTGGATGTTTGTGTGTACCTCGACAATATTATTATCTATGCAAAAACCGTAGAAGAACATAACGATAAATTCGCGAAACTATTAAGACGACTAAAAGCCGCCAATTTCAAATTATTACTAGACAAATGCGATTTCCTTCGTACAGAAGTAAGTTTTTTAGGACATTTAATCAGTAACGAAGGGATATGCCCAGACCCCAAGAAGGTAGAAGCAGTAAAGAAATTTTCGCATCCTAAAGCTGTTAGAATATACGTCAATTCCTAGGTTTAGCAGGATATTATAGGAGATTTATTGACGAATTTTCAAAAATAGCTGAACCATTGAGCAATTGACTCAAGCAAAATACACCTTTCGAATGGAATGAAAAAGCGCAACAAGATTTTGATACATTACGCGCAAAAATATGTAAAAAACTTGTCTTGATTTTCTCGGATTTTTCTAAACCATTCATATTAAAGACGGATGCTAGTCTGACCTGCGTAGGAGCTGTACTTTCTCAAGGTACTATAGGACAAGATCGTCCGATCGCATACGCATCTCGAGTGTTAAATGATACCGAAACCCAATATGATACATATTCAAGAGAAGCATTAGCCATAGTTTTCGGTATTCACCATTTTAGACACTATTTATTAGGCACTAAATTCGTCATTTGTACAGATCATTTACCGCTATGTTGGTGGAAAGATTCTCGAGATCCTGATTCACGCCCAACGCGATGGAGGATTAAACTATCGGACTACAATTTTGAAATTATTTTCAAACCAGGTCGAATAAATCTCAATGCCGACGCGCTCTCTCGAAATTCAATTAAGCAAATTACAGATACAGTAATGCATATTTGCGAAGGCACAGAAAATAATGCAGAAACTAGATTCGAGAGTGAAAATCAAACACCCTTAGAGCCGGCGGCTATCAAAGTCGCAACAGGTCGTACACGTGCTGGAAAATGAAGTAGGCCGGACTACCGAGATACTCGGAGGAAAATTCCCGTTGTGAACAAAGGAACTAAAGGACTTAGGGGGAAGGCGAGATTGGAGGAAAATGACAGTGTGCCTACTAACGGAGCCGTCGAGAAACGCAGAGAAAGTCAGGTGGACGAAAATTCTCATGAATTGCCTAACGTAAATCAAATTATATCAGGACCAATGGGACGACGTAATTGATAAAATTCGAAGCATATTAAGGGGATCGCAAGTAAAGATAATAATTTGTAAAGGCACTATTACTTATCCGCGCTTAAGCGAGCGCACAAAAATCATTAAGGAGGCTCATTGTTCTACTATAGGCGGACATAAAGGCGTAAATAAAACCTATGAGCACGTGAAACAAAATTTTTATTGGGAAAATATGAAAATCGACATACGAATGTATATTAGGAAGTGTTTACCTTATCAATTAAAGAAATTAGTTCGAGTCAAGACTAAAAATCGTATGATTGTAACGGATACACCTGTTCAACCCTTTGAAAAAGTCGCTTTAAACGAGGCGAGCTCTGTACACGAGGCGATGCAACAAACATCGTATGAACTAGTTTTCGGGAGACTGGCTCGCTCCCCGTCGAGCGATCCCCTTGAGACCGAAGATCAGCTTCCGATATATGCCGATTATATTATCGAATTGACAACAAGATTAAACAATATTCAAGAAATAGTACGTGAAAAATTAATAGTAGCCAAGTGGCGTGCAAAGTATTATTATGACAGAAGCGTAAACGTACAACATTTTAAGGTTGGCGATTATATTTGGTTACTTTCGGGAGGAAAAATTCATAAACTAAAATACCAGTATCAAGGTCCCTATTTAGTGGTAGATATTTTACGTAACGGTAATATTAAGATATAGATAAAAGCTAATAAATATAAGATAGTGCACATGAATCGCGTACGTATATCATACGATGAGCCAGAAATGCCTTAATCTAAATTAATTAACACTGTGTATAATTGTTGGAAAGGATGCGTGGATTAAATAATAATATATTGAGGAGTAAATATTAATATATTGAAAGGCTTGAGAGCCTAGTCGGCAGTACATCCGCTCTACTCGGATTCTTACAGGCAAGAGAGAGTATGTAGTACAGCGCGGTATAGTCAGACTCTACGAACGAGAGTGTACAGTGTAGTATAGGCGTTTAGAGTATAGTCGCGAGGCATGCGCGATACGCCTGCTCTCGCGTGAGCTTGTCTGACTGTACGAAATCGTCGACAACCAGTAGATAGCGCGACGAGTACCGTTTTAAGTATTATGACTGTATAAATTCACATATTACAACAATAATTACAGTATTAGCGTTAAGCAATTAAGTGATAGGAGGAAATTCATAAAATACAAGAAAAAAGAATAGTAGCAGAATAAACGTAGAATAATGCTTATAAAGAACTAAGCTAAAGAAAAACATTTTTAGTTATCTCATTATTATTGATGTGACAATAATCATGACATCAACTCTTTCATTATGCAATTAAACTTATTCTTTCTTTTCTTTTACTTCTTACGGCAAATTAACAACGATTACTTTAAATTTTCGCCATGTAATAAATTAACAAAGATTATTAGAAATAAATTTTGGTATAAAAATTAATGAGAAAATACAAATGATTGCTCAATGTTCACTCACGACACTTTCAGAGATACCACTTTGACAGGTACACATAATCACTGAATTAAGAGGAATCACATAATTGACCATTTCAATACTAGTAAACATTTAACACAAAACTTTACACAACTCAAAGGACAAAGAAGAGGAGCCATTTTCTTTTATGTTTTAGATTCCGCCTAAGTGAAAGAATCGAACTCTGGGACAAGTTACGTTGAGTTTAAGTTTTAATTTAGCTGAGTTGAAAATGGCTATTTGAAATACCAGTGCGTGGAATTAAGCTCTAATGAAAACCTTACTGAGCATATCTGAACAATCGTCAGGTCCTAAGCATTCTGAATACATAGCGCTTATAAAGACAGACTTAACACTTTCATACTATGGTTAGATAGATCAAGCCACAAGCCAGAAACTTTAGCAGAGATGGGCCTCTGTTATAATTATTATATAAATTAAGTCTATTGTTTTTACTGCTGTTGCAAAATGTCTCAGCTTCAACATGGAGAGGATCTATGGATTAGACACGCCATCTTTGCACCAGATTGTAATTACCTGAGAACCCGAAAAAGAGAAGAATTCATACAAAAAAAAAGAAAATAGACAGAAATACAAGAGTAACTTTAATAATGAACTACCACCAGGTAATCTACATTTCCCAGATCAAGATTTTAAATTGGATAAATCAAATATTGCAGTAATCAGGCCCCTAGATTGTAAAATATGTTTCAAAAAGGAAGTCCAGATGCTTTTCTTCCTTGTTCTCACTTGGTTGCTTGCACAGAATGTGCCATTAAGTTAGAAGAATGTTGCAGGTGTAAACAAAGAATCGCATACATGATTCATGTGAATTTTTAAATTAATCTTTTCCGACCACCATTGACAAGTTAGAAGAATAACGATTCATAACAAGGCGATTTTGACGAAATTTTGACAAAATATTATCTAGAAGAGTATTGAGTGAAGAAATCAAAGCGTTCGAATGAGGCATAGAAGGAACGTTTAATAAAGACCCACGAGAATTAGAAAGACTGTCCTGGAAGCAAGAGAGAACATTTACAAAAAAAAGAAAGAAATTATCTTTAGAAATTAACTAAGAGAGAATTAACAGAGAATCTTCTATACTAGTGTCACGTGTGTACACACGTCACTGGTTTCGAATTACTATAAGAAGACGAGTAGAAGAGTGCAATGCGGTGGCGGCCGTGGCGTGACGACAGAGTGTCTGCCGTGCAAGCCAGAGGATCTCGGTTCAAGCCCGGGGTCCGTCACGTTTTCGTTGCACTCTTCACTCGAAACACTAGATAACATAACCACTATGAAAATGATAGCCAACTTATAAATTGTAGAAGCTGCATCGCCGTACTATTCTTCATTCAGCCTGTAGTAAATTTTTCTGCATGTCTCGATAAGTATAAGAAAAGAAAAAGAAGAAAAGAGAAGATCGGTACAAGATTCCTTAAAAATAAATCAGAGACAGAATCATACTGACATTCTGAAGACTGAATAAAAGACAATAAGTTGATTAAACAAGCATTAAACAAGAACTAATCCATCAAGGAAGAAGCCGCAAAAGTATTCTTGGACCAATCTCATTTAACTACGACATCGATCCAGTCTGAATCTTTAAGATAAAAATCAAGTAAATATAAATTAAGTATATGATATAGTTTAAGAGCAAATCAAGATCTTTTTTCCATCGTATCACATTTAGAGTTTTGGCTATTCGTTCCAACTATTCCAGGAGGTTGCAGCTGTGGATCCTTGTCGCTCCTAGAGCCTGGCGTCGGTGGTTCAGTGCGGTCAAGCTGGTGTGCGTCTCGGATCCCTTCAGCTCGTTCCTCCTTCGAGCAGGTGCAGACAGATGGGCGTCTTGATGTGTCGTTTCTCCTCTTAGTGACGGGAGAGGATGGTATGTCTTAGTGATCGCGGCACTTATACAATTTGGACACTTGGTACCACGACGGTAAAACTGTTTCTTTTCCCGAGCAATTCAACTATTTTCACAAGTCTATATTTTTCAGCGATGAAGTCTTTTTTACTGATCTCACTCACGACTGGTAGCGATTCAATATTAACTGGTTCGGATTTATTGGTCTGGCGACTGGCAGCGATTCGACTTGTAAGGCGACTTCAGGAAAACTGACGATGAGCACCCTTTTGCTCCCGGTCTTTATATACTTGAGAATTTGTAGCGTTGATTTTCCATATTAGGAGTGCCTAATATTCTCACGACTTTCCTCTCGACTTTGCGTGATCTCGTAAAAATTTTAATACTTTAAGTTTTTAGGAAAAGCGTCTTGTGACAGCTCTCCTGCTGCTTTTCGTCGCCTGCGTACTGTCATGTGTATTCTCGATTCGTTTGCGGGAGAGCGTGCTCGGCTGATGCTTGTTCTTTGCATAGCTATTTTGATTTCCGTCGCTTTTCGTGAGGAATTTTTTTCTTGGTGTTAGCCATTCTTTAGGGTGATCTTCGCCTTAGAGCGCGTTTTGTCGCTACGCCTCTAATTATATTTTTGTAGGAATACATTGTGGTGGGAAATGCTGCTTCTTGCGGCTGCTGCGATGACGATGCTCGCGAGTGTCTCACGTATGTGTTTTTCTCGTTTCGTGTAAAATTTGTGTGACTTACTTAAATTAGCGTCGTAGGCGCGTAATGGAATCGGGGATTCCAATACAATTGGAAAAAGGAGCATAATCTTTTTCTAGATTATTGATAAGAGAATACTTGAATGCAATAATCTATATTAATGACTATTAATAAAAATTAAGAATTACATGAATAACGAGGCTATATCGTGATCTCCCAAAAAAACTTTTTTCAACAGTGAAAACCTTGGCAAAAAAAGATTAATAAACGTAATGAAATCTCTAAATATTAAAATGTCAAGTGAATGTTTTTTACTATACGCATTAAAATATCATTTTTTGGAAAAACTAATTTCAACTTTAATTTTATTTTTATTTAATTTTATTAGTCTTTTTCTTGCCAAGGTTTTCACTTTTGAAAAAAGCTTTTTTGGGAGATTCCACATCTTTTACAAAACATATCAATAAGCTACTATTGCTTTAGACATTGATCGCATCGCGCGTATAATCGTATAGGATTATTATATGCTGTCACGTGTGAATACTCACACGTGTATAGCGTTGATAGTTATAATGCAATCGATGCATAAATCGCCAAATCCTAGCATAGCAACAGCTCGGACTCACCCCGAAGCCCGTTTCCTTCGACTCAGCATAACCTTCCTTCCACGATTTCGGATAACCGCGCGGGTAGGAATCACGCCACCCGAGGATTCTATAAAAGGGGGGCATGCGGACACTCGCCCCGATTCCGCCACCCACGATCCAGCATTAGACAGGTAGTTTTGACTCGGAGACAACAGGTAGGATCGTACACTTAGAGCGCACATTCTCCGAGATCACCTTAAACATGCGTTCTCTCTTTCATACAATCAGTTCATTGTGAATTACGATTAATAAACAGACACATTCACCGATAATCTCTCGTGTTCGTTCATTACCCCGGTATTTTCCCAGGTATTTTCGCAGCAACCGTGAGCTTAACACCTCACGGAGAACAAAACCATCGACCCTCACACGTAACATTTTCTAGTGCTAAGTGTGGGGTTTTGTTCGCAAAATACACGTGCGTATTCTATCACGCGATAGAAATAGATTACTCGGTTATCATTCTAATCCAATAGACGGGAAGGAAGGATGAACTTTGCCTGTGTACTCGTGATCGCAGCCACTTTAAGGTAAGTCAAGTAAATATTAATAGAAACTAACAATTATACCCTGGGTTTAACACCAGTGAGAACTCCTCCAGTTCGGATAACTAACAACTAACTTAAACCGCTCCGGAATATAAAAGATTCCGTGGCCGGTTTAGGTATTAGGTACCGTGACAAAATACGAATCATGGCAGAATCAAATCCGTCTGATTATAAAATATTAAACTTCAACGAAAATAATGATCTCAAAACACAGAACATATTCATACGCGAGGCTAATGATCCCGACACGTTTCAAAGACGCTTGCAAGAATTCGAGACGTCAGCGGAACCGGCGCTCCTTCTGCACACTCGATTAACAATCGCATTGCAACTCGCGGACGTGGCTATGGAGCATCCGTCGATAGGAATGATCGACACCGCGATAAGTCACATACAGGGAATATTACAGCAAGGACAGTTGATCCCAAACGATAAATTACAATTGCTAAAGATTGCGAAAGAACACCTCCTGCAAGTCCGAGGCAAACTAGAACTTTTGGGAATAAATGAGCTCGATATCAAAGAAGGAATTGGACGACTGCGTTAGAAACCGAGACCCAACTATTCGGCGAAACATGTGTATCGAGCTAAGCCCCGTCGCGCTAAACACAGTAAATGACACCGATGACAAAAAACCAATCCTTGCCTCAACTCGAAACGACAGAATAAGCTGGATCGACACGAGAAACGACGCAGACGACGTACGTTATACCGAAAACCGAGGATTAACCTTCACCGAACAGTTACGCGCCGATAGACGTCTTAACCGATCGCTATTAGGCGAAGTACCCGGTTCTAAAAATCACGTGCTAGCTTCCATAGGTAATTTCTTTGACAAGCTTGACACAGAGCTACAACCTACGGCGCAGCCGGGAGACTCCGATTTTATAGAGCAATATGAACAATTCAAAAAACGCATGCAGGATAAGGTACGCGAGGATTTAAATTTAAAACCGACTTCAGACCCAATTATCCAACACACGCAAACCGTACAACAACACAGAGACCGCTCTCGAGACGGGGGCTGGATGTTCTCACTACATCAAACACTAAACACAATCCCTCATTACGACGGAAATCCAGACATGCTCGCACTATTTTGTCGCGCAGTTCGCGACGTGATTCACAAATTCTGCCCGGACTCCGAACGCTGGGTACTCAACTCGTTGGCATCAAAGTTTCGGGGACGTGCTGATGACGGCTACATTTCGCGTCTGACGCAATACGACGCCGTGGAGCGATTGCTAGCCGATTTAACTACGCAGTACAGCGGCGTTGGCGGAGCGGACAAAGTTTTAGCTGACCTTATAGTAATTCGCCAATATGCAGGAGAAAGTACCGGAGACTACGGACTACGCGTTCAAACATTGCACAACCGATTGTTAAACATCTATGACGCGAGCCACGACATGCGCAACTGGGAGAGAGCTACTTATAAAAATAACGCCGAAAAGGAGGCCCTCGAACAACTTTTATTCGGTCTAAGCGGGGAATTACAACACCAAGTTCGTTCAAAAAACCCACTATGTCTCAGAGAAGCTATTACAGAGGCCGTAGCATTCGAACACCGTACTAGCGCGCGCCGCGCATACAGTCAGCAACCGAATCTAATTCGCGAAGACAGTACTAAAATTCCGTCGTGGGCAGCCGAGCTTATGAATATCGCAAAGGCAGCATGTGAACCGAAGGCCACGCCAATAGCCAGCGAAGCTGTTAGGTACACTACGGGTATGAGCGTTTGTAACCATTGTCGGCAACAGGGCCACTTAGAGAAAGACTGCAAGGAAAAGAAATGTCGATATTGTAACATTCCGGGCCACACCTACGTTGAATACTTCTCGTTGGAAAACGCGATAAATAACGGACGTCTCAGTAAAGAAAAACTTAAACAGCTAGCGTCAGCACACGTTGCCGCTGCTCAACCAGTAGTATATTCCCCCTTCCCCATACCCACCCCAGCCCCGATGCCGTAGGTCATAACTGAACCGTGAGCAAACAATGGGATACAGAATAATAGCGCTCCCCAAGAAAATAACGGAAAGCAAAACGACGCTTATCGAAAGAACAACGTGTGCAGATATTCAGGGGAACGTAACGGTGGGGACAAGTACACCGCAAACTCAGGGAACGAACTACAACGACGATCCTAAAAGACCCGTACGAAAGCAGACCCTTAACAGAAGTCCGCCAAAATTTCTCAGAAATGACATGGAAATCAGCGAAGAAAGCAACAGTAGCTTAGGAAGCGACGCCGAAGATGAACCATTAAGAGATAATCTAGGAGAGCGAGAGCAAGAGGTAGAAAGTTCACACAACCTCAGGAAAAAAGAGCATTCACTGGATCGCCACAACTTATCACAGCCACTAACGCCGAGACGAGTACCAAACAGTAGCAACAGCCATGAAACATCAAGGACAATTTCTCAGAAAACGAATAGCGAGGCGAGCAACGTAGGCTTCAGTAATAAACCAACGAGCGCAGAATCACCAATAGCAAACCTCCGGCAGACATTGTTTGGCAAGGGAAATAAATTTCGAACTCGCCTCATCGTAGACTTAGAGGAGATAAGTAGACAAGATAAGTCGGGAGTCCTAATCAAAATATGGGAAAACGAAGTGCAAAGTGGCAACGAGATACCCGACGGAATGAGAATCAACAAGAGAAATCCAAGCGCAGAGACACCATACGAAAGTATAGACTCCCCACAGCCGATTCTAACCACGCACATCCCCAAACAACAGTCACCCTAGCACTCCAAACGCACTCTTCCCATCTTCAGACCAAGGAAAGATTTCTATCATATTACACCTCAAATAAACGATCGAGCCAACGATGAACCCTTGCCTGAGAGCTTCAGACGCATTCAGGGGGACATCGATGTAAGCGTCCATGACAAGAGAAAACACGATAATACTAGTCCTATAATCGGAGGAAGCCGCGACGGATCCGAAAAACCAATGGAGGACTCGTTTAGCGATCAACCAGCGACCGATAAAACAGCAGCAACTAAGGGCACGTCACCCAGGGCTCAGCCAGCCCCGACACCATACACGGGAACTGACTCAGATGCAATGGCCCGACGGTATTACGTGTACTCACAGCGTGAAGATTGTGCAGAGCCATCCAAACGATTGACGCACGAGAGAAACATACCCATGGAGCCACCAGGAAACTGCCTGTTCAATTCAATAATAAAAATCTTAAGTCTGCAAATGACACCAAGTCAACTGAGATACAAGCTCTTGTGAAGCCCACATGTGGAAACCTGTGGTGATCCAGAAGAGGCACGGCGCATCTTGCTATCAGAAGTCAAGTACGGAGACGCGGATTTCATATACGTATTCTCGAGGGTGTTCGGATATAACGTGTGTATGCACTTCCAAGCAAATAGTCGAAACAATTACTGTCACTTCGATCTAAACGAAGGCAAAGAATTTATACACTTACATCTAGCGGGCAATCACTTCACTCCGTATGTCATAACAGAAGACGAATCCGACGAAGAATCAGAATCTGAATCAGACCAGGAAGAACAACCCACTAACTTCCCAAGAAACCCTCACGTAAGAGAAGCCATGAGTGTCAGAGAGACCCTAATGATAAGGAGCTATTCACTGGAGTACAGAGCCTGAATGACCACCCGTTCGCGCATAAATGCAACCTAGCTTATATTTTAGCAGAAGACATGATCCTCAACACAGAAGTACTAAACGCTTTGATAGAAAGACGCTACAGACACGCAGAAGAACTCTTAGAAACACAACGTTTTGTAGGCGAAATCATCTCAACAAAACACAGGGAGACGTACATGTTCGGAATCGTTTTAAAGAAACACCTACACGACAAACCCTTGAAAAATACGGAATAATTTGTAATAGTTTGGCCTAATCAGAGATTTGGGAATAATCACACTCGCAGACTGCAAACACGTAATTGAGCAATGTAACAATACCTTTAAAGGAAAAACAATATCAATCGTACCGTTTAAAAATAACTTACCACTCCCCAAGGTCGAGGATAGATACAGACTCATTAAAGAATATCACGAGTCATCAATTGGCGGCCATAAGGGAACGAACAAAACATATAACCGAATAGCCGGCGAATACTATTGGCGAAACATGCAAGCAGACGTTAGACAGTTTGTTGGAGGATGCGCAGGGTCCCAAGAAAAGAAACTGGTGCGGGTAAAAACAAAGCTACCAATGCTTATCACGGATAGCCCATCGCTCCCATTTGACAAAATATCTATTGATTTCTGCGGACCAAACCGAACGAGGAAACCGATACATATTAACCATCCAAGATAACTTTACAAAATGTTGCATATTAGTGCCAGTCGGACACGCAACAGCACGGGAAGTAACGCGAGCACTTACAGAGAAACTAATCTGCTATTTCGGCTCACTCGTAACCCTCATTTTCGATCAAGGAGCACACTTCATGAACCAAGTGATGGAAGAATTTGCACGTATATTCAGAGTCAATAAATACTCAACAACAGCGTACTATCCCCAGTCCAACGGTGGAATAGAACGAATGCATTATACACTTAAAGAGTACATTAAAATGTATAACGAAGGCAACGATAATTGGGATGAAGTAGTACCATTAGCACAGCACGCATATAACTCCACGGAACACGACGGACTAGGATATTCACCACACGAATTAGTTTTTGGCCGACGGGCACGCACACCGTCAAGCTTCCCAACATGAGAGCACTTACAAACGTACGACGACTATCTTGCTGACATAACAGAAGCTTACGCTCAACTTAGAACGATGGCTCGAAACACTACTACAACGGGAAATTAAACTTGCAACATTTTAGAGAAGGAGAAATGGTATATGTTCTCAAGGAGCCCAAAGTCGGCCAATTTAAACCCGAATATAAGGGCCCGTGCGAAATCATAGCTATTAACTTCTCAACACACAACGCGAAGATACAAAAAGGGGATAAAACACGGATAGTAAATATAAATAATCTTAAACATAACAGTGAAAAAAAATGCATAAAAGACGCGTTAGAAGAGACTGTCGGAATCGCTGTAACAATCCGACGAGAATTGACAGGACGCACCGCCGACTCAGAAGGAATATCTAATATAGGCGAAGGCGACGCACGGACGAGAGTATTCACGGGAGAAAAAGAGCAGCACCAAGCGTGACTAGTCTATTCATCGGGTTTTAGAAATTGTCGGCAGCCCAGATATTGATACCGACAAGCATGCGTTTGCTCACCAGCCAGAGATTCCAACACTAGGTTTAGCACATTGCCACGCGGACCGCCACAGATAGCACAAACCGTAGTATTATCCCGACAAAAACTACATACCGAATGACCATTTAAGCATTGATAAATAGGCCTGAACATGTAATCACAACAAATCGGACAGAGCACTAATATGGGACCGGAATTATTCGAAACCGATAACCGGGAAGACGGACGCACGTCTACCTCGGTACTACGCGATGACGAATCACTCGATAGCATAGAGAAGGAAGAGGCGAACGAATTGTTAGCGGAATTAACCTCAACCACGGATCGCTCGGGCGGCGCGCTCAGCACCGACGGTGATAAACGAGGTAAAGCGTCCCGAGATAAAGTTACGCGTGAAGGCACTGCGCGAGAAACCTCAAACGATGACACGGAGCCGAAAGACGGGAGCAAGTCACCGGCAGACGGAAACACCGACTCGTAATTCTCCGAATTCATACGCGTAACGTTATAAGTACTGTCTTGAATTACGGGACGAGACAGGTAAATTCGCGGAAAAATACCCAGTACAAGCAGGAGCACTGTCGTCGAAGTCGCTTCTAACAACCGGCGCGGGAACTGCCTCGGGAGCAGAAGCCGGAGCACTATTGTACCAATAACCGGCCCACTCTGATATGTTCTCTTGCGTTAAATCCGACCCATCGTTGCAAACAGACGAAGCGACCAAATCGCGAGTAGTAGCGCGCGGATACACGACGGATGTATGAGGCACCTCGGTACCGGAGCACTCCTCGGTAACCCCAACCGGAAAGGAAGGCGGATAGGTACTCGTCATTGGGGGCAATGGTGCGGGAGGATAAGACACTGGGGAAGGATAATACGGAAATCGGAATACGCCCTGCACGACCCGACCTTACAGACTCGAGCTCGGCAACGTCGTCTCGGCAGAACTGCGTCTAGGCGTTTGACTATGCCCAGGCCGTCTCGCACGTGTCACATGGAGAAAGGACTACAAACATATTACAAAAATAAGGGAAACAACACACGGACGAATAACGGAAAGAACAAGCAACTAACGGAATAACAAGTTAAAATAAAATTAATACTCACTTGCGCACTAGGCAAAACAACGGAAATGGGCCTAGTCGGAGGTATACTACGCCGAAATACACGAGAGCCAGATGGAGAAACAGATCCCGAGGGCCGACGGCAACCACGACCAGCTGCTCGACTTGAGGTAGAAAAGGAGTCACGCGCAACAGGTGCCCCTCCGATAGCACCTTGACCACGACCAGAATGAAGGCGCGCTAAACGCCGCCCTCTGAGACTCTGAGAAGCCAATGGGTGGTGGATCCACGGTAGAATTATAACCCCTGACAAGGTTCATCGACGCCGAACAGTGCAGATACTCCCGAACGGACCGGAGAAATAGCATGTCCTCGATCATCTGATCAAGGGTGACAGTCGGAGCCTCAACTCGAGCCAAAATGCGATCCACGGCAATCCTCATACGAGACGGAAGAAGAGGCGAGGACGCTCGTACCTCACCAGCCGGGAAAGATCGCTTAGGGTAAAAGCGCCTAAAGGTACGAGGTCCGGATCCAGACCCACACGAGCCAGAAGAAGCCATCTTTCCTTCTCTTCTCTGAAAACACCAGAGAAATATGTAAGGGAAGAACGCAGCTTTCACGAAAATATGACCACAAAGAGCACTTAATAACGAATACTTACCAATAAATTCACAAGGTGATGGAGCAACAGCACGAGGCACCAAAAGAACTCGAAGAAAATCACGCAAATGGACAACAAAATAGACGGACAGCAATTCAGCTAGCAGTGAGGTTGAAAGGAGCGGTCACGATCAATTTATACAAACAAGCAAAGATTCCCCTAATGGCAATTTCGCACAAACTCTGTCAGTGGGGATAGACGAAAAGTGCCGAGACAGCGTCAGCACTCAGTCCGGAAGGCAAGGTACGACGGCAGGCGGTGAAGCGCGTGACGAATATCGAGAACGAAAAACGCGAACGCATACAAAATATTACGATACAATTATTTAACCGCGAGATAATTACGATTCTCTAACTATGTAAGGCCTAATTTAGTTATTGCAAAAACGGTGAAAAGAACATTAACGGTACCCGTAAGATTAACAATAAAAGGGCATTCGCTACGTAAATATAGGGATAATATTACGAGGAATAATCAAGCAAACAACACTAACTTAAATAATGCGAAAATCAGAAACACGGCAGATGCGAAAGTTAGTGTAGAATAAAGCCAATAAAAAGAGAAAACATTATAATAAAAGAGCACGCAAGGAAATTAGCAAAAGACGACAAGAAAATTTCGCTAACCAGACGAACGGCGGAATGAAATAAGAACCCCATCACCTCATCGCTATAGCAGCCAAGGTCGAGAAGGGAACACTAGCCGAATCAGCAGATACTCATCGAAGGAGAAAACTACTATTTAAAAGAAATACTGCCACTACGACATTCAAAAGAAAATGCGTACATATAAAATAAGGATTCGTTATACTTGGAACTCCGTCAATTCTCTGCACAATATCATTGAGGGACCTTGCCGGCATAAAACCAGAAGCAGCAAAAGAAAGCTGAGGGAACTAATGCGACAAAGGAGAAGAGGCAGGGATATCAGTAACAACGTATGCATATCTCGAGGCTCTACCTAACGCCTCAAGTAAAGCTATTCATTTTATTTTAAAGCACTAAGAAAATAATAGGGAATCTCCCTATCCTTAATGTGTATACAAGTAAAGTTGGTTAACTATACAATTACACTTAGGATCTTCGGTACATACTAAAATAAACCACTAATTAAACAACAAAATAAAATTTACAATAGCAGGAGTAATAGTATTGACAAAAAAAAGATTACAAACACTTATATTACCTTCAATTACGAGCGTAGAAAAGGACGGAATTCAGAACGGGTCACGGAATTAATGCGTCTCTATATGATATTCTCTACGCTCGTACACTTCAACTATACTCACCTTTACGCTTCATTCCATCAATCGCATTCATACAGACGCACGCATAATTAACATGATCGACCAATCAACGCAAACAGAGAAAACCAGCGCGAGAAAGAAACACGCTACGATTTAGAACAAATCCTCTCATGTTTGCTCATGTTCGACGCTGACTTTATGTCCCCACACCAACGGCACGCCTTTTTCGGTGTACCTCCTGGCGCATGGACGATCCGGTGGTGGCTCATTAAATGACGCTTCTGTTTATATATCTTGTGACACAAGGAACAGGCGTGATGATTGGAACTGCCGTCAGGGTCATCCTCTACTTGCACATGTGCCCGCATATGTGGCAACAAAGAAGTAGTGAAGGGACACCCGTCGGTAGGACAGACATGCCTCCGGAAAAACCGACCCTTCACGACAGCCGTCACGGTGGGGTTGGAAGGAACATAACCCACAGCATTAGAAGGACAACGGCAGGTGACGAAACGATCAGTACCGGCATTCCACCTAGGGCCCCCGACATTCACGGCCTCGGCAAGGCTGATGCCCAAGTTGATCACCTGGTGATATATACCCGGCCTCACGTAAACAAGTTCCCCGGGCCGCTGCGTGATGAACTGATGCGGAATGTTGCGAACCTGAAGATACTCGGACGTGATGCAGATATTCTTATGATTAGCCGGAGTCGGGCAACCTTCCAGATAATCAGAAACATCATCGCACCCTAGAACCCTCAAGCGGCCAATAGAGTCCCCTAGAGCCACCGTCAAATCATAAAAACTCCGGGGATGCACAAGGAGCCACACCTTCCCCGAGCCCACTTCGCCAAACCGAATCACATTGGCGCTGTCAAGGAAGTTGTCCTCCACATGTAAGTCAGTCAGGGCATACCGCCCCGACACGTACACCGAGGGTTCATTAACCCCGAACGCAGCAAGGGCGTCAGGGTTTCGGGCAGGATGATGGTGCCACGGTAACTCGCAGAGGCGAGAGGTAATCCCCACCGACGCTGAAGTAGTATTCTGCCAGTAAATAGGAGCAAGACGGCCCGAAGCGACGTCGCGGACGCACTGATCGAAGAAGGCGCGCATACCAGCCAACGAGCAGAGATCCGGCGCACCTGTGCGAAAGATACCTAATAGAAAGAAAAAGGGGAATCAGAGAAATTATATTAAAAACTATCAAAACCAAAAAGTAAAACGACTCACTAACGACAAGAATAGCAAAAGGCTTACCCCCATTCTTTTAAACATATCCCCGGGAGACCCAACCAGGGCGGTCTCATCCCTCATTTTCGGATTCAAAAAGAAATCCGGCTCTTAAGTGCACAACAAACGTTACTCAGAGAAAGCGGGTTGCCCCGCTAAACAAATTTTCGGAAATTCAGCACACATGTTGCGGTAGCAATTTCTCCTTCGGACGTCACGAAACAAAAAAAATAAAGGAAAATTTCAGTAAACACAAGATAGATCAGCAAAAGGGAACAAATGAGACAGTAACCCAAGAACACTCAATAAAACATAAATTACTTACGCAACGCCAAGCCACGTCCGAATAAAATCGGCGGCAGACCGCTGCCGGACGGATAAAGCAGTTGAAAAACATACAGGGATAAACATACACATGAAATTGTACTAGGTTTTCAAGGAACGCTACGCAGACCTCAAACACAAATTACATTTTTAGTATAAAGATAATAACTCGTAAAAACAGAATAATTTAATATAACTATTTTAATAATTCCAATGATTCTAACATGTTCAATAGTATGATTGTAAACCAACTATAATTAATACACAGAAATAAATTCAGAAACTATTGTTGAAATTTTATAAAACTCACATATTATAATGCCACCGCATCACATTCTTCTACCCATCTTCATGTAGTAGTTCGAAACACGTGACAATAAATAACTCAATCTATCATATTTCCGCACTAAAGGGGGGATCGTTACACGGACCCGCACACAAAAAACAGGACCGTCATTAATTACGCATATACACATATAAAGCGGAAGGCCCAACACTCGGACAAAACAAAACTGAAACTTATGCTTGAACTCCGGGGAAACAATACACCAAAAATGTCATAAACAAATACTTACAACATACACGCAGGGATCACTTTCAACGGCCGTAGGAGCCTGCATAAGCCGCATCGCATCATCCAAATTAGCCATCTCACGAAACCTCACAAAATCGGTATTAAAGTCAGACATTAAAAAAAAAAAAAATGACCACAAAAAGGATAGAAAAGCTCAAAAATTAATAGGATTATTGAATACAAACGGGAGCACGTGGCGACGATGTAAGGAAGAACAAATAAACGCATGCAGAGCACGAGAAGGGGATAGCAGTAGCAGCTCACTGCATTGCCGAATACGCAAAAAGACGTCGCACGATACATATAGATATACTACCAACGATCCCATACCGCTGTATATATAGATATACAACCAACGATCCCGTACTCCATGGCTGAACACACGAAAAGACGTCGCACACATATATGAAAATGAAATTTTTCCAAATGACCCTGGAAGTAAAAAAAAGTTAATACAATCTTTCTACACGTATTAACAAATATTTTAAGCGCCCACACAAAATCCTAGGTGCTATAGTTTCCAAATAAAACAAAATACAAGAATCAGAGACAGCGAATACTGGTCAAAAGCTGATATCCAACTTATAAACGACCTATATAAAGCGTCTTCCCTACCGATCAAACAAAAATCACTGAACACATCAGACACGTTTGCCTACATTTGGCCAGAAACAGAATATTTTGCTCAAGACCAAGGATCAAACGCCTATATCCTTATCTCCTTGGATGCACTAAACAAGTGCAAGAAACTTAATAAACTATACATATGCCGGAACACAGAGCCAGTTCAAGAAATTAACGACCGCACGAGCTGCGAAATTCAAATCAGTACCGGCAAAACTCCCATAAACTTATCAGAATGTAAAATAAAGGTCATGAAATCAAGGGACACATTCTGGATACGTACAAGCACTCTAAACACTTGGGTATTCTCTACGAATAATAAAGAGAAGCTGTTCTCTAGCTGCAAACGACTGACAGATAACACGATAGACATTGACGGCGTAGGCATACTGCGTCTGCCGCATGTCACGCGAAGTACGCGTTAAGTATTTAACGAAACGGAATTGGATATAGGCTCGTATATAAACAGAACGGACGACACGTCGTTAGCCTTTATCAAAGACACGCTAGAAAAAGAAGGGATAGCAAAACCCTCAAACTCTAGGAGGGATATGTTCTCGCGTTCGCTAAAAACGGGGAAGGATTTTCGCAATATCATTGACAAGGCAAAAAGGCTAGGCGAATATAAAGATATCTACGGAAGATTCTCGTCCCTTCAGTCAACGGTGACTTACTCAGGAACTGTCATACTCGCGTTCGTCATAATAATGGTAATCATATGGAAAGTTCTCACTAAAAGGGGGGCCCTGCTACTAAACTGCGATAGACTGATTTCAGGACACAACATCCATACGCAGATCGGCACAGAGCGCCCACAGATGTATGAGGCCAGACAACCGGAGATGGCAAACCAGGGCCTTCCATGCTACCTGCCAATGCAATCAACAGGCCTCAGCCTCCCGAACCTACAGCAGCTGGCCGCAGCCAATGGGATGCTTCTTCAGCCAGCCCTGATGCCAAGGGACTCGAGACTGAACCCACAAATGATTGGCGCCAAGAACAACAAAGAATCAAGACGCAGCATAAGATTAAGCGAGAGCATATTTTAAGAAACTGAAATGAAATAGAGATTTGCTAGGTAGTTTGTAACGCCCCGTAAAGCTCCGCTTTAAAAAATTAATAAAATTAAAATAAAACTAAAATTTATATAAATACATTTTTAGAATGTACGCGAGTATCGCGCTTCCCCACTGTCGGCTAGACACGCGCTACAGCTGACAGCGCAACTACAGCAGCGCCACGAGCTAGCAAGCGGCGAGTATTAGCAGAAAGCAGCAGCGAAAGAGTAGGAGAAGCGGCGCAGCGTGCGTGTATATATGTTAATTGTATGATTTGATTTTGTATATAGGTGTGAATGTAAGTGTGAATGTATGAATGTGAAAGTAAATTAGGCGGCGCGATCCCCGCTCTCTCCCAGGCCTATATAAGGACCTGCACGGCCAGTCGGAAGGCACTAGCTTTAGCGCAATTTAAGCGCCTAGTCAAAACTCCTGAGCAACTTATGCCTGGAAGTTAAATATTTCTATACTTATAAAAATTTCAAGATAGGCAACGATATAGCATAATAACGCATATCCGTCCTATACTTGCAAAATTTTCAAATTCATGACAAAACTAACTTAGAAAAATTTCGTTACCGTATTTAAACTTATAAAATGTTCAAACACGAGCTATCAGATAACGAAAGCTTAAGCGTATCTGCATAAGATCTCTTCTTGAAATATTACGATTTAATCAGATAACGCAACTTAAACGTGTATCTGTTTATTTATTTTTGTAAAAATCAAAACGGATTTACCTTTTCGGATTCATATGATGTTATAGAATATATGCAATATTTATGCAATATTCCATAAAATATAATTATTTGAATACATATACTCTTTGTTATAAAGAACAAAAATCTTTTTATTTGCAAGGGAATCCTCACTACCTGGTATCCCGGACCTGAACAACTATAGTTATCAAATCATTATAAAAAATAATAAACAAAATTTATTATTAGAATCTGTCGTCAAAATTACGACACAGATAAAGTAAATGTTCACTACTTTTCTATAATAAAGTTTTTCGCAGGACCGAGAAAAGTCGTGACCGTTTCAAGTTATATTGTATAATAGGATTACGCAAACACAGCCAACGGCTCACTACACTACACACATTTATGTAACAATTACACATCAGAGAAACAAAAAAATTGTTAACCGCTCGATCAACCTAAGCAAAATTGTTAACCGCTCGATCAATCTTAGCAAAATTAGGTGACCGGAGAAAATCGCGTAGTACCTTAGAATTTTAACAAGGGAATTAGGGAAATAGCATGTAAATTCTAGCCTAACCTGGCATATTTTATATGGAACTAGACTCACTTACCTTTATCTTGATTCGGGACTAGATTATACTATAAAGACTTAGAGTAAAAGGGAATCTATATGAGAAAATCTCAAATTTTTTTAAAGTAAAATTTTATTTGCATAGTTTTAATTTGCGGGAGAGGGCGCCCGGTAGCGACCCCAAGGACGTGTCACATGTGAATACTCACTCGTGTATAGCGTTACTAGTTATAAGGCAATCGATGCATAAGTCTCCAAATCCGTGCATAGCAACAGCTCGGACTCACCCCGAAGCCCGTTTCCTTCGACTCAGCATAACCTCCCTTCCACGATTTCGGATAACCGCGCGGGTAGGAATCACGCCATTCGAGGATTCTATAAAAGGGGATGCATGCGGACACTCACCCCGATTCCGCCACCCACGATCCAGCATTAGACAGGTAGTTTTGACTCGGAGACGACAGATAGGATCGTACACTTAGAGCGCGCATTCTCCGAGATCACCTTAAATACGCGCTCTCTCTTTCATACAATCAGTTCATTGTGAATTACATTTAATAAACAGACACATTCACCGATAATCTCTCGTGTTCGTTCATTACTCCGGTATTTTCGCAGCAACCGTGAGCTTAACACTTCACGGAGAACAAAACCATCGACCCTCACACGTAATAATAGTTCTGATCCATACTCTGTAACTTATTAAAAAAAAAAAATCAGATGAGAAGGAAAAGTATGCGTACCAAAGATTTTACATGATTTCTTTTTTTCAGTAGCTTATATACTATATGGATCAGAACTATATGATATATATTTTTGGAAATATTGAAAACTGAAAAATAAGTTGAAATTGGACTTAATCTTTTATCACTTGAATTAGCTGAATCATATTTTTGACCATTTGCCGACAAAAGCCAAAATTTTCAATTTTTATTTAAGCTCATTTGTAAATTATTCTGAATGATCTGATGGGTTTGTGGTGAGTTTTTTTTAAGACAATAATTAAAATCACTTCTGATCAGTCCGAACTTATTTTTACAAAGAAATAACATCATAAGATATCAAATTATAGTTTTAAAGCAATTTGTGTCAAGTAATGTACATGCATTAAACCAAAACAAAATTGTTCTGAGAAAATAGAAATATACTGTTATATTTGTTTTGGTGTATGCACCTGTATTATTTGAGAACAATAACTGATTTTATATAACAGCTTTATGAAAAAATCTTACTTTGCATCCATAAGATCATTCGAAATGATTTAGAATCCGTTACAATAAAAATTAAAAATTTTGGCTTTGTTCGGCAATTGGTAAAAAATATGATCTCAGCTATTTCAAGTAATAAAAGGATAAGTCTAATTTCAATTTATTTTTCAGTGTTTAGCATTTCCAAAAACATATAATATCATATAGTTCTGGTCCATAGTCTATAAGCTATTGAAAAAATAAAATTTTGTGAGACTAAAAAGTACGCGTATCAAAGATTTTACATGATTTCATTTTTTCAATAGCTTATTGACTATATGGATCAGAAATATCTGATATAATACGATAAGACATATTCACCGATAATCTCTCGTGTTCGTTCATTACCCCGGTATTTTCGCAGCAACCGTGAGCTAACACCTTACGGAGAACAAAATCGTCGACCCTCACACGTAACAATGCATATAATCGCGTGTGTCGCCGAGTAGAAGACGAATGTCGGTAAAGTAGATAAACCACTTTACCCACTGATGTATAATACCTAATATAATACTCACCGGAAGTCACATGACCGGAGGACAAGAAAAAAATCGGGAGAGGATGGAAACTTTGAACGGAAAGAAATATACCGAGCAAATTTTCAACTTGCAATATTAAGTTAATAACTTAATATTTTTGGATGAATCTTTTTAATCATGAAATATTAGGCTAATATATTCAAGTAAATCCCAACAGATTGCGCATACATTGTAATGATTTAAATGCTCTGGAGATTTTTTTAAGGTTAAGAAAACCCAATTTCAAAGTATATAGGGTAGCGCCGTCGACAAATCGTACTTCGTACTTTTTCTTGCCAGCGCGGCGCCGTCGCGCCCCTTGATACTAAAACTCATGCACCGGCATAAAGAGAAAATTTCAACATAAAATGTAGAAATTATCTCAATCGATATCAATTATCCTGAGAAATTTAAGAATTAAATATAAATATTATTGATAAAATCGTATTTCGTAATTTTATTGTTGAACGCATATCTTGGAATAAATAAAGTACAGGGACTATTACATGAGAACATTGTATGTAAAACCAGGTTTACTGTAGTAATCATATATCACATAGGATTAAATATATTTAGAAATTTTATTATATTGTAAGCTATTATATTGAACTGAATAATGACTAGTAAAAATAATATGAAATCTAGTAAAATCAAAAGGAAAAAGAAATCAAGAAAAAAAAGTATTGATATAGAATTGCAATTCAAACCATAATTTTTTATGTATTAAGATAACGCTAACATGCGAGAGGATAGTAAGTAACATCACAACCTACACGAATATTGCTAAAACAAATTACTATCTCCTTCACAAGCAAAATATTATTATTATTATTATTATTATTATTATTATTATTAAGAATATTATATGATTATTAAGAATCCCTGGTAGAAGAATTAGCTTAGGCGTTGGTTTGCTTAGTAAGAATAACCTTATTTCTTTCGTTAAAAATAACCCAATTTTTAACCAATTTTAAGCTTATAATGAGTTAATATGCGGGACGAATGCGACCATAACCTATATAAAGTGCAGCGAAAGAGACAATAAATAAGAACTCCATCAATATTTATGGAAATAAGTCCAGTTTTGCTACTCGGAGGTTTTTAGAATACGAATATCGTGACGGCAACGCTTTGCTAGGTTCCTGGTGCCCAGGGTGGGCAGTATCGACATCGTCTCCAACAGTTTCACGGAAATTTAACGACTTTTTTGTCGTGACTCGTTGATTGGGGGTTTTCGAGGTCGCTGAACACGAATATAGCGACGGCAACGCTCCCTGAGGTACCTGGTGCCCAGGGTGGACAGTATCACGTCGTTTCCTGGAGTTTTGAGAGATATTGAAACATAATCAGCCAAAACTTGTTACTCGGGAGTTTTTGCGATCGCAGAACACGAATATCGAGACACTAACGCTCCTTGAGGTACCTAGTGCCCAGGGTGAATAGTATCAACGTCATCTTTTGGAGTTTTATGGGAATTTAATAGTAATTAAGTAAAATACGTTACTCACGGATTTCTGGGGCCACTGAGCATGGATATGGTGCTATACTTAAGATAATTCCAGAAGACGATGTTGATACTGTCTACCCTGGACACCAGATACCTAGAAAGCGATTATCGTCACTTTACTCGTATACAGTGACCTCAAAAACCCCCAATCAAAGAGTCTTGACGAAATATGTCGTTATTCTCCGTGAAACTCCAGGAGAGGATGTTAATACAGCCAACCCTTGGCGCCGGGTACCTCGAGGAGCGTTACCGTCGCTATATTCGTGTTCAGCGACCTCGAAAATCACCGATCAACGAGTCTCGACAAAAAATGTCATTAATTTTTCATGAAACTCCAGGAGACGACGTTGATACTGATAACCCTGGGCACCAGGTACTTCTGAGAGTATTGCCGTCGCGATATTCGTGTTCAGCGACCCCAAAAACCCCCTGGTAACAAAACTGTACCTACTCTCATCAATATTTACCGCGCTTTTTTGGTTTGCTGCATTATTATTTGCATTTAAGGTTACATTTCTTTAAAAATAATATAAGCAAAAATAACCTTATTCTTGCGTTAAAACGATGTCGCTGTTAGCCAATTATAACCCAATATTCTTCGCTTAGATAAGCTAATTCGACACTTATAAGCTTATTTTTGGGTTAAAATTGGTTGCGATTTCTACCAGGGATATTATATGTACGTAACACGAGGAATAAGCCAATAAAGGGAAAAATAAATGTATTTAATAATTATAAGGGATGTTATAAACTAAGAAACAATGTAAACGCTCGCAAGATAGGGAATTCAAATAAAGAAATAAAATTTACAAAAAAAAAAACTTGTGAGCGTCAGAGGCTCACCTCAAAACGCTGATCCTAGGGGAAGGTGTAAAATGCTAACTTCTTTCGTATTTTAATATTTTTACAATTAAGGAATGAATAAGATCAATTATCATAAAATTAGTTAACCAACACCCTTCCCATTCGAATGCAGCATAAGATAAGATAAATAAACTCCAAATAGAAAGTCGATAAAAAAACTAGAGTTGAAAATGTTAAGAATATCTGAGCATATTTAATAATTAATTAACCTTTAAAGGGCCGGGTTTCGAGGTTTCAAAACCTCCTTTGAAAGTGCCCAAATTCATGTCTTGTATCTTAATACTAAGTATAAATTTTTATGTATAATAAAATAAACGTAACAAAGTAACAAAAACAAATGTGTGAAAAAACTTTGATAAATTCTTATTTCTTAATTCTTTGATAATTCGTTCCTGAAATTGCTGATTTGATGTATGTGGGAAATCATTTGAAAATTATTTTTTATCAACAGTGAATAGTATATTTTTTCCAGATTTTGACAATCTATTTTGTATGCCATTTTTCTTTATGTTATATTTGTCGCAATCCAATCTCTTATTATTATTATTTTTTTCAAATTTTTTGTTTGTATATTCTTTAAGGTATTTGGTAGTCTATTAAAAAGTTTTATCGCCATGATATAACTATTCTTATTACTAATTGTTTTTGTAGTATTTCGGAATCTGAATTTTTTTGTATCTTGTTACACTGTTTGAGTTTGAGTATATTGATTTTAGTTTGTTATAATGGTAGCATAACGCTTCTTCAGCAAATAATTGAGTAATGTTGAGTGGATTTTTGTTAGTTATGAAGCGGTTTTTGTTGATAATTCTCAATATTCTCTTCTGTAGATTTACAATTGGATTTAAGGCACCTGAGTAGGCTCCCCCCATGCAATGATGCCGTAGCTAACAATGCTGTTAAAAAGTGGATAATAAATTAGTCTTAATGTCTCTGTATTCGTGATTTTAGCCAGTTTATAAAAAACGAAAACGAGGTATTTGGTCTTACTATAGAGGTAATGTATATGTCTATCCCATTTTCTGTTATAATCGAAAATGATTCCTAGATATTTACAGTTGTCCGTTCTTTTTAATATTTTGTTATCTAGTTTTATCTCAAAGTTAGTCGGGACACTATCTTGATAATTACCAAAGGTCATATATGTAGATTTCTCCAGATTTAGTGAGAGTTTGTTTAAGGCGAACCAGCTCGGTATATTTTTTATTTCTTCGTTTAGTTTATGTTCAACGTTCTTCCAAGTATTATCTTCAATTATTAGGGCAGTATCATCAGCATATGAAATTATGTTTTCCTTTAGCATATCGTTGATGTATAATATGAAAAGAAGTGGCTCGAGGAGAGCTCGAGTACCCTGTGGTACTCCAGTATTTACAATCAATGATTCACTTAGTGTATCGTTAATTTTAACTCTTTGTTGTCTGTTGGATAAGTAGTTTGATATTAATTTATAGGTGCAACCTCTTATGCCATATTGATATAGTTTTTGTAGTAGGATGTTATGGTTAACTGTGTCAAAGGCTTTCGCAAGATCTAGGAAGGTTATAGCCATTAGCCTGCTTCTATCTAAATTTTTGTATATGGTATTTGTAATGTTTTGCAATGCGTCCTTAGGTCCCTTATTTTTAAAAAATCCATACTGATTTTGTGAGATGATCTTGCACGACTCCATGAAATCATAAAGTCGGTCGTAAATTATTTTTTCGAAAATTTTTGCTAAATTGGAAATTAGGGATATTGATCCATAATTTTGAGCATAACTTTTGTTATTACTTTTGTATATGGGTATGATTTCAGCATTTTTTAAGGAATATGGCCAGATTGAAGTTTCTATGCATAGGTTGATAATGTGTTCTAGTGGTTTTAAAAGATAATGAGCAAGTATTTTTATAGTTTTTGTGTTTATGTTATCAATCATGCCATTCTTCAGCTTCATATTGTCTATAATGCTTGCGATTTCAGTGCAATTAGTTGGTTTGAGGAAAATTGATTTTGAATTTGTTTTCCGTAGTTTTAGCTTTGCATTAATTGGCATTTCGATTTTTTTACTAAGTTCTAGACCAATGTTACCAAAATACTCATTCATAATGTCTGCAATACCCTTTGGATCAGTTATTAATTGATTGCTTTTATTGTATATTTTAGTAATTGGGGTATTTGGTTTCCTGCTTTTGCCTAGTTTTTTATTTATCAAAGCCCAGAGGCTTTTAGGATTGTCAGTGTTTCTCTCAACTTGTAGTCGATCATACTTTAATTTGGTATCCTCGATAACTTTACGTAGGATTTTATCATAAGTTTTGTATTCGTTTTCTGCAGCAGTGTTGTTACGTTCCCTTTTCCAGATATTATAAAGTGTTTCTATGGTTTTACATGATGTAATGATAGCTTTTGTAATCCAATCTTTCCGTGGTGTAGATGACGGGAGTCCGTTTCTTGTTGTCTTAGTTTTTTAAGCATATTCAACACAGTTTTTTATTTTGGTTATTAGTAAGTTTATTGCAGGATTTGGGTCACGCATTGACAAGATCTCATTCCAATTTTTACGTGAAGCTAATTTTTTAAGATTACTGTAATCGATTATTCTAATATTTTGTTTCCAATTATCAATTTTAATTTTTTTTTAATGATAGAAATAGTGGGTAGTATCTGTAATATTACTTAGCAACTTGTAGGTTTTTGTTTTGATTGTAGAGGTATTTTATAACATTTAAGTTACTTTCCATGTTATTTGATGCTTAGGTTACTTGTTGTCGCTTATAGTGATGTTACTGATCTGATGCGAGTCGTAGTTGTTTTCCCGGGTTTGTTGATAACGATATCTATTTTACCGATGTATCTCGGTATCGTTGGACTCAGTGGGTAATCCGTGTTGTTTACAAGCTTTTTTATTTTATTTTTTAGTACCTGACAATTCTCACTGTCATTGGCCATATGATTAGTGTTGTAATTACTGTTGAATTTTTCATTGTTGTACAGGCAATTTATGCAGCATAACTCTTGGGTTTGTTTACAGTTTATAGTATAGTGTGCATTTATTACAACTATGACCAAATCTTCCACAGTTGTAGCACAGTCTCACATTGATATCATCGTATACTTTACAGTTTTGGTATCCAATGAAAACTTTGCTCTTGTTCTCTTTGATATGTTTGTAGATTTCTGCTGACACTTCAATTAAGATACTGGTTAGCTTGCTTTTGGGGTTAACGAACTTATGTATCACTTGACATTCTGATTTGATATTCTTGAAATTCCTTTCATTGATGTCAGCTTCTAATGCTTATTCATCCATGTTTTCAGAGTTATCTAGTCCCACAATTTTTATTTTTGGTTTTTGAATTTCTTCTTTTTCCGTTTTGCAGAAGGAATTTATTTTTTCTTTAAGTATCTTCTCAGCTTCGAGTACGCTACCTTCATTCATGCAGTCGATTTGAACTTCAGTATCATTTTTGAATATTATTTTTTTGGTTTGGACAGTTTTCTTTTTTGTTAGATAGTGTGTTACAAACTTTTTCAGGTCGTTCTTGTCTTCTGGATTTTTCTTTTTTATAATTAATTTAGGAATCTTTTTTGGTATTGTGTTAGTTGGATTTAATATTTGGGAGTATGTTGGCTTTATTACGTTTTGTTCCGATTTTGTTTTATTCACTATATCACTTAATAGCTTATTTTTGTCTTTTAGTTCAGTTACTAACTATTTTAACAATGTGTTTTCGAGTATTAATTTATCTTGTTCAAATAAATAAAATCATTAAAGATTATAAAACTCGAGGAGAGAAGGTACTCACGCTTACCCATACATCGAAAATCAAGCCGCAGAATGATCATCAGCGGAGGGAGAGAGTGTATGCGGAGACAGGAGGGAACGCACTCACGCTTACCGTACATCGAAAATCAGGCCGCATAACGACTTGTTACGTCCTGACTACTCTTAAATAAATAGTCACGGACGTAATGATAAGTGTAGTGGCAAGGCTGTAAACGGCATTAGTTCGCGCCTAACACTCTCACTGTTAGTCAATTAAATGAAAGAACTTACCTTTGAGTTCAGTTGCCAAGATGTAGACTTGAGGTCGTGCTGGGTATAAGAGAATGATTATAAAACGTTCGATACACGAATTATATTCACTGTAACTATGTAGTTTATTTAACTATATGTGAATATATATATATATATATATATATATATATATATATATATATATATCAAATTGAATTACAATATTATTCACAAATAGTGAGAATAAAACTTAGGTATTTGGATTTATAACAATAAACTGTTTTCACTGATATATCGTCTATTGTCGGACGACGCGTACGGAGCCCGTGTCTGTATACGAACTGCTTAATTGGGTACATGCAAGGCTTTTTAAAATCTTCGTTCGCAATGCAATTTTTGTAGTATTTACAAACTTAAAATTTCGGAAATTGTATACATAAAACGTAGCGCTCGCGTAAGACGTCACGAATTGCTGATGTACTGATTCGTCAGTGGCCTGCATTCGTCCAAATTGCTGATATGCTGATTCGTCAGTGGCCTGCATTCGTCCGTGTGTCGAAACTGTTCGGTGCGTGTAATGCATTCTTCTTGGGAGAGTTTGAATTTCAACGTTTATATTCTTTTTAGGTTTTGAATAAATTTATGTAATAAATCACACGACGTCACAGACTATCAGCGAAGGAAGAGAGTGCGTGCAGAGACAGAAGGGGAGGCACTCGCACTTGCCCCGTGCATTGAAAATACAGCCGCTGCGAGAAGGAGAAGGCGACTATCAACGGAAAAAAAGCGCAGGTAGAAGATGCATGCGCAAGCCTCCGTATACATTGTATACAGACCTCCGTCACGTGTACAACAAAGAGCTGCGGACAAAGGAAGGACAAGGTCCGCCGCATTTGACTATGAGATGTTTGGAAACCATTGATAGCCTAGATGTTCTGTATATCATAGGGGAGCATGCCAAATAAGGAGATATGCGACGTGCAAGCCCCCTCATTGGTTGAATGGTCCTCTCATAGTTACTCCTATACGCCAAAAGAAAACCGCGAAGAGGCTAGAGGAACTAAGAAGAAAGAACTAAGCAACCTTCATATAAGGAAATATGCAGCTTTGGGGACTTCTGATTGGCCGTCTCTCCTCTATCATACACACTAGACACAGGAATGCAAAGGGGCTGGCAAGGAGGATTTTGAGTATAAAAGATCCAGGGCACAAGACCCAAACGTGCAGTTTTTCGTAAAAATTAGAGCAGCGCAGAAGCTCTGCCCGAATCCAGACCGGTACGGCACGTCGGACTTCCTTCCTAACCTCTCTACACTGACTCTTGCTTTCTCATTCTTCTACCCCTCTACTCTCGATCCGTTTTTCACGAATTTTTTATACCCTTCTCTGATGGACCTTTTCTCTTTCATCTCCCGTCTACTCCCTCTCTCTTTCCTCTTTAATAGCCTCTCTACAGCATTCTAATCTCATACACCACTCTACACACTTCCTCTCACAATGCAATCCAATATGGCACGATATGTATATATATGGGAAGTTCCACGTCAAACGTAACGAAGCTCTGCCCAAAATTCCTTTGATCTAGAAATTTTTAAAAATATGGAAAATTTAGCATTTTTTATGTACTTTCAATTAGTGAAGGGCGTTTTTTAAAATTTTGTTCCCATACGGAGCTACGCGTTCACTAACCTTAAAAAATTACTACTTTACGAAATGATCAAGCTCAGAAGTCACAGGGGCTCAGAAAAATCCTAAGCGATGACTATTTTTATGTACTTTGAGCTGCTGAACAAGAATCCGGCTGTCTTTTTTACCGATACATCAAGCGTTTGTCCCTAACCTCAAAAAACACTACCAAAATTGCTTTTTCACGCAGTGATCGACGGGAGGAAAATTATTGACAGAGAGTATTTTTATATACTTTGTGCTGCTGAATACGAAACCAGCCGTCTTTTTTACCGATACCTCAAGCGTTCGTCTCTAACCTCAAAAAATCATCTAAAATCTCTTTTTTACACGGTTAGGAAATTTACATCTAAAGGAAAGTCATTAACGAAGGCTATTTTTATGAATTTTGGTCCATTGAATTTGACGACAAGTTAGTTTTCGAGTTAAAACAATTTCAAAAATTTGCGCTTTATGATGTGTAATAAAAAACAACATACAATATAGATTTTCCGCGGTAAAAAGATACGTAATTTTATTCTCTTTCAGGTTCATATAAAGCAATTTATTTTTATTAACGTTTTTAATAACTTTATTAGTAAAAACTAAAATTTAAAAACTAAAAAATTGATTAAAAAAAAAAACAGATCCAGAAAATGTAAAAACGGACTGTTATCCCGCTATGTACTAATAAAAACAAAAAACATAAGACTTGGTGGATTAAAATCCACTGAGTAGAAGCTGAGCTAGAGGCGATACGAACGAGCACACATACACGCGCACACACACACACACACACATCCATACAGACATTTTCTAAAAACACTATTTTTCGACGTGTCAAGACGTCTTTTGTTACTGTGCGCACACAGGGCATAAGAGAGAAGGAGGCCAGCAACGAAAATTCGCAGAGCTGTTCGTACATGACTCTGCGAGTCCAAAGATAACATCAAAATACCGTAACACCGCTACGATTGTCACTGTGAGCACACAGGGCGACCGAAGCCGTTATTACGCGACGCATTTGAATCGACGTAGCCGTGCGCACACGACTCTGCCGCAATCAAATTCAATCCTAACATCAAACTCCGTCTCCGTTCCGTAATTCCTACACCGACCCAATTTACCGATGCCGCACGTGTATAGTCGTAACCGCACCATAGTTTTATAGTCGTTCTGAAAATATTGTAATCGCGCTAGATTAAATTACTCCGATTGTACAGGCAAAATCTTCCTAACGAATCGCGTTATTTGATTTCTGTTACAGGTGGGCTTTAACATCTAACACTCACGTTGTTGATTTTGATACTAGATATACATCTTTATTATTATTAAAACATACAAACAGGGTTATTATTAAACCTTTCCCCTAACCAAATCCTGGATCCGACTGAAGTAGTAGGGGCTGCGCGGCTACTGGGCCACCAAACGCATGGTAACTCATATTAGTAGGTCCCTGTTTTACTGACAGAGCATTGCATATCGACCGTGCTGGCAGCGGTGGCGCCCCCATAAACCAGTGTTGTCGACGGTGGAGCCCCCGTTACCGACCCCCCTCCATAGCTCAGAGTGAGCATCGGTAATTTACTTTATCGACCTGGGATGCTATGGATAATTTGGAATAGGATTTGCAGGATTGAGATAAACTAGTGTTGCCGACGGTAGCGCCTCCGTTACCGACCCAACCTGTTTTATCAAACATGATTGGTTGAAATTTCAATATGGCTGATTTGTTCAGGAGCTGACATCTAGACGCTGGCTGAGTCTCTGAGCAATGAGCATCTAGTCATCCTTGAGGGCTAATGAAACTTCTAATAATATTTAGGCAGGGCATATGCAAAGACTTCATCAGTTTTTTATGCTACTGATGAAGGAATAGGATTTTAGGATTTGGTGATCGTACAAATGTAAATCCAGTATTCATAATATTTTTATGCTTTATTTATAAAAATCCTTATTTTTTATATGAGTATACATATTGTATTATTGCTAAAACATATATAAAAGCTCTTATAACTAAAACACATCTCAAAATTTGTATTTATTACATGAGTATAAATTCTTATAACTAAAATATATGTATTAAAAATTTTTTTAAATAAATACATGAAAATTCTTGAAGAAATACAATAGTGATATTGACATCTAAACGTGTTAACCCTTAAGAAGAAATCTGAAATACCGTGTCTATATATACACACTAGTGGGGCTTCGCCCCCCTGCTCACTTCGCTCGCCAACCCCCCAGTTTTGGTTGTGGTTTTAATTTTAAAACTATTTGTTATTTATTACTTGGTGTATTATTTAAATGAATGTACAAAAGTATTAAATATCAAATGAATATTTGATCATAGTAAGCACCGTAACTCAGAATTCACGTGCTAATGTTTTTTATCTGACGCTTTAGAAATTCATCATTTAGATTTATGTTTTGTTGGTTTTAAATTAACTTCAATTCGTTCTGCCGTTCGGTATAACTGCGTGACGATCGGTTTTTTCTTGATTCACTCCCCGGTAAAAATGTGTACCTAGCGAGCCTATAGAAGTATTCACTTCAAAAATTATCTAAATGAGCTAAGATTTAGCAGCCAAAAATACGTTTAGAAAACTTAAGTTTGAATATATCGGGGCCAAAAATAGCCACGAAATGTATGACCAGTGCCTAGTCTCTAACGAATAAATACATTGATTGTCAACATATTTATTCGGCAATTTTTGTTTATCGTTAATTTTTTATTCTTGTACGGTTCACAGAGACTATTTATTTTCATAACAAAATTTAATTTCCCAGTTAGCCGATTCTACGCATGCGCGAGTGACATCACCAGAAGACTGTAGGGAGTACCGTCTCCGATCTCTCTCTAGCGAGGAGAGGGGATG
>QLSS01000134.1:247166-278051 GCA_024372645.1 Trichomalopsis sarcophagae | reverse complement strand
AGAGCAGTGGGGCTCTCCTGGTCATTCCCTGACCACGATTTCCCACAAGACTTCTGTTAGAAGCGCCACCACGCGGCGGCAGGTGTCTGAAAACGTTTTCAGTATTTACTGACTCCAAACTCCTATTTTGTTGACTCTCCTTCTCTACAGTCTTTTTGATTTGTGTGTACACACAATTTATTGTATAAATTAATTATTAATTACGAACATTATTGTTCTTTTTTAATGAATGATTTTTACGTTATTTGGTGGGGGGGGGCACTGTGGGGGGCGGTGTGTGTGTGTGTGTGGGGGGGGGGGTGCGGGGGGAGTATCTCCCTAACAACTATATATGTGTGTATGTGTGTGCGTGTGTATATATATGGATGTGTGTGTGTATGTATATATGTAGTTACTTAACCTATACGTTGATGTGACCATTTCAATGCAATTATAAGTACGCAACTAAACAGCTAAAGCTAAACGCAGTATAAATCTGTGCCATTTTTTCTTGACTATAAACAGTCATCCATCGATCCATTGTTGTTAATCTTTCTATGTAAATCCATTTTTTGTAATTATATCTACTATCATATCAAAAATCCTTAAAGTTGATATAAATTATAGAATTTAGCAAATAATAATAATAATACTAAATAAATGTATATATGAGATCGCAGTGCGCTCCCGACAGCACAGTATATAAAACTTACACTTACCAACTCCTTGATTATATACTCGCCGTTTTGACCCTTGAATCCCTGAGTATCAAGAATTATATCCATTTTATCTATGTAAATATTACTTATTATTAAGAATAAATTTGTATATGAAATAATAAAATATTTAAAATATACTTACAAATGATACAGCAAGCTTTCTCAACTAATGTAATGTAGAGCACAGTATACTGCTTGAGTACACTTGAAAATTTATACAAATACGGAGCAGAGAACTGCTTAAATATACTCGAAACTTGTACCCCTCCTTCCACTAAAAAAGTTTATCAAGCTCGATTCATTCACGCTTGCGATGTGCAACGTCACTTTTCGTGTTTCTTCGGACGGCATCATCAGCTACCCTTTCTCTCGTACTTTTAAATACGTTTTCCATAGTCCCCACTCTGACGTTTTTTCAGTGCATCGATTCTCTACAGCGCGCGATGCAGCCGAAACAACCAGATCCTCAGATTTTTCTTCGAGCACACACAGCTACCCTCTCTCCCGTACTTTTAAATACGTTTTCCATAGTCCCAACTCAGACGTCTGGAAGCGTATTTTCGGTGCAGCGATTTCCTACAGCATGCGGTGCAGCCAACACTTCCCATACCGATGAAGCTAAACAAAGATTCTTTGCAGGACCAAATATTTGTAATGCTTTTACATTATCCCTAAATAAAAATACCCCCACTCTTACAGCTATTATATTATTTAAACCAAATCGCGGGCGATATGTATTTCAGTGGTTTAAAAGTTGTAAATTTGTCTTGCTGTACGGATTATTATCATCATCAGTTTATTAGTTTATCAAAATTGGAAGAAGCATCTTACAATAGAAAGCTGAGACTGTACTGGTATAGATAACATTAATTTTACGTTAAATTAAAAAAAATTTAAGAAAAAACCATTTAAAGAAAAAGCCGCGCGTCTGAGAATTCTACCCTGGAGTCTCACACTCGAGCTTTCATAGGCCTTGAACTGTTTCTACTAGTTATATTAACAATTATTGCCTCCATATGCATAGAGTCAAGCTCTTCGTATATACTTGTCGGTCCGTAATACCGTTCAAACCACTGCTCTCGGTGCTTAACATCATGTGTTTGTGTATGATATAAATATACTTAAAATTTAAGAAACTGTTTATTAAAAAGTGTAAATAATAAATCGAGTACAAAAACATGTGCTGAAAATTACAAGATCATCGTCATGGACTGTAGTAGGTTCCTGTTTCACCAACTGGTTCTTTTACATTTACATTAAAGCTCTCTATATTAAATATTTTATTATTTTTTAAAAAATATATATCAAATATTTATTATCATATAAATTAAAGTATTATAATTTATATTGGTTACAAGTAGATATCAACTACTGAAAATGGCAGATATTATGGATGAATGCTTACAGCAAGTTAAGCTCTTAGAAGAGGTTGATAAATTATTATTTTCCACTACTGCTGCAGTCGATTTATCCATCATAACACGATGGAAAAACCACTTTCTTTTATCAATAAAGACTTTTCGGAAGGTTTTAAGGAATAACAAACTTTCAGTTGCACAAAAACAAAGTATCTTATGTACTTTAACAAAAGTAGAATGTATCAAGGCTAGACTTGAAGTTATGGCTAAAAGATAAGAAGAAGAAGCAGACTATCACTGATCGTGTGCGTTGGATTGATATGGACAACGCTTTTGAAAATCGCATGAGGACTGTGGTTAAAGCAAATTTAACACATATTGAATACTTGATTTATTTAGATGCAAATAATTTATACGGATTTGGGCTTTCACAGTGTCTTCCGTATGATGAATTTCAGTGGCTTGAAAATTGTGAAAGTTTTGAATTGTTTTCCATCGCATCAGACGCTTCTCATAGTTATATTTTAGAAGTAGATTTAGATTATCCTCCTGAAATACATGATGATCATAATCATTTACCATTCTGTCCAGAACATGCAAAACCTCCGGGATCTAAGCAGGAAAAACTTTTAGCTACACTTCAACCTAAAAGAAATTACGTTATTCATTACATTGCTCTGCAACAAGCTCTTAAAATACATAAAATTCTAAAATTTAAGCAATCCCCCTGGCTCAAATCATACATTGATTTGAACACTAGTATGAGAGCAATAGCAAAAAATGAATTTGAAAAAAACTTTTTCAAACTAATGAATAATGCTGTATTTGGCAAGACCATGAAAAATATTAGAAAACGAGTTACAGTCAAACTAATGAGTAAATATGATGAAAGATATGGTGTCGAAGCTCAAATTTCGAAGCCAAACTTTCACAGTAGTTCTATATTTAATGAAAATCTAGTTGCAATACAGTTAAATAAGACTGATATACTTATGAATAAGCCAATCTATGTTGGGCTTGTAGTTTTAGATCTCTCCAAGACACTGATATATGATTTTCATTATAATTATATACGGCAAATGTACAAAGATAATTGTAAATTATTATACACAGGTACGGATAGTGCTATATATGCTGTTAAATGTTATGATTTTTATGAAGATATGAAGAAAAATATTCATAAATTGGATACATCAGATTATCCAGCAGACAATGTATTTAATATGCCATGTGTTAATAAAAAGGCCGTAGGACTTATGAAAGATGAATGTAATGGTCAGATTCTTACAAAATTTGTTGGATTGAGAAGCAAAATGTACAGTACACGTGTTAATAATCGAGATAGTATGAATAAAATCAAGGGTATCAAAGCTTCAGTTGGAAAGAAAACCATTGAATTTAATGACTATTTCATTCAGAGTCGAGAGCAGTACACTATAAGATCCAAACTTCACAAGGTGGAGATCATTAGACAGAGGAAGATTGCTCTCAGTCCTTACGATGATAAAAGATTTCTTCAAGCTAATACTACTGATACGCTTACCTAGGGGCACTATAAAATATTACATATGCACATATTTCACGTAAAATTCAATTTAGAAACGTCTGATTCCAGCAAAGAGAAACGTGTACGATTCAAGGAAGAACCAACCATACACTTGATGTATAAATGGAAATTTGCGCATCATGAAGATCGATGTGGCAAGTGGGAGTTTTACAAATAAATGAAATTATATTGCCAGTACTTGTAAAAAAATTGAAGGAAATGTAAATAAATGAACAATAAATTTTACATCAATTATAATTTATTAATGTTTTTTTACATATCATTTTTATTAATCCAACTGTCGTGAGTATCGTCAAAACCTAACCATTTTACATAAACTCTATCACCACTTTTTCTTAAAACTTTCTCAATCAAATAGACATCTGGATATTTAGTATTGAGAAGTTCTTCCTCGTAGAATCCTCCAGCTATTGGTTTGTCTTGATAATCTTTTAGACGATAAGTATGGGGCTTCGTAGGTGAAACTCTCGTTATTGTAAAGACTTCAGTTGACCAATTGGGTGTATAGCCCTTATCGAAAACCTCCTTGATTCGGCTTACACGTACTTTATCTCCAATTTTAAATTTAGCTCGTTTAAACAAATTTAGGCTGTTTGACTTTTTCCTATTAATTCGATTAAGAATACGATTAACTTTGCTTTTGTCTACTTCTGCAGGCTTCATTCCTATTGTCCGATGTCGACTATTATTATACTGCAATCTTAAATCTTGTAAGATATCCAACCATTTGTAGCTACCACGCAGACTAAATAACTTCCACATCATGCTTTTTAGAGTGCGATTAAAACGTTCACAAATTGATGCCTTAAGATTACTGTAGGTAGAGTATAGATTAATTTTATAACTTTTCATTAGTTTCTCAAAATCTTTATTGTAAAATTCTTTTCCACGATCTGTTTGCAAATTCTTGGGTACTCTTTTTGGCAATAGTATTGATTTCATAGCTTAAGTTACACATTTTCCAGTTTTTTGTTTCACTGGCACAGTCCAGGCATACTTTGAGAATACATCAATAACTGTGAGCAGGTGCTTAAACCCTTTATTTTGCTTGGCATATGGAATCATTTCAACAAGATCTGCTTGCCAAGTTTCATCGATATTTTTGGTGAGAAAAAAACGACGTGGATAATTAGGTCGAGCAGGTTTATGAAGTTCCTTCACTAGTCCTGCTTTCATTATGATTTACAGGTTTATTTATTCCAGAATCCAAGATTTGTAATTTCTCTTGCAAATCTCTAAGCGTTTTATTTATTCTAGAAAATTCTGTCTCAGTATTTATAATTTTATCATTTACTAGACTCTCCACTTCCTGTAAATCTTTTTCAAATTTATCAGCTATTTGTTCACTCAACTTTTTTACAGACTTTAAATTTACAGCATCATCTTGATCCACAGCATCTCCAACATAACACAGTTGGCTGCCCATGCAGTAAAAAACTTTGAAATTATCCTGCTTCTCACAGGCAATATCATCAAAGATAAAAATTGAGTTGGGTTGAGCTTTATCAGGTGATAGAACGAGATCGTGTTCACCTAACGATAAGTATTTAATACCTTCTAGAGGCTCAACAAGTTGTTCCAAAAATTTATATTTAGGCTGATTCAAAGATTTCGAGTATAAGTAAATATTTTCAAATCTCAAGCCATTGGGATGAATGATTAGAGATAAGAGTGCGTTTCTTTTACCACAATTCGACGGACCACAAAATACTGCTCTTGTACTGTTAGGTAGCAATTTTCCATGACGATTGTGTTGCTTTTTTTGCTGCAGTTGGGTCAAAAGATCGAAATTAACCACTGGCAACTTTGCTGCCTGCTTCTTAAGATCCATCATGCTTCTTAAAATTTAATATCACAACTGACTCGATATATTATAAATATGAGCATTTATAGTACCCTCTGTCAGTCTCGCATGAGCTTGTTAAGAGCTAGCATCATGCATCAGAAAAAAGGCACAGGTTTAGTGAATACATTGATTAACATATTACCCATTGAACTTCATGTGCCTGGTTATCAGTACTGTGGTCTCGGTACTAAACTTGCTAAACGTTTAGCTCGTGGTAATTCAGGAATAAATCCTCTAGACGCTGCTTGTAAGGAACACGATATTGCCTACTCAAAAAATCCTGAAAACATTCAAAAGAGAAACGCTGCTGATCAGATTTTAGCAGAGAAAGCGTGGCAGAGAGTGAAATCTAGAGACGCTGGTTTGAAAGAAAAAGCGACAGCTTTCGCTATAGCAAATACCATGAAATTAAAATCAAAGCTTGGTTTGGGTGTTGAAAGAGGAGGAGTAAGAGGAGGTGGCAGGCGTAGATCTAATAAACTTAAGAAAACGATTTCAAAGAAAAAGATTACAATGAAAAATGTTATCAAGTCAATGGGAAAACCTATCATTCCTGGCAACGATTCTTGCTCTATGATAAAGTCAGCACTGAAGATGGCCCGAGAGCATGTGAAAAATGTTGATGGAAAAAGTAAAGTTAATGTTTCACGCATATTGCCTGTTTCCAGCAAAGTAGGTGGCTTTCTTCCAGCACTTAACCCACTTTTTGCTGGTGTCAGTGCAGTAGGCTCACTTGCAGGAGGAGCTGCGGGAATCGCTAAAACAATAAATAAAGCAAGTGCTGCTAAGAAACAAATGGAAGAGCAAAAAAGACATAATGAAAACATTGAAATGTTGGCACTCGGTAAAGGACTGTTTCTAAAACCTTATCGTAAAGGTTTCGGCATCTTTCTGAAGAAGAAGAACAGAAAGTGTAAATGAAGAAAAAAAAACTTTGATGAAATAAGATTGCCTAAACGTACACTTACCGACTACGATCTGCTCAAATATTTCGATGAGTTTTCGTTCATGGGAGTTGTATGAGTATCCAGTGCTTCCAACAACCACGCAACATGTATGGACTGTAAAAACATCGAATCAGCTGGAAAAACCTCGTTTTATCATTCTCGGTTTTTAAACAGGGAGGAAAGGTGTACGAAGATAAAATGCTAGTCATTTTGATCATTGTAATATTAGCAATGTCAAACTTTTCTTTAACTCTCAGAGCTATCCGTATGGAAATCTGAATCTTGATATTTTAAACAATCAATTTGACATGCTTTACCATATGTATGCTAATTTTCAGAATGCGTATTATTCTGATAGAATTGTAATGGATCCCCTTTTAAGCAAAGAAGAATTCATTACAAATGCTCCACTCATAATTATCGACTGCTCAAAACAAAATGAGTCACTCAAACAGACAGCTGTAGACGGACGTCTTGAATTTGAATGTAAGCGTAATATACCCATGGACACTACAGCGTATTGTCTAATTCTACATGATCGCAAGTATCAAGTATAATCCTATAAGTGGTGATATTAAGAAACTTGTTTCAAACTATATAAAGTTTGCAGGAACAAACATTCGAATCAGTATTATCTTAAACCATCAGTCAGGATAGATATAAAAAATGAAACGAAATATCATTCCGTACACACCTCTCGAGGAGGATAAAAGCGCTAGAAGAGTGCAAGATGATAAACAATGTAATACGTATCGCGGAGAACCTTGTTCTAATCCTGTTAATAAATTTGAACGGTTAAAAAATACTTTTGAGAAATATTCCACTAATACGAAGTCCATGCCAGAACATCAAGGTTATAAGAAGTTCTGAAAGATTTTATAATATACATGTCTTTACAAATAATGTTTTGTGTACCTATCTTTTTTTTGAATAAAGTTAAATAAAAATGAATATTATGATATATTTATTTATTAATCTTAACCTTTAATACTACAAATCCTATTCCAAATTATCCATCGCATCCCAGGTCGATAAAATAAATTACTGATACTCATTCTGAGCTATGGAGGGGGTCGATAACGGGGGCGCCACCGTCGACAACACTGGTTTATGGGGGGGCGCCACCGCTGGCAGCATGATCGATATGCAATGATATGTCGGTAAAACAGAGATCTACTAATACAAGTTACCATGTGTCGGTATTTGGTGAACCAGAACCCGCTTGGCCCAGTAGTTGCGCAGCCCCTACTAATGACTGACCACTCAACACCTGGGGGAAAACCGAACTGTTACAATAATATATGCAAAGGCAATGAAAAATAAGTCATTCTTTATCACGCGCATTTTATGCCTTGTTAAGTCGTATTTAAACATCACGCAGTGCTACCACTACAAAATTAAAGATAATAAAATCGCGTCTATGATATAACGTTTCCGAAGACGCCTCCACGATACGACTTTTTCGGAATCGCCGCCACGATACGACCTTATTTGACTTAGCTACCGAAATGCTGTGGCAAAAACACCACATTCATAATAATTAGTCTGATACTGTACGTGTTCAAAAAATATGAGTAAAATATTTTTATTTGGAAACTGCCTATCAATAAAAATTTTATGATGATCATCTAGACGTCATGATCATCCAGTGTCTGTTTGTACTTAAACCAGAAAAAAGTATTTGAATATATTCTTTGTCTATCAATATGTTAAATATTAGGCAATCTCTGAAAATTAACTGCAGAATGCATATCAAAAATCAAGTAAAATTTTTAAATGTTGTTGAATTCAAGTATATGGTTATTATTTAATTTACTTTTAGAATTAGAAAAATTTCCAATTTCTTATAAAATAATAAGTACATCTATAGCATCATAAATGTATCATAAATTTTCGTACAACAGTAAATAATCTATTTTTTATTTTATTTTTTATCAGGTATTTTTGCATTAATTAATTGGTTTAAGTGATTTGTAGCATACATTTTTTTACCTCTTTTTTTAACAGATGTCACATCAGCAGTGACGAATTTACGTAGAAAGCTATAAAATTTTAATACATAACAAAATTACGTCAATGTTTTTGTCAGTGATAAATAACTATATGCATGAATAACTTTTTTGATAAAATAAAAATTTCACGTTGCTTACTAGATAATAATAAGATATCCTATTTTTCTATTTGTTTACTTAAACTTTAGCGTCTTCGTGATAATTAGTGATTGAATGATCAATTTAACTTGGCAGCAAAAATTTAGAAAAATTAAAGCATGCAAGGTAAAAAGTAAAAAACTTGAATCATGAAATTAAACAATTTCTAAAACGAAAATGTTGAATTGAAATATGAGGAAATATACAATAACAAGAGTTTAGTTTGTCATGTTTTTTAATATTTTCAGTTTTAAAATTTTACCTTCCATTGTAAATTAATGCGTAATTTTCGTGTTTCAAATCTTTATTAATTAAAATTTTTACTTCCACCCCTATTAGGAAATGACATTAGAAAAAAGATCTTAATAAAACTTAAATTTTACCACTATTCCAATATATATTTTATAGCACTGCGTGACTTAAATTCGCTTATACCGCACGCTTTTCCGTGGCGTATGTAGCGTTTTCTGGCACGGTGCAGACGACAATTCTAGTGAATCACACACGCGTATTTCACGCTGGTGTTTACTATAATAGTTTACTAGATATAAAAATTAATGAAAAAAAACCAGTTATATCAGGAAAATGCAGTTAAATTGAAGTATAATTACCAAGGATGAGTAGGATAGTGATAATAAGAACTCAATTGTAGGTTAGGTTTTTTATGTTCTACGATATGAACTTTATTTTAAACGTATATTTAACTTTCAAAGTTGACAAAATTTTCGTTAAAAACATTTCAAAGATCACACTTCTTTATAAAAATAAACTTATATTATTCTTTAGTGATTGCTGATAAATTATTTTAATATTTAAAACGTATTAATCTAATCTTAAATCATTATTAAACTCTTTATAAAAATGCTCTAACCTTTCTTTACGTAAATGACGGTAATGATTCCAAAATCGCTGTTATGTAGCTGACAATGCTTTTTGAATTCAAATAAAAAATGTGGTAGAAAAGTTTATAGACAAAAAAATCAGTTATACATCGGGTCAACATATTATCAAAGACTCTTGTATCGTAATTTTTTGGCGAATTTAAGTCACACGTGCTATAAAATAGTATACGATACGCGTGTCGTATGCGGCAATTTACGGCACGGCGTAAGCGCCCTCGCTACGCTCGGGCGCTTAACCTCGCCGTGCCGGAAAATGACCCATACGACACTTGTATCGTTATGTACTATTAACAGAGTGACGTTAGGAGTAAGGTGAATCGAGCTAGTATAATATTAAACATCGCTAAAAGCGAAACGCTTTGCTTTTTACATAAGACACTCGCCGATATTTAAAGGTTCAACGATGAATACACACAAACACATGCACATACAGACACGCGTGCGCATACACACACACACACACGCATACGTGCAGATATTCAAATATTATTGATAAACTGTAATGGGATAAGACTTGACGATGAAAGAAGACGGGTGCGTTTGAACGTACGTACTCTAAAAAATTCTACCGTTAGGTGTGCCACTTTTGCTTGGACGACAGAATATTTATGTAGATTATGATTCGGATCGTTTGTTCAATTTTCATATTTTACACTCAATATTTAATTAGTACTTTAAATTTTAGTTTGTTTTGACTTTTCAATTTTAAATTGTGAATTGTATTTCATATATTGTTGGTGCATACTAATATTGTTGAATAGTTATTATTTTTTTCTTATTATTAACGATATATGTGCAAGTATGATTACAATTTGTTAAATTGCACAAGGGTTCCATGTATGTGTATCCTGCTTTCAATAAAGTACTTCAATGGAATTATTAGATAAGTAATTTATTATAAATTAAAAAAAATGAATGCTAAAACTTTTTCTATTAAGCATTTACTTTGTGGAATTTATTTTATTGTTGCTGATTTTTCAATGTTTATAATGTTTGTAGCTGCTGAATTTTTCTACCAGCCTCTTGACTGGTAAAGTATATTATTTTTCATTTATTAAATATATTATTTACAGGTTACAGGCTGTGTAATAATATATTGTGATGATGCGTGTGCTTTAAAAAGAAAAGGAGTGATAAGAAAGTAACAGGATTACAAGATGCACGAAGACAGAAGACAGAGAAGGTTTAGTCAGAAAAAAGGTAAAAGGAAGTAGAGTTAAAACATTTTAAAAATTTAGTCTAGGCGTGGTATAGAGTTAAAGTGAAAAAGTTAGTTTAAGCAAGTATTAGCAAGTATGTGTAACATAAGGTTATTTTGAAAATTTAGTCCAGGTTTTGTGCAGAATATTACATATTCAGTATATATAGTAAGTGTAAGTGCCAAAAGTTTATTCAAGAAAGTATGAAGTTTAATATAAGGTTTCTTTAAGAAATTTAGGCTTATTGTTGTGCAGAATATCGTATATATATATAGTGAGTTCGAGTGCAAAAAGTTTATTTAAGAAAGTGATACGTGATATATAAAGATTTTTTTGAAAATTTAGGCTAGGCGTAATGTAAAATATAGTATATTCAATATATATAGTGAGTTAGAGTGAAGAAAGTATGAAGTGATATATAAAGTTATTTGGAAAATTTAGTCTTGGCATTGTGTAGAATATTGTATATTCAGTATATATAGTGAGTGTAAGTGCAAAAAGTTCGTTTGAGAAAGTTTGAAGTGTAATATAAGGTCACTTCGTATAAACATTAGTATAAGTATCTATATATATATACATGGAGATGAGTATGATAATATACAGGAACAGTGCAAGTTTTTATTATAGTTAGAGTTAAAACAATTCATATTTCCTAAGATTTAAGGTTATGCAGAGGGATAAAATATCAAATATACGTATATATACATATACATATGCTCAGTAATGGCTTAGAATATAGTATATTAAACATATATAGTCATTGTACAAGTATTTCCAGAGATTAGAGGAGAGATTGCCGATGCCGTGTTAAAAATGCGTGCCGAATTCGATCATGACGCCACTTGCGGCCTGCAATCGAACTATACGCATCTAGAAAAGGAGCGTAGGGGAAATATACGCATCCAGCGGCAGTGGAGGAGAAGGGAGAGGCGCTATATATTCTTAGGTCCATCGCCCCTGACGCGGCGGAGGAAAGTGACAAACGGCGACTGTCAAATTTGCGCATCCACACCTCGCGGTAGTTTCAACCAACGCCAAAAACTATTCGGGCATATTATTGGAATAAAAAGAATGTTTAAACAACAACATAAGTGTAAAAAAATTAGAATCTAAAACTTTTGAAATCTCATGATTGAGAACTTCAATTTTTTAGAGGGATTATGGTGAAACCGACACAAACAAGTTAAGTTTAAGCTTAAACAAAGCTAAATTAAACTAATATGCCACCCCAGCCTCCCGATAAACATATGCTACTATCAGTTTTCATATTCCAACGACGATCGTGGCGGCGCGGTCTAAGTTGTTGCTTGCACTTATTCTTATGCACTCGGGTTCGAGTCCAAGTCTCAGCAAATTTTTTTTTTCTACTTGCTGATAAAATATATAATACAATTTTAAATAAATTTAAATTATCTTATTAGTACGATAACGCTTTATAAAATACATTGATATTAAAAAAAAATTATTAATTTGTATTCCTATAATTCAAGAAGTTTCATAGTATACTTTTTTTCATAAACGATCAAGTAAATTATACCTATATTTATTGCAGGCCCACCGTATACTTTCCTAAATTGAAATATAATTGCAGAAGCAGAATGGCAAATTGCGTTATTATTGTATACTGTATATATTATCAGCAAGTAGGAAAAATAAAAATTTGCTGAGACTCGGACTCGAACCCGAGTGCATAAAAATATCGAGCAACAACGTAGACCGCGCCGCCACAATCATCGTTGACAAAGAAAAACTGAAAGTAGCATATGTTTATCGGGAGGCTGGGGTGGGTTTTTAGTTTAATTTAATTTTGTTTAAGCTTAAACTTAATTTTTTCGTTTTAATGTAATTGTGAAAACGTTATCGTACTGATAAAATAATGTAAATTTATTTAAAATTGTATTTTTTCGTTACCCATAAAACTATAAATAATTGTAGTTACACATTGTACGTCCCCTATGTACTAAAAGAATAATAATATTTCTTATTGTTTTTACGCATTATAAACATTTTATAAGCAAATAAAAAAAAAATAAAAAATTTGCCAACCCTCGGACACGAACTCGAGTGCATATAAACACCAAGCAACAACGTAGACCGCGCCGCCACGATCGTCGTTGTTGTATGAAAACTGACAGTAGCATATGTTTATTGGGAGGCTGAGGTGGCTTGTTAGTTTAATTTAGCTTTGTTTAAACTTAAGCTTAACGTGTTTGTGTCGCTTTAACCATAATCTGTCTTCCGTCTAAAAAATTTAAGTTTTTAATTATGATGGCCATAAAGACGATCATGGCCACTGACCTTAAGGGCTTAGAGTTAATTGTTTATGGATCATATTCATCGCGTACGCCAAAATCCTTGACAGTTATGGCCGCTTATGTTATTTCCCCTATATGCTCTGCCGCGCCGCGGCCGGCGATGTGATTGTGTACTCTCTAGTTCCCCCTTCGCCGCTGCTGCTGGTGGGGAAGCTAGTTGCGTACGGCCGCCCCTACTTCACCTCCGCTGCTTCTAGATGCGTACAGTTCAAAGCGAAAACCGCAGGGCGGCGCTAGCTTATGACTGTATATGGCACGGCAAGCTTTCGCCCATGCTCATCGGCAATCTCTCATCTAATCTCTGGTATTTCATAGAGGCAAGTATGAAAAGTTTAGTTTTTCAAGAATTTAGTATGGGTATAGTGAAGAAATGTCAGTTTCTACCTTTATTAGTCTATAAAAGTATGTCTAAAAAGATGCATATACATGGTGATAATGTAGAATATAGTATATTTAATATACATAATAAATTTGACTTAAACAAGTTGTTTTGAACAAGTATGCTGTGTAATATAAGATCACTTTTTATGAACATCAGGTCCTGCGCACGGACGGAAAGTCACTTTTTGGAGAATGAGGCTTCGCTACTAGAAAGACTTTGTTCAATTGGGTATTTAGGCGTTTTAAATACAGTTAATTTGTTTAGAATTTAATTTTCTACAAAATAGCCAGAATACTTTTATGGAAAAACCTTTTTGTAAAAAATAGCTCAGAAAGAAATGAAAAAAAAAAACACATTTTTGGTAAAATCCAATAGGCGTTCGCCCTGCGTATAAGACGTTTCTTCGAAACTCTTTATACGGAGCGAGTGCCTCAAAACATGTAATGTTAATCGACAATGTAAAAATATATTTAGCTTACGAAGATTTTTAAAAAAACGTCAACTTTGCACATTTTTATTGGTTCCTTACTATAGTATCAATAATTCTATTCGTCTCCCACTTGTCACGAGACTGTTTGAATGAGTATTTTGTCATTTTGAGAATCAGTACAAGAGAACAAAGCAAACTCAGTCTAGAAAACTTTTGAATAAACACTACGTTATATTTAAAATATAATTCAACAAGTGTATTTATATACCCCCTTCCGAACTATTGATCTGGCTAGAGCTAGAATGGTGAGGGTAGTGCAATTGTTACAACATTTTTATAATCTAGTCGCATACTTAAACAAAACCGCATTTCAGGCTTCATAAGTATAATTGTACTTAGTTTAAGTGTTATAAATAAATATAATTGTAAAACATTGCCATGTGTGTACACACGTCACGGATTTATATTTCCTATAAGAAGACGAGTAGAAGAGTGCAATGCGGTGTCAGCCGTAGCGTGACGACAGAACGTCTGCCTTGCAAGCCAGAGAATCTCGGTTCAATCCCGGGGTCCGTCACTTTTTTGTTGCACTCTTCACTCGTAACAGCATATATAAATATTTCTACTCGCTTACCTGTGTAATTTATCCAACACTACCTATCCCAATCATCCTTTACACTCATTCTATCGTGCTCGTGTATGCGCGTGTTTGTGTGTGCGTGTATTTGTATGCATGTGTGTATATGTGTATGTGTGTATGTGTGTGTAATATAATGCTGACGGGAGTCCCCCTCACGTCAGTCGACAGTCAACCATCGGGGTGTCAACACCTTAAAAAGTCACTCCACCACTCCCCAAAATGCTTTAAAATACTTAAGGAACTTTGGATAAAAAAGATAGAAAAAATCAGAGGCATTTTGGGTAGACAGAGAGGGGGAGAGAGCAGGTCTCTGTCGAAAATTCTGGCGAAAGTAGAGGGAGCTAATGTAAGATTAGACGATTAGAAAAGGAACATAAAGCGGTTCTATTTTATTAATATTTTAATTTTCTTTATTTAAAACTGCCCTACTCTACAACCTACACTTCGTTCTACTTAACCGAACTAAGACAATAACTTTTATTAGTTATATAACGCTATCTAATTAGACGAATTAAAAGAAATTATTTATATTAGCATCATAATAATGCAAAATATTTTGTTTGTTGTTCAACAAAAGTAAAGTGAATATGAACCGATTATTAACATTCACTCAGACTTTTCGAGTACATTAGCTAAAAATTGCTAGTTTTTCTAGATCTCGGTATATTTTAAATTATTTTTTAGCTCTTAACATTTCCTAAGAGAGTACATATCAATAACCTTTGATTTATAGTTCTGAAGTTATTTGACATTGCAACATAATTTCAAGCATTGAGTCGTGGTTTTCAATTTCAGAAGATAAGAAGTCTTATAGCTTCTGAACTATGAAAAAAAAGTTATCAATATGTATTCTTTTTGAAAATGCCAAGAACTGATAAATAAGTTAAAATAACATTTATTATAAAATCATTTTAATTGGCTTATTTAAGATTTTGACCAAAAAGACCGATGCCAAGCAAAACTTAAATCTTTTTACTAATGCACTTGACAAGTCTCAGTGAATGCTCTAATAGGTTTATATTAAGTTCATTTTTGTTGGATAAAGCATTTAGCACTATTGTCATGCTAATATAAACAATATGTATCAATTTATTTAATCAAAAAACATAAGATGATGAAATTTTCAAAATTATATATATGGGTCATTCTTTTTGAAACCGACCACCCCCCTCTGTCCAAAAATCAGAGGCTCGAAATGATTTCTGTCCGGGCTTAAAATTTAGCTTATTGTATCTAGTTTCCATTACTCAGTGGCCTTTTTGCGAAATTCAAAATGGTGGACCGGTGCAGCTCCGACAGTACACGAATATGACTACGGAATAGCAGTTATATGTCCTTAAAACTTGCGGGGGCAGAGAAAAAATTAATAACAAAACTTATTCGCATGTATTTTTTCCCGCTGAATACGAATCCATCCTTAGTTTTGGCCTATGGGATCACCTTTCGTCCATAACCTCAAAAGAGTCCAAAAATGCATTATTACGTGGCTGAGACTCGCAAAAGTGGTCAGAAAATTAGGGAAGAAGCTTAGCCGCGTGTATTTTTTGCCACTGAACACGAATCCACCCTTAGTTTTGGCCTCTGGGGACACCTTTCGTCCATAACCTCAAAAAACAGCCCAAAAATGCAGTATTATGCAGTTACTACTCGATAAAGTGGTGACAAAGCTTTTCTTATGTATTTAGGTCCGTTGTATTATTATTGAATATTTGTCATAGTAATTACATAAATTATGTATACAATAGTATTAATACTTACATAATGAGTACAAAAGTTTCAATGTTGATTAATCAATTACATTAAGTTACATAAACAATTTTTCTCCATTTTTAGAATTCGAATACTTTTTCATTAATAATAAATTTTGAAATAATATAATGAAACCATGATGAGTTAAGATTCCTGTGACTGGTTTTGCCTCTCCAAATCTTTTATTCAGTTTTCTTTTCATTTTGTCGTGTTCTGTATTGCTAAAGTAAACTATCTGAATAGTTTTAAAAAAATTCTTTGCCCAGTTTACAAGTGCTTCAGGTGTTAAAATTGCTTTTGTAGGTTTCGCCAGAAGACTAGCACGATAAGCTTCCTGTTTAAATGTTGCTCCAATGCCATCAAAACAACTTTTCCATGTGCTGTAGCAGTGTAATGCCACTCAGCTTCAATGCCAAAATCTACTTTATGATTTAATAAATTTGCTATTTGTTTTTAAAATGTTGCTTTGCCGCATCTGACACGTAAATTATTTTTTTTTAATTATTTACATATTTTTTAATTATTGGTATCAGTTGATTCTGAATTGTGTAAACAGCAGCTGTGTCATGTTTAAGACTATTTGACAAAAACACAATACTTTGATGTTTTAATTCTTTACCTTCTTTGTAATAAAAAATGACAGGAAATACTGTGCATTGGTCATTATTAAAATTAAATGCTTGTGAAGCATTTTGTGCTGCATAAGCATAATTTTCGGAGAAATCAAACATGGCCATTACTTCATTTTCTGAAATTTTCAATTTTTGTTCTGAGATAAAAATTGACTGTTCTTTGGCAATAAAAGAGTGAGGTTTTAAATTTACAAGTTTATTATATAATTCTTCGACAAAATCAACTGATGTTAGTGTTAGTGTTTGTAACGTTGATCTATCAGTAGTTACCCATGATCCAAACTGTATTTCATAGATTGAGTTATTATTTAACAAATCAAAAAGATACGAAGAAAAGTCTGCACTGTCAGGACAGTTGTTGCAATTGTTAAGGTAACAATCGGGAGTTGGTTTTTCACACACTAATTTACTTAAACAATCATTATAATTACATATTTGATTATCTGTCAATTTATTTATATTCATAGCGTCCAGCATCATTTTACAGTTTTCGTAAATTGTACATACACAAACACAATCAGTCCCCTTGGCACCAGCAAGAATACAATTTTTAGGTCGAAGCTTAGCAAACAAACTAAAACTCACAATATCGTTCGGATGCGATTCCTTAAATGAAGCATATAGATCGTTCAAATCAAGCAATAAAAGACGTTTCTGCACTTGAGTACGTACACCTTCAATCAAAACAGAAATTGTATATTTTCTTCCCGGTAATAATCTACTGATATAATCACTTTCGTAAAACTCTTTTATTTTTTTAACAGTGTGTTCTGATAATTTTTTTCCACTTTTAGCTGTTGTAAGTAGTAAGACGCAAAAAGATAATCTCAAATCCTTAGCTTTTTGTGCCAAGAATCTAGATGAACCAAATTCTTTTTGTATTTTTCTTTCACTCCAAGATTTTTTGCACTCCATTTTTCTGGAGCAATCGTAAGTATTCTAAGCCTTAATGGATCATTACGGTTTAAGTTTGAAAATTTATTTTTAAGGCCCGTAAGTAGCTCTTCTAATTCTATTTCTTTAACTGATTTAGTTTGTTCAAATTCATGTTCTGAATCACTTTCGGGATCCTCAGAAACATCCATTGGAGTCAAATCTGGTTCGATACGGGTCGGTCCAGCGTGTATATTTATTTTTTTCTACAAGTGTGACATATTCTAGCATTTTTTGATATAGCTGGAAATTCTTTAAGAATTTCCTTACATATCAGTCTTAAGTTACTGAATTTATGATTTTTAATATTGTATAGATTTACATTTATACATCGATCTGTTCGAGGCATTTTGTTTCTATGTCAACTAATATTACGGCACAATAAAAAATTTAAAATAAATTTATAAAAAGTTGTATATACCCTGAAAATAACAAGCAAGTATCAAACATCGCCAATTCATGTTTTTCTTTCCTGGGAAAAATAAAAACTGAAACAAATCGAGAACTGTCAAAAACGACTAATACCCACACAGCATGAAATATTTTAGAAATATTTCACAAATATTACCCTAGCGGAAATGATAAATGTGAAAAATTGTGATAAATCGTGTGCAAAAGTGAAACATTGTAACGTAAATGTGTACAATTGTGAAAAACTAAAAAAAAGCATTAAGTTTTGGAACAATAAGAAAAATTAAATTACAGAATATATTACCCTTTATTTCACATTGTTGCACATTTATAAAAACATTTTTGACGATTTTTCACGGTTCTTTACAAATATTTGGTACACTAAAGGATTAATTGAAAATAAAAAAAAGTGACCTAAGGTAGGTAAGGTAGGATCGAACCCGGGTCTTCAGCGTGCCAGTCAAACGTCTAACCACCTGAGCTAATATCTTATACGCTTCTAAGATATATTTCTTTCTTATAAGGAGCACTTTATACACTGTCTGAAAATGGGTTAAAAGGCAATATTTTGTTGGAAATAAACAAAACCACATCCTAGAGAAACCACCGGCACATAAAAAACTCATTTTAAAGTACCCACGTGAAAAGTCACACATGGTTCTCATGTGGTAATCATGTGGTTTCTACGTGGTTGTAATGTGGTTACCACATGGGATCCACATGGGAACCATGTAGGAACCAGGTGTGATTTTGCTGTGGGTTCCCATAAGGAAGCACGCGATTCCCACATGGTTCCTACATAGTTCCCTCGTGATTTTTACATGGTCACCACATGCTATGTGTGAAATAATTTGACAAAATGCTACTTATGCCAGTGTTAACCACATGGGAACTAAATGAAAACCACATAAATACCACATGATGACCATTTGGGGACCACATGATTCCCATATGGTCTGACTGAAAATAATCATTCTCAATAATCACACTCGGCCTAAAAAAGCCACTTTACGCCATTGGTACACAATATATTAGAATAAGTTTCTCCTTAAATTTTTTGAACACTTTTGCGGGTCTCAGACACGTAATAATGCATTTTTGGACTGTTTTTTTGAGGTTATGGATGAAAGGTGACCCCATAGGCCAAAACTCAGGGTGGATTCGTGTTCAAATAAACGGGAAAAATACACGCGACTAAGCTTCTTCCCTAATTTTCTGACCACTTTTGCGAGTCTCAGCCACGTAATAATGCATTATTGGAAACTAGATACAATAAGCTAAATTTTAAGCCCGGGCAGAAATCATTTCGAGCCTCTGGTTTTTGGACAGAGGGGGGTGGTTGGTTTCAGAAAGAATGACCCATATGTATATACATTTATATTTATATGGGTGGTTCTCGGTGAAATCGAATATATGAACATTTTAATTTTTGCCTATATATATATATGTGTGTGTGTGTGTGTTCTATATGTTGTACCCTTAAAGCATATACTACATGGAGGAAGCACTGCGTGTTAAAAAGTGAAGACGCTGTAGAGTGAGAGGGCGATACTTTGGGTACTCTTTCTCTCTCTCTCTCTCTCTCTCTCTCTCTCTCTCTCTCTCTCTGGAATTGCGTTAGCCAATCACGTGCCGGTGCGAGAGAGAAAGATAGTACCCAAACTATCTCTTCCTCTCTCTGTGACTCGACTACACTGTCGCTGTAAGCGTGCTTCCTCCATGTAGTATATGCTCTAAGGTTGTACCTGACTACCAAAAAAATTTCTGCGCGATTTCTTCATTTGGCTTTGAGTTCTTGTTGGTCAAAGTTGTGATTTTAAGCAATTTTTGCATTTTTTGTCTGTTTTCAATAACTTGTAGCTCATAAGGGATGCATTTTTAACTAAAATTACCTGAATACTTTTCTTTTGTAAAAATTTCAGAATTTTTCAATAAAAATACTTTCAAAGCCCTATATATGTGTGTGTGTATGTGTGTATTTGTATTTTAAGCCTTAAAATATAAAAATCTGAATGTTTGATCTGGACTCTGACAACTGGACTCTGACCAATACAGTAAAAATATACCTTTTTATAGTAAAAAAGTAGCTGTAAAGTTTTAGAATGGGCCTGACCTTTTACTGGAAGTTATGTAGAAAACAAACATGATATGATCTCTAAATAAGTGATTTTACATGCAAATTTGGTACTTCTAACCTAGTAAATTTCATGTCTATCGAAACAAACACATGCTGGTATCGGTAGTCATGAAATCTACTATGTTATAAGTGTCAAATTTTTAATTTTAATTTGGACAAAAATTACAATTTTTATCTCTGATTTCACAGAGAACTATCCCAACACACACGCACACACGCACGCACGCACACACGCATACACACGCACACACACACACACACACACACACACACACACACATATATATATATATATATATATATATATATATATATATATATATATATGGGACATTCCACATGTATCCAAAGTAATCCTACCTTTGTTTTTCAATTAAGTTGAGTGTCTCTAAAGGTATATCGACTTCTGACCTTGACTCATACTGGATAGCACCATCTTCTGTCTGCACAATTCTACCCTTTCGACCGGTCATTTCGGCAACATTTTCTGGTCCACCTAACTCATCTATTAGTTGATCTAATGTATTGGGTGGCAGTTTTTCTCCTAGTTTATCGATTTTAACTAAAAGTTCATCTTTCATTCGGCAAGCAAGTTCAATGGAAACTTTAGATGGTGTCAGGCTTTGCGGTTCCGCGTCAAGAATTGTAATTTCATCTATAACTGAAATTTCTGATTTGTTATATTTATTACCATAATTGTTGCATACTTTTTCAGTCAACATTCCTGCAACCTTATTTTGGGAATCACAAGTCTTCTTTGATATTTTTTTTTGTTTTATTGTAGCCTTTTTTTTTCTTCTGTCCCATGGATCTTTATAAAAAACATAAAAATTACAAATTTAAGAGAAAGTCGAAATTAGTTTTTCTGAATATGAACATTTTATTAAGGGATTCTAGTATAAGTTGATACTTCGAAAAATTAATTTTTGTGATAGTAAAATTTCCGGCTTTGCTTTAAACACGCTAGAAATACTTTTTAGGATGTGACTCTTCGTGAGACAAACCGTCAAGTTTTTCCAACTTCACGGGCACTGGTTTGAACGGATGTGGCAAAAGCGTAATTTTTTATGAATTTTAACTGCAGGGAGAATACGTTTCTAAAAGAAAGGTGACGTTGTGTGACTGAGAACATGCTGTTTTAGAATCGGGTTCACGACTTTCCTAGGAGGAAACGGACACAGGCTCGCATTCGATGCTCGAGTACGCACGTCTGGAGAGCATAGCGTCGGCTCGAGCGTACGGCGCGGGTGTTTTGGATTTGTTTGAGTTTTATGGCAGGTCGGCTTTGTGTAGGGACAGCTTCGTCGATGGGTGTTAAAGTGTCTGTTTTGTATTAATGTTTTATGTGCGAACTCGTTAGAAAGAAAAAATGTGGATCTTCCTAGCGATCCCTAATCATCGCCGCTAGCCGCCGATAATTAGGGTTCGCTAGGATCTTTTTTCTTGCAACCTTCACCAGATTACACAGGAGCGAAATAACAATTGTTAAACGGTACTGTCAAATAATGATTGTCGTTAATTAATTTACATGATTTTTGGTGTAAAAACGATCTTGGAGGAGGCAACGTATTACGCTTTCCTCCCTATTACCCGTGCTTAATAAAGATCTCCGCGGCGTGCAGTGCCAAGCTCTCCACGTGCTGAGTATAACGATATCTATACTCTATTCTCCCCTCAGTTCTATGAGCATTTTTGCCTTACAAGCTGGAGCCAGATAGCGCCAGTATGCGTCCTTGGCTGTCATGACCGCCGCACCTATAACAAAGCCGAATACATAGCTGTGCTTGTCTTCCGCGTACTCATGTGGCTATTGTTGAGAGCGTTGAGGGGGATCGTCATTTAAAACACCCTATTATTCGCATAATCATTGCGAATTTTGCGAAATCTAAGGCTTTTCTAAAACCTGCAATGAAATTACAAACGTTTTGTGCTACTCTTATGCCAATATAGAGTTTTATATTATATCAATAGGCTAACTCACTTATTCTATACAGCGAAAAACTAGGAAAAAACGCATAAAGCGTTTGCACTGTCATTGCGGATTCTCTACAAGTGCTTTGGGTTTTGCGAAATTTCAAGTAATTGTGCGAAAAATAATGTCGGTTTGAGTGTCGGGTACATTCCATGGTCTCCACATTATACGTTCAATTTCGCGGTAGTTTGCGTTCTGGTCTTCTATTGGTACATGGCGACCATGACAGCCGAGACGCGTACTAACGCCACCTGGGTCGAGCTTGCAGAGCAAACATCCCCATGATATACCGTTGATATAACATGTGGCGTGTATACGCAAATAAATCTCTTCCCGCTTGGAAATTGAGTGCGGCAACATTTTGTTCGTTTTCAGCCTTATAAATTTCTTTTTACCTCTTCATCTTTTTTGTCCTTCTTAAGGGTGGCTACTTTTTTTTAATTGCTTCATTGAAACCCGAACCACGAGGCACTTTCGCACCGTTGCGTTAAGCCTACGCGAAGCGGCGCGGGCGCACTTCTAAATTACCCCCTCTTCGCGGCAGCTTTGGCACTGTGTCATGCGCGCAGTTAAAAAGAGCGGAAGCCCACGCGCAGCGTCACTCGCTTCTCAGCAATCGGTAAGTCTAGACGGCAGTAGTCTCAAACATGCTTTCCGGCGACAGATGAATCTGGACGGCAAACTACCCCCGAAATCACCTCCTACGCTTCTAGTGTAGAAGAATCGCGTTTATTTCCTCCACCACTACACTCTTAATAAGCGCATCCTAGCAGAAGTTGCGTCAGAATGTCACGTACCGTCCCCTTCAAGCTTGACAGGCTCAGCAGCAGTACTAGGCTAACTATACTTGGCTAGAGGTGTTAGAAGAGCAAAAGAGTCTGTAAAGTAAAAAGAAAAGCATCGGGCATAAAAATGTCATAGTGACACAATGAGTATAGTAATATCAGACCGCTTTTATTGTAGAGTAATGATATGCGCATTACCTACTTCAATACCCCATCATTGTTTAATGTGCAACTACTTAAGGAGAATACTGCATACAGTTACCTCGAAAATGACATGCTTGACTACTATAAACCAGATTCTAATAGTGATATAAAAAAGTTACTTTCTCAGGAGCTACAGGTAATGCTGAAAACATAGTTTTTTCTTTTTTAAACATAGTAATTAATACGTAAAACTTATTTCATTTTTTGTTGCAGTCAGAGCTGATAATCTGTTTGCTTATGTCGGGAGGGCGTGCGCGTTGCATTGTCGCCAAAGAAAAACAAACTGTGTGTCAAAATCTAAATACTGATGAGCGCTACGTATTGATGAAAACGCACAAAGATCAAGGAATCGACGCTTTGGAAGCCAATTTTCGGCTGTTGCCGGCGCAAGCGATTTTATGAAATTTAGACTATATCATATTACATCGTAGAGATCCTAACTGGTGTAAAATGGCTTGTATTTTAAGCTTATTTTAAGCTTCAGATGTTGAGTTGTAAAATTCGAGGAAGTTTTCCTCATAAAGGATGTATCCAGAGTCTGGACTAAGACACCTGATACTAATATAATAAAATTTATATATTAAAATATAAGCTGAATAAATTTTTTTTTCTCAAAACTCTTTTTTAACCCGTTTCATGCCAAATTTACTGTTTTTAATCGTTTGCCACTTAGTAAGTCGATCAACAAAAAATGTTTAAGAAGTATGTTCTATTGTATTTTTTTCTGCTCTTTCCGAATCCGGTGCCAGAACTGTTTTATCTGACGCCGTTTCTTAAATATGGCGTCCAAAAGCAAAAAAAAACGTGAAATTTCAAGTCTTTTTTTCGAATTAATCGTAAACGTGAACAAGAAGCCACTTACTATGGTTGGCAAATACTTCGTAATCGGTGGAATAATCGATTTTTCTAAATGATAGGACCGATAAAGTAAGAAAATTCAATATGTCGGATTCAATATGGCGGCCATAACCACGAAAAAATTACAATTTTTACGAAGTCAACCGATTTGAACCAAATTTGGTATATAGGGGTTTTCGGGGTCGCTGATCATGAATCTGAAGTCCGATTTGCAAAATTCAAGATGGCGGATCCAATATGGCGGACACATTTTTGAAATTTTAATCGATTGGGACCAAATTTGGTACATAGGGGGTTTTGGAGTCGCTGAATATGAATCTAAAGTTGGATTTATAAAATTCAAGATGTTGTTTTCAATATGGTACATGATATGTAATGAAATTAGTTAATTTTATTGATTTAGGACTGGAAATTATGTTTTGGGTTACCTATTACGATTCTGGTAAATAATTTCAACAGTAAATATGAAATATATTCGGTAGAATACGATAAATTCGTTATTCTACTAGTAAATTATCAAAAATCAGTATGTGTTTTTAATATAAAATAATTCATAAAAACGACGAGATCATTAGTCTAAATTATTCTGATAAAAAAATGTATGCTTTTCTGTAAATAAGTAATCAATAAGCAGTATTGAAAAAATCATTGATAGATGAAACATTTAACTTTTTTTTTTTGTCTTTTGTCATTTTATTTATATCATTTTTTACAATATTTTCTTTATGAATGACTTGAGAAATATTAGCTCATTGAAGATATAAATAATGGTCAATTTTTTTGGCAAAGGCTCTAGCTTGATGAATTCACGAAAAATTGAGTTTACTAGTAATTATTTGAAAATAAGCACATTCATACTTTTGATAGGGAGATTTTTAATAAAAATGTCAAAATGTAGGAGTTTACAATCAGCTGAAAAGAATTCTTCTGAAGGGGAAGAAGAAACTTCAGCTGAAGAAGATAACTGTATTTTACCGCGATCGGAAAACTCTGATATAGAAGAATGTACAGACAATGAAGAATCCGACGAAGAGCAATTGTATTTTGCAAATGTTTCTTATAATACAGATCCGAAATATTATACAAGTAAACAAAAAAATTAGAGGAAAATCATATCTATTCATGGGTCGAAGGAGAAAAAGTTTACGAAACAGAAACTTTATAAAATCGTATACTCTTGAGTGTCAATTTGAAAAAGTCTATTAGACAAAAAACACCTTTACAGCTTTTTGAGTTATTCTTTACAAAAGAGATAAAACAATAAATTATAGATGCCACAACGGAGAATGATTTCAAACTGTCAATGAGAGATTTGGAAACTTTTATAGGGATTCTACTTTTGTCGTCTTATAATAAACGATCAGATCAACAAGATTATTGGTCTACAAATCCTGTATTAAAATGTGATATTGTTTCTTCAGCAATGAGCCGCAAGGCATTCCTTCATATTAAGTCTAAAATAAAGTTTTTGAAAAAGAGTGATAAAAATGAAATTGATAAAGCTTGGAGAGTACGCAAAATTATAAACATCTTTAGAAAAAATATACAACAATTTGGATTTTTTTCAACAGCCTTATATGTAGACGAAATGATGGTCCGGTTCTTTGGACGTACAACATTGAAACAATATATACCTACAAAACCTGACAAATTCGGGTTAAAATTTTGGGCTTTGTGTTCATCAGAAGGATATTTATTTGATTTGGATCTTTATTGTGGTAAGAATTTAGAATAGAATGAAAGTAAGCTATCGTCGTGCGCACACGGCTCTAAAGTAGTTCTAAATCTAATGAATTCCCTTTTGATGGAAGTATCTAAAAAAAAAATGAAGTAATTATCATTTGTACATCGATAATTTTTTTACTAATCCCGATTTGTTAGTTCATTTGAAAAAGATTGGCTTGAAAGCTACTGGTACACTTCGTAAGAATCGAATAGATTTCGAACATAAATTTGTAAAAAAAGCTCCCAGAGGTTCATATAAAGTTCACAATGATAAAAATAGCGGATTGAATTTTATCAGCGTTATTGACTCAAAAAAAGTTTCTGTTTTATCAACGGAAGATGGTGTCACCCCTGCGATAACTATGAAAAGATATTCTGCTGAAGCTAAAAACAAAATAGAAATTGAATTTCCATTAGCTGTAAAAACTTACAATAGATTTATGGGCGGAGTTGATCTGCACGACTATAGGTGCAAAAGAGCTCCTCCATGTATAAATTCTAAAAAATGGACTTGGTCAGTATTTATTAGACTAATACAGTCATCTGCAGCAAACGCAACAACAATCTGGAACACCTGTCAAGAAGATGGAATGAAACCTATGAAAACGAAGGAATTATGTATGAAAGTAAGTGAATGTTATTTGCAGCAAATCAAAAATGCTCATTGTCCATCACATGCAAATGAGTCGAGAGAAAGACAGAAATGTTCTAACTGTTCTGAGAGAACAACCAGATTTTGTTCAGTTTGCGGTAAATATTATTGCAAAGCATGCTTTTCAAAAATACAAAATTAAACATTACAAAATACTAAATAAAAAAAACAAAACAAAACAAAAGAAAAAAAAAACAAAAACAAAAACAAAAAAAAAAAAAAAGAAAAAAAAGAGACTTTTGAAATCGTCGACTTCCACGTATTAAAGGTTGGGCAACGTATCAATAAGGTACGGCAGACAGGCGATATCGAATTCAATTTAAAAAATTCGTCCACCGTGTTGGATCGTTTATCTTGAATTTTGTAAATTCAACTTCAGATTTATGTTCAGCGACTCCGAAACCCCCTATATACCAAATTTGGTCCAAATCGATTGAAATTTCAAAAATGTGTCCGCCATATTGGATCCGCCATCTTGAATTTTGCAAATCGGACTTCAGATTCATGATCAGCGACCCCGAAAACCCCTATATACCAAATTTGGTTCAAATCGGTTGACTTCGTAAAAATTGTAATTTTTTCGTGGTTATGGCCGCCATATTGAATTTTCTTACTTTATCGGTCCTATCATTTAGAAAAATCGATTATTCCACCGATTACGAAGTATTTGCCAACCATAGTAAGTGGCTTCTTGTTCAAGTTTACGATTAATTCGAAAAAAAGACTTGAAATTTCACGTTTTTTTTTTTGCTTTTGGACGCCATATTTAAGAAACAGCGTCAGATAAAACAGTTCTGGCACCGGATTCGGAAAGAGCAGAAAAAAATACAATAGAACATACTTCTTAAACATTTTTTGTTGATCGACTTACTAAGTGGCAAACGATTAAAAACAGTAAAAAAATGTATGCCATTTGGCATGAAACGGGTTAAAATAAAAATAAAGTAATAAGGAATAGGATAAAAATGTAATAGAATCCCCGATTATAATATATATATATATATACATGGGTCATTCCTATAAATTTCATCAAATCGGTGTCGGGGGGGGGGGGGGGGGGGGGGTGTTGCCCAATCAGTCCACCGATTTTGTATGTTAAAGTACATTAGAAAAAAAGGCTATTTCTAAAATGTTAGTCCTCTAAGTGCCCCCTAGGTCCCGTGATAAATTATTGAATTTTCGAAAATCGTGAAAAAATGGCTATTTTCAAACATTTGCACAAGGTTACTTAATCAATATTTTTAATCCAAAAAATAGAGATCTTCTCGTTATAACGTCAGCTTTCTAGCAAAAAAAGTCCGAGAACCTCAGACTTAAAGGGACCTTTTCTGTACGGCAAAACGTAAACACTCATTTTTTGCACTTTTTGCGTATCTTCGATCGCATGCCATTTTTTGTTTTGTAGTCGATTTGAGCTCTCAAAGTCTTAAAATCTTCGTCTTGGAAAAATCTTTAATTTCCCTTTTGAAAATCTCAAATTTCTCATTCCAATAAAAAGTTATAGACCTAGTTTTCCAAAATCGCCATATTGGCACCCCTATATCTCAGGTCTATCTGCCCCAATCTAGCTCAAATTTTCAGGAAAGACAGTCCAAATATAGTAGAAAAAGATGTAATTATTTTGGTTTTGTTTATTTGGATTTTAGCATATGTACGAAGTCCTCGAAGTTGGGGTTCAGGGACTTATTTAACCATATTTCGCGTTATAGGACGGACGGTCGCGCAGTACTGGCATACTTTAATTTTGAGGCTTTCTGAGCAAAAAAATTTCTTAAAGTTTTCGTCTCAGAAAGGCCTTCAATTCCTTTTTTGGTGAGCTCATTCTCATTGGTCGAAGCCAAAGTTACAGCCCTTACAAGACAGCCTAGTTTTCCGATATCACAACGTTTTCACCCTCGTATCTCAAGAGTTTCTGCCCCAGTTAAGCTGAATCTTTTACGAAAAATAGACAGAAAATAGTTGGACGATAAGTTGTTAATTTCTTCCTATATTATATAATCGTTTTGGCGATAGTCCCCCCCCACCCACCGCCCCCCCACTTATCCCCCCCCACCAAACACGTAAAATTTCTTCACTTTTACGTTATTTTTGAAATATCAAAGAATACTTTTTATTTGGAAATGCATATAGTGATAAGCGATCTTATTTGTTATTATTTTTAATTATTTGTCATTATTTTTTCAAATGTTATCGTAGTGTACAGAGTATATGGATTTCATGCTCAATTTTCTAAAATGATTTTTCTCTTTGTAATATTTAATATTGTCATGTTTTGATCATTTAAATATTATGAATGTACTTAAAAATATATTATATAATATTTATATTATTTTTATATGCATTCATAATAATTTTAAATTCATCGAAAATTGACATTATTTAATTATTACAGAAAGAAAAATCATTTTAAAAAATTGCGCATAAAATCTATATACTCTATGCACTACTGTAACAGAAGACGTTGCTTCCCATAACTAATTAAAGAATATATATTTATGTAAATCCTAGTTTTGAAAAGCAAGAAAATGTTATTTCTTACAAGGTGTTGTTTTTTACAAAGTATTATTGTTTACAAAGTGTAACGTTTATAAGTGTTATTTTTAAAAAGCAAGTGTTATTTCAGTTACGAAATTGTTCAAACGGTAAGTTTCAAAATAGTGAAAAATTAGAATCTGTCGCCAAAGATAATAAAAGAACTAAATGACGAAAGCTGATTTAGTTCTTTATTTTGTGTAAAAAGTTACATCGCAATTTTCATTAAGAAAATTTCGAATTGAACAAGCATGTAAATTTTATTGTCTATTTTTCGAACCCCCCCCCCCCCCCCGCCACCGATTTGACGAAATTTATAGGAATGACCCATATATATATATATATATATATATATATATATATATATATAAAACATAATCCTACATAAATAGAAATAGAAAAGTAGCGGCATGTAGCGCATGGGGCGTAGATCATTCGAAAGAATGGTAAAAATAAGTGAGGATAGACAGAGTGGATTTATAACAAGGTTTATTGATAATATACAGCTTGTTATACACGTCGTGCACACCGTGTGTGCTCCACGACGGCTCGAATCCAAGAGGGAGAGCCACACGATCGCCACGTAGTTTTCGGTGTCTCTCAGCAGTCGCGCAACACTCATATGCATACCGCGGAGAGGGGAGGGTTACATGTGTGCACCCCCTCACACACTCATTAGCGCGCTCACTCATTTCAGCGCGCATACTGTATATTCTGCATATGTACAGTATATTCTGAACTTGGCAGTATACATTGAACTTGGCCTGAACTTCATTATATACGTTGAACTTAACTATTACATTATAAATGTACCATATATTCTAACAAAGAGTATTTACTAGTAAGTATTTAGAACCAAATATTTATGTAATTAAATAACATACTAAAATAACGTAAAAATGTTTCATGAAGCTGTAATATTTCAATTTTTCTCAAAAGTCATAAAATTACGTGATGAACGTGCAACTTAATATGTGTCTCGCGATAAAGTCGGACTAGACGCTAAGTTTCTGTCTGTCCAGCGGCAACTCGAATTTGTTTACCTGGCTTATGCTTAGATGTAAAAGAACGAAAATGTCATTCGTGCTCGAAAATAAATTTTTGTGCGCGTGTCTGGAAATCGAACAATAGATTGTCTTCCGCACTGGGCGATTTTTCACTCTCATACAATAATCATGCGTGCATACATATGAGTTTATTTCACTTCGCAGTATGAAATGATGAAAATTTTCGATTTGAATTTTGAAATATTATTTCGGCTTGTGTGTGCCAAGTGTTTCGAATTCGGCGACGCTGTGTCGGAATTTGAGCGCTTGCTTTGTTTACGTTCGGCGGTTGGCTTGAGCCTCTCCGCGACGCTAAGCCGTGTGTTTGTGTTTCTTGGAATTCACGAGTCCGACTCGGCTTATGCCTTTTGGAGAGAAATTTTGGCCTCGTGTATTCCGACGGGGGAATATTTTTCCTATCTAATTCTACAGTTGGATTTTTTTTTTATCCCAGCTTCCAATTATTTTAATGCAGTTATATCGGGATGATGTGAATTTTTTTTCTTATACTTAAAGGAAAACTTTTACTCAAGCATCTTTTCGGCGAATTATTCGGTAGTTTTTCTAACTAGTTGGTTTTTCATTAAATTAACTGATAAGCTGGTGAAAAATAAATACACTATTAAGTATTTATTAAGTGTAATTTAATATAATAAAACGTAAGATTAGATAATAATTATATTCAGCGTGATGCTACTACCGGGACTCTATGTAGTCTCTGTCAACTCTCTTTCAAGCGAGCACGCTGGAACTAGAGTTCCCTTTCCACTCTCTCTCTCTCTCTCTCTCTCTCTCTCTCTCTCTCTCTCTCTCTC
>QLSS01000134.1:221769-247156 GCA_024372645.1 Trichomalopsis sarcophagae | reverse complement strand
CTCTCTCTCTCTCTCTCTCTCTCTCTCTCTCTCTCTCTCTCTCTCTCACTCACTCATACATCACGCGCTCACACGAACACCGCTGACTCGTGCACTAGCACAAATGTACTTATACTTAACATTAACCACTAAGTTGGGCGCCATTGTGACATTTCTACCCCCTGCTCGCGCGCGATTATTGAGGTTGTGTCCTGCTAAGCTTCGGACAGGCGCGCAGGGGACTGACTTGTCGCAAAAGTCGTCAATTTAATGAAAACGAATCGGCCACGGCTATCTCAGCGTCTCCGCTATTAGCGGACCGCTGAGAGTAGCTGGATCCTTTTCAGCTTGGCTTGCTAGATATAAAACTGGAAGATTCGTCTTTGGTTGCGCCTCATTTTCCGGTCAGGCTGATGCTTGCCCTGGCCGATCGGAGCTCGCCTCGCAGCTATCGATGGAGTGTCCAGGCTCGTGCTTGCTGCCTGGTATTTCGCTTCCCACTCTCGGTCCTTCGGAGTATTGGCGATTCTCTCTCTTGGTGACTTAGCGCCGTTTTTGGTATAGCGCTGGCTTTCGTGTCGCGCTATACTCTCCCTCTCTTTCTTTCTCTCTCGCACTTACCTTGTTTATGCTTCGCGGGCGACTCCTGTCGCCTCGGCATGCATCTCGTAGGCGCATGTCGTGTAATGTGTATGTATGTGAGCGTGTAAGTGGCGCTTACACGCTTGTGTGTGCTGTGCGCACGCTTTTCTTGGCGTGTGCGTGTGCACTGTCACAACGTAAAAGGATTTTTGTGTTCTATATAACATAAAAAAATGTAATATTGCAATGTAAATACCTTTCCGTAGTTTTGGAATAAGAAATTGCAAAAGGGAGGTAGGTCACCGACCTCCTTAAAATCTGATTTATTATAATTTGATTTAAACAAAAATTTAATATCTTGCGTAACACCGCAAAATTTTGCCGTGCAACAGTGACCTTTGACTCGGGCGTGGTAAAGCGTCTCAAGGCTACCTGTATGAATAAGAGAGAGAATGTGTCGCGCCGTTTATTTTTTAAGTGAACGACGAAAGAGGAGCAGTGGCTGCGACGGACAGAAAGGACAACGCACGTCTCCGACTCGCAAGTAAGAGACGCGAGGAGACGACAAGCAATGTTGGCGCAGCAGTAGCGACCTTTCACCTTGACAAGGCGTTTAAGTCGGCCTCGCGCACTGTAAGACAGCCGATGCAGGTGGCGGAGCCCTTCGTGGTGTCTACCTACGTAAGCGTCTGATACAGCATGACCAGCGTGATGGCAGCTCGCCCGCACGAACGTTAGGAACAACGCGGTACGGCGGGTAGTGAGAGCAGAGTTGTGGCCGCGAGCGCTCAAGCCGGCTCTCGCCTGCCCCGACTGTTCCCAAACGGACACGCTCTCGTCTTCAACTTCACCCTGGTGCTTCAGCTCAACATGGCATTCGAGGAGGACTTAAGGTCAGTGAATCGTTTTCCGATTTCTCCGGTTGAATCCGTCTCGCGGGTAAACGACAGTTCCACATTCGGTTTCGCGAACGAATTGGTTATCTCGCGTGTGCGTTGGTTACTTCCGGAACGCTGTCTTCATCTCTTTATCTCTTTGTCTCGTGTTCTGTTCGAATAAAGGTTTGTCTTATTGAACGAGTTATCTCATCGCATAATCAATAAAGTGTAGAGTTAAAGATTTTGTGAAAGCGTAGAAAAATACTTGGCGCCGACACCCGGACGCACGAGGCGTAAGGTGGTCGTTCGGCGTTCGCGGAATTCTCGTGTGACATAAGTGTGTGAGTGAGTGAAAGACAAAACATTTAAACGAGTGTCTCATCTGGTTGCTTCTCGAGCATTGAGACACGCGCGTCACGCGGGGTATCTTTCGTGTACAGATATCTCCTTGTTAAGGTTGTCCATGTACACGGATTGTCGTAATAAGTTGTGTAAATCTTGAGTAGAATTTGCAAGAATTGAACTAGAATATACAGTTCCGTCTGATGATCCACGTATTTCTATTATCCCGAACCACCCTCTCTCCTTACCGTTCTCGGTGCTGCAGCTAGCCGAGCACAAACATCGCGCAAAACCTTGCACCGGGAAACAAAGACCTTGCACCAGGAAACAAAGAGTCACGAGACTCTGACGCTCACAAGGAGCGTCTGACGCCACAGGGTTACTTTGCAAGCCCCGGGTGAGGAATCGCACAATAGCTAAGGTAGCACGAAAACCCCAGTTACACTTGTAAAATAAAAATTTTGGAGTTCACAACCAGAATTTTTTTGTTATCATCCAGATGGTAGCACCCATTTAGGCACTTATCATATTATTCTTTCGCTTTCAAGAATATTGTTGAATTTAAAAGGATAAGGTCCAAAATTTGTGCAGAGGTCTGTGCAGAGATCTGTGCAGACATTTTTTACCAAGGGCAATCTGCTTTATCCTTCTGTGACATGTGTCTCTATTATTATTATTGTTTAATCTGTAACGATGGTACTTTCCCTGCTCGGCTAGCTAAACAGTCGGATCCAGGATTGGAGTAGGGAAAGGTGCAAAAGAGCAAATCTGTTGTTGTGTTTTAATATTAACAATATATTTGTAACTTAATATTTAACAAAAACGAGGACTCAGTTGATAAAGCCCGGGTGAAACAGAAATCATTTTGCTCTGTGTTAAAAATACTTTGCCTTTACAATTAATAATTATTTAAACTATCGCGGTTAACAAATTACGAGTGTACTGGCGGAGTTTCGCGTTAACAAGATTTCTGTGGTTGCCTTCGGCGGTCGCGATCAGGTTATTGGTATGGTACGGGTTTTACAGGTCGGTATTGGATTTGGAGGTTAGGAATTCATTCGGGACGGTGGAGTCGTGGGCTCACGGCTACGGTGATCCGAATGTGCGGAATGTCAGCAATTCCTATCGCCCTGTGTGCTCACAGTAACGATCGAAACAGTGTCACTGTATTTTGAGGTTATCCCTTGGATTTATAGAGTCGTGAGCGCACGGCTCTACAAATCGTCGTCGCTCGTCTCGTTCTTCTCTTTGCCCTGTGTGCTCACAGTAGCAAAGGTAATCTTGAGATGTCGACGTATAAATCTGATTTATAGATTAGGGATGACCCTTGGATTAATCGGGAAGTGAGCGCACGACCCGATGAACCGTCGGAGCAGAACTCTACGTTGTGCTGCGCGGTCCGCCTTATAAAGGTGCGTGCGCGGCTGTATACAGGTGTGATTACGGTATGCCGTTTGTGCCGCTCGCGCCACCTGGCGCATCGCCGTGGAGTCGTTCGATAATTGCCACGCCCCGCGTTTGTGCGAACTCGCCTTACAAATGTTGCGCGCGCCCCCACGCTTCGCATCGTGCGGTCTCGCCTTTTGGTTGTTGCGCGCGCGCTCGCTGTACATGCCGTGTCTAATGCGGCTGACTTCATGTGTATTTATGTTGACGAGACCCGTGTCTCGTCACAAATCCAAAATAAAGTTCTCACAATTTTACTTACTCTTTGTTGCTAATTTATACAAAGTAATTTAATTAAGAACTAGCAAGAAACGCTCACTTCACTCGCAATTTACAAATTAATTGTAATGATATTTAATTTTTTGACGTGTCATTATTAAATATACTATTAAAGATTAAATGTACACTCGATGGTAGTTAATTCTGTTGGAATCGAGGATCGATAATAATAAATTACACTGAGCTTAATAATAAATGCAAATATATTATAGAATAGTCGGAGATAGCCCATATTAGTGAACACGTCCGTTCAGCTCAGAGTTTTACAGCAGAGAGAGGTATAGAGTAGAAAAATAGAGGGGGATACCTCAGGTTCCTTTGCTTAAAGTTTCCTTATACGTATACATACAGAGCCAAGCTCGAGCAAACGCGAGCATAGTGCGCATGACTCGCGTATATACTCTAAGCGCATACTATACTATACTCTCTCTCTCTTTCTCTCTCTCTCTCTCTCTGGTGAGTACAGTTGACAGCTCTGCTAATCTGCCATTCTTTTGATCTATTATTCTGCTGCTTCTTGCCTTCGGGCCCTCTTCTGTTGTAGATAGTTGCACGCTTCTTTTTGCAACCTTCACGCTGATATATAAATCGCCGAAGGCTGCAATTCTTTTAACTCATTAATTCATCTGCCAACTTTCTACACTGCACCTAACCTACAAATCTGCTCCGCTTGGCTTGGCTTGTTTTCGCACCTGCACGGCGTCTCCTTCTCTCCGAAATCTACATCGTGGCGACACCTGCTACATCGTGGGAGAATCTTCAAGACGTCTTCACACTTTTTCGAGGTCGGTACTTTCACTTTCACATTCTCTCCACTAACACACCATCTACTCTTTCACTCCGTCGATAATCTATCACTCTTAACGAATATCTGCCTCACCGACTGCCAATAAATTATCGACGAGAAATGAGTGCAAACGGCGAGAAGAACGTGGAAGTGACATTTCAACAATGCAGCAGCTGCAAACAACCGATTCAGCATAAAGACCCGAAAAGATGTGAACACTGTGGTTTATACTTCCACGTAAAGTGTCAGAACACTGTCAACGTCAAGGCTATGGTGATGAGCGACAGGCAAACAATAGCCTGTCTCTCCTGTGCGGAGAGCAACGGCAGGGGAGGCAAAGCGAGGACAAAATCATCCTCTGCTGCAACAACTGTGTTGGGCGTAACTGCAACAACAGCAGCAGGCAAGGGTACTCCCAAACAGCAGCAACCAGCGGGCAAGAAGACGCGGTCGGCACCACCATCAGCCAACGCTTCGCGGAATCCGTCACCAACCCGCCTGGCCGGAGCAACGACACCTACGCCGTCCATTGAGGCGGCTTTGATGGATATTCGCGGAGCTCTAGACGACATCCGCAACGCTCAAACGGAATCCCTCAAGACGCAGAACATCGTGTCAGAGAGGATCTCCAAAATTGAGTAGCGACTTGGACCGCTGGAGAAGCGTCTCAAGGCCCTCGATAAGCTGCCTGCACTCAAGACTCGCGTTCAAAATGCTGAGTCCACCATCACCGAGTTGCAGGCACAAATAGAAGACCTCTCGTCGAGGAGCCTGACAACGCAGCAGGACAGCAGCAGTACTATGCCGGGCGCTGCGGAGATCTGTAGTCTGCGCAGCGAATTGGCTCAGGTCAGGAGGCGACAAGAGCAGTCATCCAACAGCGTGATCGTCGTCACTGGCCTGCACTACACCCGCGAAACCTCGCTGCACCTCCTCGCCTACTCAGTCGTGAGCGCGCTTGACCCCACGGTCCTCAGAAGGGATATAGCATCAGTCAGGACCATGGGGAGACTTGATGCATCCAACAACTCCGCCAGGGGTGACGGCAGACTTCCACCACTAGCTGTCACCCTGTCCTCAAGCGCGCTTGCACGCTCCATAGTAATTGCTAAGGCCCGGAAACGTAAGCTGCACACCAGCGAATTTGACGCCACCTTGCTGGAGGAAGCTAAAGCTCTGAGCCCTGACCATCAAGGGCTCATAAACATCAACGAGCTGCTTCCCTCTGACGTCCACAAGCTGCGTTCGAGGGCCAGGCTGGAGGCCAAGAAGGCAGGGCTGCCGCACGTTCACCCGAGAAGGAAGGCTTTACATGCGCTGCAACGACGACAGGGAGCGGGCCACCGTCATCAACACAAACGCTGAACTGGATGCTTTTTTAGCCCGGCTCCCTCTCACTATTGACATCGCTCAACACTGAGGCTAAAATACAAACACATCATCCCACCACATCCGCCATCAAGCTCATCTGTATAAAATTATAGAATAAAATAGAAATATTAAAAAATGTTTTCAAACTTTTTCCAACGCTCCTTGTGCGTTCAAGCACATTTTCCGCATCCTGTATCAAAAAATAACGTTTGATACACATGCGAAAAGTTTATTCTACACGAGTGGGAGGTTTGTCGGCCGAGCGAAGCGAGTTTGCGCACTTGTATCAAAATATTCTATTTTAACAAGCCATATAGAAAAATCTCAAGTGAGATCTTCAGTCAAAACTTTATCTCATTTTTTAAATTTTATAAATAGATTAAATTGAGTCAGCAATAATCAAAAGACACTTTATTGATTGTGGAATCACTATGATTTTCTCACCTGAAATTTTTATGTCTAATACTTTAAAATCAAAATATTGCTCAAAATGCTTTAATGTATCCTTTTTTTAATACGATTTTGCTATTTTAAAAATAATTTTCGATTATAAAAAACTTTATAAGAGTATTTTAGAAGTAAACCAAATAGAGGATTTTACGTAAAAGTAGAATTCCTTTTTAAGAATATCAATAGGGATGACTATAGATAACTGATAAGAATGTTGAAATATTAAAAATCAGTGTGAAATGCTCACTTTCTTTCGGATTTTTATCATATTAAAAATAAGTAAGGTTAATTATTATAAAGTTATTCAATCGATACCTTTCCCACTAGAATGCAGTGTATAATAATATATAGCAAACTCGACAAATCGTTTGAATTAATTTGATTAAAAGTTAAATCGCGAGTGCACATTTAAACCCAAAACTTCTGATCCCTGATGTGCCTGTTCATACTCGGAACCCATTCGCTTTGGAAGTTGACTCGACGCCACTGAGAGGACAAGCTGGTAGAGGAGCAGATCAGCAGCAGGGAATAAAGAAAGGTAGGTGACACATTATTAAACATGCACATACCTTTACCATCCAAACACACCTCAATTGCGCATCACTTCTCTCTTTCTCTCTTTCTCTTTTTGTTACATAATCGCACCCCTCAAAAACGTAACGAAATATTAGCCCGCGATACAGCCATAACGATAAGAGTGACGTCTTATTGAACCAGCTATTAAGAGAGGACTAATTTAAATTATAAACCTCAGTGCGGGATTTCGATTAAGAATATACAAAGGCAGTAGTAGTCTTAAAAGACTTTCCGGCGGCTATTGGAGGCTGTTCTTTCTTAGATCGCGAAGGTAGTCAGGCACCGAGGGCGCTAAGACTCTGCGTTTAAAATCTTTGTCGTCCTCCGTGCTTATAAAGCAAACCAACCCGTAGAGTTACTGTCCGGTGACAACTCTCATAAGTTTATAACATCACACAGTGCCTGGACTAGGCCTGTTTAAGTTTACTCGGGTGCCCTATGGGGTAGTCAGTGGCCCAGCGATCTTCCAACAGCAGGCTAATAGAGTCATAGGTCCGGAGCTGGAGCTACATGCCTTCTCTTACAGGGATGATATTATTATCATGATAGGCAGCTTCGAAAAGCATCTGCATTAGCTGAATGTAGTGCTAAAGAGAATTAAAGAGGCTGGTCTAACGATCAACAGAAAGAAGAGTCAATTCTGTTGCAGCAAAGTCAAATACCTGGGAGTCGTTGTCAATCGCGATGGTTTTTGCCCCGACCCCAGTAAAATCGAACCGATTATGAAATACTCGGCACTCAAGAATCTAAAGCAGTTACGCCGATTCCTTGGGATGTCTTCGTGGTACCGAAAATTTCTGGACAACTTTGTGACTATCGCCGACTCATTGACATCACTCACGAAGAAAGGCGTCAAGTATCAATGGGACGACTCGCTAAAGACAGCGTTTGAGCAGATAAAAGAACTGATCACTTCTGTTCCAGTTCTGCTTCGTCCGTCTTTTGATGATCTATTAGTCATTCAAACCGATGCTAGTGGCACAGGCATTGGGGCTGTGGTGATTCAGACCATCGATGGAAACTAGCTGTCCTACGGACAATCGGGAAATTTAGTTCTTATGTGGAAGGTTATCATTTTGAGGTAATCACCGACCACAGTAGTCTGAAATAGCTATGTAACATACGCAAACCGAATAGACGTCTCGCTAGATGGGCCCTCATGTTACAGGCATACGACTAAGACATAGTGCATAGGAAAGGATAGCTTAAATATTTCCCTGATGCCTTGTCGAAAATGTACAAGGATGAAGTAAGCGACGAAACGCCGATCGCCTCTGTCCAGCCCAACGATTCAGGCTGCAAAGACGGCTGGTACGATACGTTGCTCGCTCAAGTCCTATAAAAACCTACTGAGCATCCGTATTACAAGGTTGTTGCAGGCCAGTTAAGCCATCGTCTCGATTTAACGCATGAAGATATTATAGAAGACAAACATGCTTGGTTTTGCGAGAATCGCACTGTGAGCCCACTGCGGGACACTTAGGACGACGCAAAACTTATGAGCGAATCGCAAGATATTTCTACTGAAAAAATATGTATAGAGATATCAGCAACTTTGTGCGCTCCTGTACCGTTTGCCAACAGTGTAAGGTAGAGCAGTTGCTTCCTGCTAGACCTATGGGCAAATATAAAATTCATGGATTATAAGAACTCTCTTACTGCTGTGTCATATGATGAAACCAATCACAGACAGGACTCTGACACTTGGCTTGACCTATACCTAATCGATGAGCAGGATTGCCTGCTCTCAAACTGAAAGACGGACACTCCTTTCATCAACGGACATGACACGGCCACACTTGACGTAAAGATTCCACGCCACGTACCAGATACATACTCTTACAGAAACTACAAAGAAATCTGTGCTGAGAAGCTAAAGGACTTCCTGAGCGCATGTGACTGGTCATCCCTCACCACATCATCACTTGTTGAATGCATTACCATTCATAACGCTAACTTAACGAACGCCATAAATCATCTCGCCCTATTAAAGACTGTGACACCAGGACGTAAACGTCACCCGTGGTTTATCACATCTCCTTGTAACCTTTCGACTAAAAAGAACAGACTCGCAGAAGTCAATTACCTTAGGATCTAAGCTTCTATAGAATCGTAAATGACGACGCTCATAGACAGGTCGACGAGGCTAGGTTAAATTACTACTATTCACGGTTGTCTACCTCGGCCGACGTTGCAGAGATCTGTAGAGAGCTTAAAAATCTTGGCATTACCACATCTAAATCACCGTTACCTGCTTGGTTCTCTTCAGATGCTCTCAACAAACACTTCAGTTCTCTCTCTAATAACCCTCAAGCTCTATCTGTTGAGAAGTATCTGCGAATCCTGAAGTGTTCGGACCTTCCTGAACATTTCATCTTTAGGGCTATTACAGAGTCGGATGCGTCAGCTGCTGTATCACACTTTAACATCCAGGCCAGGGAAAGCGATGGCATCTCACAGGTTGTAATCTCCAAAGCCTGCCAATACTAGCTCCTCTACTATGTCAAATATTCAAGCTGTCTCTGAGCGAGTCACGCATTCCTTCCTCCTGGAAGTCATCACTCGTACGACCACTAAACAAATACAAACACTATTGGAATTTACTGAGGCAAATTATTTTATAGTTCATTAGAATGGTTCCGTACACAAACATACTGCGGTCAGTCAAGCGAACCTGAGAACAGGTGATTCAGGTGCGCTATCAAAGGTGTCGTACCTGCGGGGTAATAAAATGAATTTACTAAGGCTGAAAATTGTTACACAACTTGTATATTGCATATAAATAAAAGTTGTAATGGTTAGTCAGCAGAATATGGAGACAGAGCTGGTCAGTCAGCCGCAATGTATACGCAAAAAATAAATAATGTGCAATTCATTTACTAAACTTCAAAATTTTTTTAGGAGTATTAAATATTAGTTTAAACATAAAAAAATAGTCAGTCATCTATTTAACGGGACAAGGTCCATCAGTCAGCACAAATAGAAATATAAATTGCGCGCGCGCGCTCGTCGTTGGAAGTGATTTGAATAGATAAGAGCGCAGGTATATTCGCACACAAGTGGTCGAATGTATATACAATAGATCGGGGTCATTGTACCTCTAGTATAGGGATATATAGACCTTTGTCCTCACCACCGACTCCTCTGCTGCTCCAAAATATAACGGCTTTTCTGCTTAATAGCATCAGTAATAGTTCAACTGTAGTGAGTGAAACATCTATTTCTTAAAATGAACAAAGTTGGTGTATTCTGTCTCAAGAAGCATCAGTCATTAATATTATTTACGGAAGAAACTTTCAAAAATTGTAAAGCAATTTTACAAATTGGGGTAAAATATAAATTAGCACACGAAAATGTATCTTTTACTTCACGTCCCAGACAAATTGAGTGCTACCATATAGCTTGCTACAGAAAGTTTACGGCTTTAAGCAAGAAGTACAGACAAGAGTTACGGTATGATACAATTTAATATTAACATTTTGTGCATGCTAAAAATAATTAAAATCGGACTTATTAATATCGTATAATGTAAAAAATATAGAGTGTAGCTATATTGAGACATCGTATAGTATATAACAAAATAAAGAGCGTCGGTACGCATCCAGAGATTTAGACGCACGCATGGCGTGGCGTCGGTGCGTGGCGTGGCATGGGTGCATTATGGCGCGAATACAGGGATTTAGATGCTCAACTGTGTGTATGCGTGTGGCATGAGATGAGTGTATTTTGGCGCAAATACAGGGATTTAGACGTTCAACTGTTATATGTGCGAGGCGTGACGGGTGTGTATTTTGGCGCAAATACAGGGATTTAGACGCTCACGTTTGCGTGTGTGTGTGTGTGTGTGCGTGTGTATACGCGTGGCGTAGCGTAGGTATTTGCGCATATGCATTATAAATTCTGTTTCAATTTTTGAATTTATACGTTGACGCTTAACAATTTGTATACATCAATATGTCAGATAAATATTAGTAAAAGTAATAAATTATCAATAGTTTTTTTACAACTAATGCATTTCATTGTATTATAGCCAAACTGCAAGTTGTACAGTTGTACCACAGGAGGAAACCGAGCAACCAGCAGGGCCATCCTGTTCTGAAACAAGGTACGCAAGAAATATTTACGAATTAAAAATAATAATTATTCAATTATCAATCATTTAATATATAATATTTCTTTTTATACAGAGACTCAGCAACTACTAATGAAACTGAGAGAACTGCGGAGATTGTAGAGGCTATATGTTCTCAAGCAAGGTACAAAATATTACAAATTCTTAATAATTTTTATGTATTATACTTAAATAATTTTTAATGTAAATAAATAATTTTTTAATGCTAAAATAGTCGAAGAAGAAGAAAAATTATAGTCGATAGCACCTGTTTTATTAGCAAGGAAGAAAAAATTTCATGGACGCTGGCAAAGTTTACATACGTCGGCAAATAATTCTGTAGCAGACGTCATAAAATTGCATGCGTGTAAAATAGATGATGTTGACATGATGGAAAAAATACAAGACATGTTGGATTCAAATCAAATTCTAAAATATCACATGTCTTGTATAACGAATTACAAGAACGAATGTAATCGTCTATTAGATAAAGAACAAACCGCCGTGTCAATACACCGAAATTGCTACAAGTTAGCGTACGAAAGTGTATGTACTTTTGTAAATAGCGCAGTAATCTTAAGAAAACAGTACTGCAATTTATCACGCCTACGAAATATCTTTATCGAAGAAGAAAGTGTACAGAATAATTTAGATATTTACACGACTTATTTGTCACCGTGGTATTTGCAAGGAAAATTACTTGACACATACAAAAGGGAAATTAAGATAATTTCGATGCACAATGCAAAATTAGTTCTGCCAGCTACTGGAGTTAATATACAGGACAAAGATTTTGAATTGCTCCAAAATAAAGATGACATCGAAACAGCTGCATTGCTCTTACGAAAGGCAATACTATCCAATTAAAAAAGCTTCCAATGAACATAAAAACGAAAAATATTATCGAAGGAGAATGCCCGGAAATTCCGCATTTTTTGACAGATTTTTACTGTTTATTATTAAGTGACCAATGCATGAGAAATAAAATGAGTGATGCTTGTAGTCGACTAGTGCGATCTTTCAGCGAAGATGTTATTTATGCTGTAACTAACGTAAGAGTGAAAACAGCGAAATATCTGACATTGGGCATGGCAATTAAAAGCCTCACGAGCAGTAGGAAAATTGTTGATATTTTGAATAGATATGGTCATTGTTGCAGCTACACAACTGTAGATGAAATCGAAACTGAGGCGATTTTTAGCTCAACTGTAGAAACACAAATATGTCCGGATGATATAAAACGAAAACCGAATCTTTGTACAGGGTTAGCGTTCAACAACTTTGACAGATATGTTGAAACGTTAACAGGAAAAAATACACTACATAATACTGTAGGCATAATTTTCCAGGATATTGAGAACGAATCACTTGAAAGTGTGTCTGACATCGACGGCGAACCATCGGCCGTGCCATCAGCAGAGCAAAGCCGAAAAATAAAAAGACGTACTTTCGATGCAATAACGCCTGATCTACGACCTTATCCAAAGAAGCCAAAATTAATTGAAATTCTGCCCAAACTACCTGTTGAAGCTACAAGTACAATTCCAAGTAGTACAAAGACACACGGAACAATACCATTAACTTGGGTGTTATCTCATGCTTTGCACATTCAAAATACACCTATGTGGGTAGGATTCAATAGTTTAGTATTTACTGATAACTCCGTAAAACAAAAAGTTTCATACTTAACAACTATAAATCAATCTCCGACAAGTAATCATGTATGCAAGTCATACATGACTTAGCTATAGTGAAAATTGCAATACAGATACAATCAACAGAGAGAGAAAATGAGCAGAATTATAATAATCTCTTTATACATTTCGGAGCATTTCATATTCAAATGGCATATTTTAAAGCTGTTGGCAGATTTATAGACAATTGCGGATTTGCAAATATATTAATTGATTCCGAATTACTGGAAAGTGGATCTTTGAACGGTTTTTTAAGTGGAAAGCATTTTAACAGATGCAAACGCATTCATCTAATGATAAACTTAGCCTTGACCATTTTGCATTTTGAAAGCTTTGCACAATCGGAAAATATTGAAGTAAGTGAAGAAGTGAAAAACTATCTTGTAACTTTTCTGAAGAATCGATCAATGGTACCAACGATCGATAATATTGATTTATTACGTATTATTGAGAGTTACGAACAATACAGTATAAAAACATTAAACGGCGAGCACGGCAAAACTGCACAATACTACATGATTTATATAAATCTAATTAATAATTATTTGATGTTAACCGCAAGTATTCGAACGAATGATTTCGAGTTGTTCAAGTTCATGTTGCCTAGAATAACAAATTTATTTTTTGTCTTCAACCAACCAAATTACGCTCGTTGGCTGGTTTTATATCATAATAAATTATGCAGAGTTAATGAAACTCATCCTGGTCTCATCGTACAACTTGAGAAGGGTTCTTTCGGAGTAAAAAGAACGGACAATAAATTCTCAAAAATACCTGTAGATCTCACTCTTGAGCAGACGATTAATGCAGATGCGGCAAGCAGATTAACAGGAGTTTTGCATTTCACAAACTCGGTACAAGCTCGACAACGCTGGTGCAAAAGCCACAGCATGAGATCGACAATAATAACTCATGTATTACAACAAACTGGTATAAGGCTGAATCAAGATATTACTGCTGAGCTAGAAAAAAATAGAACAAAAAAGAGTGCTGCGCAGCTTCAAAGTTTGATACATGCCATAAAACAAAATATAAATCCTTTTGATCGTAGTTTCGATCCGAACTTCTTGTTCAATATTTGTAGTGGTCAAGCTTAAGAAAAGCATTTATTTCTTTCTGTAATGAAGAGAGCATACGATTTGAGGCGAGGATTGTTACTAATAAAGTTGCAACATTCGCAGATTCCTTAAAAAAAACAAGTTAATGTTAATGTAAAAATTCAAGAAGTACAGATGCAACGTGATCTTTTTTTGTCAGGCTTCTTGCTGTTTCAGTCGAACAGAGCATTGACTTTGAAAAAGTCTTACCGTATCCGTTGACTCCGATAACATTTGCATGGTGTCATTTAGATGGAACACATTGCAAAACAGATAAATCCGCCTTAATGAAAAGTTTGGAAATTTCCATCGATAGTGAAGTACCTGCGTATACTGACGTAGTTTTAATCGATGGCTTTTTCTTTCTGCATTTAATGAAGGACGTGCCCCTGACCTTTGAAAATATTTCGATAAAATTATTGCAAAGCATTGTAAAGTTTAATGCAAAAAATATCGCAATAATTTTTGACAGATATTTTTCACCATCAATTAAGGATTGCGAGCATGCATTCCGTGATACTTCGGAAAACCGCGATTCCAACATCTCTGGGCATGATAAAAAATGTAGCACAGATTTTTCGAAAGAATTGCGAAATATTAAATTCAAAGAAGCATTCGTAAAATTCCTTATTAATCATTGGGCTAATGATGAATTAGCACCCTACTTGGGCATTAAAACCGTCCAATTAAATTATGATCACTGCTATCAGTATACTGTTAATGATGGCAGAATAAATCGAATTAGTCACACGAGGAGGCAGACAAAAATAATTTTCCATGCATGTAACATCGTGAAAAATTCTAACATTTTGATCAGGTGTTCAAACACTGATATACTTGTTATAATGTTAGGAAATATGGAAAAGTTATCAAGTGCATCGAAGATTTGAATTGAGGTTGGAAGTGGAAACCGGCAAAGAATCATCAATGTAAATAAATTATACGAAGAATTAGGAAATTCTTTGTGTAATGCTCTGCCAGGGCTGCACGCTTTTACTGGGTGCGATTTTAACCCAGCATTTTATAAAAAGGGTAAAAAAAGACCTCTGCAACTGCTTCGGCAACCTTGGGTACCTAATCGACAATAACAGGAGTGACACATTTGAGAAAATTCAGGCATTTGTGTGCTACTTATACGACATGAAAAAATTGAAATGTGTGAACGAAGCACGGTTCGTTTTATTTTCAAAAACATACAAATGCTCAAGTACAGTCAACGATTCGTTCAAGATTAAAGTAAAAAATGTTGATGGATCAAGTATGCCGCCAAGTCAATCAGAATTGTTGTAATAATTTCTAAGAGCTGCTTACATAGCAAATATTTGGCGCAATGCTCATACAAAAGTTATCACGGAGCTGTCTCTAATCGATCACGGGTGGAAAATAGTCGAGGGAAAATATGAATTCGATTGGTTTCAAGGCGATCAAGTGCCACAATTGGTCAACAATGTCGTCCTTCAACCTCCAGAGGAAAATTCAGGTATGCAAATAATAGTTGGCAAAGTAAAAATTAATTATTATTTATTATATATAATTGCATCAGTTATTTTAATTTTTCAGATTCTCGATCAGAAACTCAATTGGAAACAACCGACATTGAAGTTTCCGATACCCCGCAGGTACGACACCTTTGATAGCGCACCTGAATCACCTGTTCTCAGGTTCGCTTGACTGACCGCAGTATGTTTGTGTATGGAACCATTCTAATGAACTATAAAAAAATTAGCCTCAGTAAATTCAAACAGTTTTTTGGGCTTTGGCTCTCCGTCTAGTGTTTGTTTTTGTTTAGTGGTCGTACGAGCGATGACTTCCAGGTGGAGGGAAAGCGTGCCTCGCTCAGAGACAGCTTGAATATTTGACATAGTAGAGGAGCGAGTATTGGCAGGCTTTGGAGATTACAACCTGTGAGATGCCATCGCTTTCTCTGGCCTGGATGTTAAAGTGTGATACAGTAGCTGACACATCCGACTCTGTAATAGCCCTAAAGATGAAATGTTCAGGAAGGTCCAAACACTTCAGGATTCGCAGATACTTCTCAACAGATAGAGCTTGAGGGTTATTAGAGATAGAACTGAAGTGTTTGTTGAGAGCATCTGAAGAGAATCAAGCAGGTGAAGGTGATGTCCCAAGGTGGGTGAGGCTTGGGATAGACAGGTAGAAAGTCACTCTGCTTTTTTAATTTAATTTTAGCAAGGCGTTTGATACTGTGTGTCACGTCAGGCTACTCGAAAAGCTATCCTCTTTCGGCTTTTCTAAGCAGGTTATCCGCTACATCTTACCTCTCGGGAAGAGAACAGGCCGTCATTAGTGACAACAACGAACTCTTCACTTTTCTACCATTGAAAACCGGTGTCCCACAGGGGTCAGTTTTGGGCCTTCTGTTGTTCGCGTTTTACATCAAGGATATTGGTTTCTGTCTAAATTTAAATGTGTCTTGTTTAATCTATGCGGATGACCGGCAGATATACATCTGTTGCCACCTTGAGGAGCTCGATTCTTGTTCTGTCAGGATGAGTGCTAACACCGAAAGGATCATGGGCTGGGCTGCACAAAATCGACTCAAACTGAATGTCCTTAAGACTTAGGCAATCGTCCTGGGTTCCCCCTAATGTATATAAATGCACTACCTTCTACTGCTAACACCTTTATAAATATAGGGGGAGCCCAGGTCGACAATGAATCATCTGTGCGCAATCTGGGGTTACTGCTTGATTCCAAGCTAACGTGGCAAGAGCGTGTTACACAAATCTGTAAACGTGCTCACTCTTTGATGTATAGGCTTTACTTTTTCTTGCAAAAGCACTAACCACAGGCTGCACCAACTCCTTGTGCAAGCACTCCTATTTCCGATCATTGATTACTGTTGTACACAAAACTCCAGAGACTTGTCAATACGGAAATCCGTCATATCTATAGTGTAAAGAGGGATAAGCACATCTTTCATTATAGGCGTGAATTGCAATGGTTTAGCACCGCCGGGCGTAAGAAATACTTTATGGCCTGCTTTTTAAGAAAAATGTTCAACACATCTGTGCCTGCTTATATACTAGCCGTTTTTGATTTCCACATCACACTCAGGCCTGTAAGGGGTGTGGTAATCCCCTTGAATATACCGTTCTTCAAGACGGAGACGCTGATGAATTCATTTTTCATCAGCGCTTTCTATCTCTGGAACACACTCCTATCACACTTTCGCAACACACTATCCATATCGCACTTTAAGCAAGCAGCTAAACAATATTCCTTCGAATTGGAAACCACATAATCTTTACGCAAACACGCACACTCTTACATCTCATTTTCATTTCATTCCATTACACTCCTTCATATCTTACACACTTACACAACTTATACAAAATTAATATTATTTTTTGTATGCTTTATGCACATGTTTACATGACATAATGTACAATAATAAAACTCATCTGATCTAATCACTTTCTCTTTTTTACTTGTAAGTAGCGTGGACGCATCTTCGGAATCGCTCTGCAAAATTTCGTCACTCACATTTTTCTGCACCTCGGTGCGAGCTTTTTGCGTTGTAGGCGATGCGGGACCTTTACAGCTTGCTTTGGAGATAATATTCAGGCACTATCATCTTCCTGCTGAGGCATGGTTCTACATTTCGCCTGGTGTACAATTTAAAGGTTACAATCCTTCGCCATCGCTGCTCGGCCTGTTCGCTCGTCGCTGAACTTCGCTTGTTTACTGACTGTCATCGTCACCGTCCATTACACCAGGGAGGACCAGCTGCAGCCTACTTTGCTTTACTCCAGCTCAGCGAACCATGACCGTCTACTGACTCAACTCTGGCTGTGTGTGTGCGAGGTTCGTGTGTGCGTATAGGTTTAATTATTGCGTATTGTTTGGCATGAATTATAAATGCGTACTCAAACTCATTAAAATCTGTCGGATTCGTCGAGTGTTCATAAAGATACTCATTTTTGTTTGACGCGACATACTAATGCGTTCTTGAACTCACTCTACTTTGACGGGTTCATTAGTGTTCTCAAACACACACGATATTGTTTGGCGCGAAATTTTAGCGCGTTCTTAAATCTTTCAGATTTTTTTTTCGATAAGATAAATTTGATTCTTTACTGGATAAGCTGTGTTACGCATTGCGTTTTTTGTATATGTTTTTGCATCTTTTATAGTTTATTATAGTCGTAAGTTTACGTTTTATTTTTATTTTCTATAAGTATCAGAGCCTGCGTAGGAAGTGCGGCCGTAACGCAGTTACTCAAGATATTTTGTACCTTTAATGCGGGTTCGATTTTCATGAAGGTTATCTAGCGCGTTTTGCTATCAGCATGTCCCGTAACGCCTGCTACCTTAAAACTTTCAAGGCTATATCCACACCGCCTGACATCTCTTCGCTTCTGAATCGTAGCGAGCGCGACTCCATTTTCGACGCTAGGCATGATCTCAGGGCTACATCTCTTCTTGATATTAGCAATTTAAGCATTATAAGCAATAGTTCGAAGTACACTCCGAGCCCTGATCCTTTGGCTGGCCAACTGATAGTCGGCCAAATAACACTGATTTGCATCTTTTCTCTCGTACTTCCACAATGTCGATGCCTCCTAATTTGAACGCGAAGTCTATCAACGATAAGCTTGACGAACTTTTCAATGTGTTTACGACTGGTAATACTGCTTTCAGTGGTAAAATTGATGCGCTTGCCGCCAAGGTTGACAATCAGGAAAGTAGAGTTACTTTGCTTATATCAACGAGACCGATTATATGCTCATCAGTGTCGCTTATGGGTCAAAAATTTTGCTTGGTGGTGTTTACCGTAGACCTAGAGGGCATACTCTTTCTAAATTCTTAACTCTCTTCAAAATCATTCTCATTGGTTTGATATTGTTGCTGTAGCGGGGGATCTAACCTCCGACTTTCTCTCTGTTAATTGCAACGAGACACGAAGCAATGCGGAGCGCCGCGAATGCACTTATACACATACACGCCGCGCATATAAGGCCGACCGCGCGGCGCAACGAACAGTTCTACTGGAGCTTCTGATCCAGGTTTTACCCTGAGCACATAATACTGCAAGGAGTGATTTTGAACAGCATCTACAACTAATCAGCGAAACTCTCTGCCGTCTACGAGAGGCCAAACTAAAACCGAACTGGGAGAAAAGGCACTTCTGCAGAAATAACTGAAATACCTGGGTCATGAAGTCAACGAGGAGGGGCTGCATATAGACCAGGAGAAAGAGAAATCACAGATCTGTAACCGCCAACAAACCTCAAGGAATTACAACGATTTTCCGGCTTGATATCCTGGTACAGGAGATACATACCTCAAGTAGCTAAAAAAATGGCCCCTCTTAACAAACTCTTGAAGGAGAAAATAAAATGGAAGTAAAGCTCTGACCAACAGGAAGCTTTTAAAAAACTCAAGGAGGACCCAGTGCGATCTCCAGTCCTAGCGTGCCCAGATTTCCCCAAAACATTTGTGCTACAAACAGATGCTAGTAACAAAGGACTAGGGGACGTCCTGGGCCAGAAAGGAAGAACGAGTGATTGCCTATGCCAGTTGAGCATTAAACTAGCACGAGCAGAACTATTCAGCGACAGAAAAAGAGTGCCTCGCCATAAAATGAGGGATTTGTAAATTCCGCGAATACCTCAATGGCCCTGACAGACCACCAGTCTCTTAAATGGCTCGAAAAATTGATAATCCGCCCGGCAGATTAGCACGATGGGCACTGGAGTTAGCACAATGGGACTACGAGGTCAAATATCGAAGAGGAAAGGACCACACCATCGCAGATGCTCTGTCCAGACAACCAGTAACGGTGTGCAACATCGATATCAAGACAAGCTGCCACTTGGTACTAGAATAAGTTGAACGCCGCCCAGCAAGACCCAAAACGATACCCGAAAAATTGCATTAAGAATGGAGGTTCGCACCACCATATCCTACACACGCTGGACTTCAACGACACAGATGCAACCGAAGACTGAAAAATCTGCGTGCCTACCGAGAAACGAACCGACATATTAAAAGAATACCACGATGACCTTACCGCAGAACACTTGGGACGCTTCAGCGATTGGCTAGAAGGTATTACTGGTCGTGTATGTTACAGCATGCCTCCTGGTACGTCCGTACCTGCGCAAACTGTCAAGCTTACAAAGCTCAACAACAGACAAAGGCAGGGACCACGCACGCTACCAACGTCAAACAACCATGGTGTAAAAATCATTTAAAGGTGGTGCCTAGATGTACGCGGTGACCAATGATAAGGTCTGAGTGATATGCTCCGTAGATTTGGTGTCTAGGTGTAGAAATCATTCGAGGGTGGTGACTTAATGTACAGGGTGATCGATGTTGAGGTCTAGGTGTGGCGCTCCGTGGTTTTTGGTGTATAGGAAAAAAAACATACGAGGGCAGCGTCTAGGTGTACAGGGTGGTCAATGATGAAGTCTAGATGGTGCGCAATATGAAACACAGAAAAATTTACTAAAAAGATATGGAATCTCTAAAAAAACTAACTTTCAAAAAAGTAAAAGGTTAGGCGAGTTTGATGACAATTGATTAATTACAAAAATTCTTGTATTTGTCTAAATTCATCGTGACTTGTAACAACTAAATTACAGATAAAAAATAACTGAGATCAATTAAACATAGTCAAGTTTATTATATATATATATATGTGTGTGTGTGTGTATGTGTGTGTGGCGATACTGTGTCCAGCAGATCGAATTGTACCTTGTGTGTGAGTGCGACGCGAAGTCCGGATATTGCTGACCTCCCTGCTTAGCGGTCCAGCAATGTCTAGTCCTGCAGCCTGTCTGGGATCAGGAGCGTCGGCGACGAGATCGTGAAGGTTTGTGTGACGCGCAGTGACTGTGATTGTACGCATGAGAGTGTGTATCACCCGTGCGAGGGTGATTCGGCGCGCGCGACCTTCACGGAGATATAATCGTGCGAGTACGATTATTCTTTTAGATTCGTAAACTTTTTTACTAAAACGGTTAGCCTTATTATGTTACGTGCTTGTTCGTCTTTTTTAAACCTCGCTCGTTTACTTCCAAGTCCTGTTTCTTCCTACACTTACATATGCAATAATTGTTTGCATCAATCATATATTGCATAAGTAATCTACTTTTTTCTTTGTATCGACCTTTATCATATCTTTTTTGTTTTATTACACTACTAACTTTTTCTACGCATAGATTTATTAACTTCATAATTTCATCTGTTGCGGAATCAGGATTTTGTATTGTGAATATCTAATTCCAATCTACGTCTTTGTTAATATTTCGTAATTTGTTATAGTTAATTTTTTTTTTTTATATTTTTTGCTTTGAATTATTCTTATACTATTGAATTGTACAAATATTTGAAAATAATCATTGAATAGATTGGTGATTTTATATGATCATGGAGTTATTTTTTCTGAATTCATGAAAAAATTATCAATACATGTTCCTCCTTGTCCCACAGATAAAAGTCTTGTTATACCATGGAAATATATAGTATATTCATATTCTAGTAACATCACTTCGTGTAGCGTGCTTGCCTGTTTACGTTGAAGCGCGCCAAATCCGTCTAAACACCCGAGGAGCGTGCCAAATCCGTCATTTGGTTAGTAATACTGGAGATCTCTTGGAATCTGTGCTAGAACACAACGAGCGATTGATTGAGCCAAAGGTCTGTCTGAGCGTTAGCAAGAGTTGACCATCTTACTTATTAATAACCACGATAAATCGTGTAAAGTATAATGATTAGCTCCTGCCAGCGTGGATCTTAGAACCATCCAGCGTGTAAGAGTACGATCTTGATTGTAAATCTGCCACTTAGATATATGATATAATTATACAAATAATCGTGAGAGAAAGATTGAGCACGAACAAACTATCAATAAAATAATATAACGGCCAATCATTTGTGAACTCATAAGTTATAACATCAATGTCTAAAGAAAGCTACTGCGATCTGGTTCTTGGCAATGAATAATAACAATAACAAAGAAACGAAATCTAGCATATACTTATTCTTAATGAATAAATAAATAACCTAACCTGTTGCCATAAATCAAACGGCGATTAACAAGGTAAGAGGAACGAGGACACCGAGAGAGCGGACAAACCAGTGTCCATGTAAGCGTAAAAAGCGGACATAAATTGTAAAATGTATAAGGAAAATAATGCTTTACTAGAATCTTCTAAAACCATGTACACCTGGCACAATAAAATGATAATATAAAACAAAATACTAAATCCCAAACACCTACCCTACCTAACCCATGACTATTTGCAATTTGTTTGATATCCGCTCTCCCACAGTCCGATGTGCGAAAAGCGGTTAGTAGCCCGGCCACAACCCGGTGCAGAAGCTCTCCTTACTCTCGATGCTCGACTAGCGAGTTTTCAGACATCAACATCTCGGACGGTCAACCTAGGGACAAAAGCGACAATAAACTCTTCTCTAATCAACGCAAGGACTCTTCATTTCGCGATCCCTCTCACGCATTTACAACAAGAACGAGCGACAGCAAACAAGAGCACCGGGCTCTCACTCAGGACCGCACTCTGGAGATATATGTCCGGCGCTCACTCGCGATCGACAGTTATTCGCGTGCAGTCGAGGAAGACGGATGGCCGGCTGAGATGTTGTCTCCTGGACAATCCGACCCTACTCCCTGCGCACGAAGTCGCAGACTCTCTCTGAGGGCCGCGCTTAGTCGTTATAACTTTGCTGCGAGCAAGTAACAATCAGTCTCTCGAGAGTAGGCGGATGAGACGGACAGCCGGCCAGGAAATCATCTCGCGAATCATTCGCTTCTACACACTACCTGTAAAGTCGCAGACTCTTTCCCAGGGCCGCGCTCGCACCCTATCGTTTTGACATGCTCACGATACCGTCAGTACCTCATGCGTAGCCGAGCAAGATCAACGACCAGTCGAAATGTAGTCTTACGGACGACGACACCATCACTACGCCTCGATTCAAAGTCTCTCTCTCTCTCTCTCTCTCTCTCTCTCTCTCTCTCTCTCTCTCTCGCTCTCTCTCTCTCTCTCTCTCTCTCTATATATATATATATATATATATATATATATCTCCCTCTTTTTCTCTCTCTCTCTCTCTTTCTCTCTTTCTCTCTCTTTCATTCTCTCTCTTTCTTTCTCTCTCTTTCTGCCCAACACTGTGAAGATTTGCAGCTTACGCAGTAAACTGGCCGAGGTCAAGAGGCGCCAGGAGCAGACCTCGAACTGTGTTGTCGTTGTCACGGATTTGTACTATACCCGTGAAACCTCGCTGCATCTCCTCGCCTTCGCAGTTATAAACGCGCTTGACCCCACGTTCCTTAGAAGAGACGTAGCTTCCGTCAGGACCATGGGGAGGCTTGATGCTACAAACAGCTCCGTCAGGGGTGATCGCAGACTGCCACCACTAGCCGGTACCCTATCATCAAGTGCGCTTGCACGATCGATCGTAATCGCCAAGGCCCGGATACGCAAGCTACACACCAGCGAATTGGACGCCACGTTGCTGGAGGAGGCTAAAGCTCTAAGTCCTGACCATCAAGGGCTCATAAATATCAACGAGCTGCTCCCCTTAGACGTCCACAAGCTGCGCACAAGGGCTAGGCTGGAGACTATTCATGCGCTGTAACGATGACAGTGAGCGTGCTACAATCATCAACACCGACGCCGAGCTGCAGACTTTTTTAGCCCGGTTTCCGCCCGCTGCCAACATCGTCCAACACTGAGGCTACAACACATACACATCGTTCCACCACACCCACCATCAAGCTCATTTGCCACGTCTTCATCTGGTTCTAAGGTATCTCTGTCCGAAGGTCTACGAGTCTGTCATTTTAATGCGAACTCGCTTACGGGTCACATTGAGATGATCAGGCTTTTCTTATCCACTCGCTCTCCATTCCACGTAATAGCTGTTACTGAAACCTGATTAAGCGACAAGGTAACATCCATCCCTTCTCTGGACGACTACCTACTGTACAAACGAGACAGAAACAGAAACGGAGGAGGTGTGGACCTCTATATACACAAATCTCTAAAACAATAGTTTGGTAAGCCAGGCAAGCCTGAATATCTCTTCTGTAAGGTATCGGCAAAGGGAGTCTGTCCTATCTTCGTGTGGGTTGTGTATCGTCCACCTCATGCTTCATTCTTCCAAGGCTCTAACTTCATAGACCAACTAACAACCCACATGCACAACTATTCCACGAAGATCATAATGGGAGACTTCAACTCTGACCAACTTTATTCATCTGAAGATCCCAAGTTCATCAAGGCCTTCATTGATGAAAACTCCCTTTCATCTGTTCCCTATGGTGCCAAGCATTAAAAACAGAGTTCTGATACCTGGCTTGACCTGTGTCTGATCGACGAGCAGGATCGCCTGCTGTCATACTGGAAGACAGACTCACCGTTCATCAACGGACATGACCTTATCACGGCCACTTTTGACGTACAGATTCCACGATACGTACCTAACACATATTCGTACAGAAACTTTAAAGGAATCAGCCCCGAGAAGCTAAGTGACTTCCTTAGCGCATGTGACTGATCATCCCTCACCACTTCATCACTCGATGAATGCATATCTACACTTAACGCTAACCTCACTAACTCCTTTTTGATTTTAGCAAGACGTTTGACACTGCATGTCACGCCCGGCTCCTGAGAAAGCTATCCACCTTCGGCTTCTTTAAGCAGGTCATCCGCTGGTTTGCCTCCTATCTCACTAGGAGAGAGCAGGCCGTCGTTGGTGACAATAGCGAGCGCTCCTCTCCGCGGCGTCTTAACATCGGCGTCCCGCAGGGCTCCGTCTTAGGTCCCTTGCTGTTCGCATTGTACATCAACAACATCAGTTTCTGCCTTGATTCCGATGTTTCCCATCTTATCTATGCGAATGATTTGCAAATTTACAGTCAATGCCACCTCGAAGAGCTCGACTCTTTATCAAACAAAATGAGTGCCAATTCTAAGAGGATAATGGGCTGGGCTGCGAAAAATAGGCTTAAACTCGATGTTAATAAAACCAAAGCAATTGTCCTGGGCTTCCCTTATTACATAAATTTACTTCCCTTAACAGCTAACACTTTCATTAAATCGGGGGTGTCCAGGTCAGCTTTGAATCCTCTGTGCGTAATCTGGGATTGGTGCTTGACTCTAACCTCACGTGGAAAGAGCGCGTTACACAAATGTGTAAGCGTGCTCACTCGCTAATATACAGGCTCTACTTTTTCACAAAGAGTACCAATCTCAGGTTGTGCAAACATCTTGTGCAAGTAAAATGTACGTAAAATGTTTAACTTGGTCGTACCTTCACACGTTCTGGCCTCTTTTGACTTCCGCGTCACACTCCGGCCTGTGAGGGGCGAGGTGACACCTCTGGAAATTCTTGCTTTCGCAACGAAAACGCTGAGGAACTTGTTTCATATCAGCGCCTCATACCCATGGAAAAACCTGCTATCACACATCAGAAACACTTTACCCACTGTCACTTTCAAAAAACTTGCTAGGGATCACTTTTTTGAACTCGAAAACACAAATCGTACACAGTCCACACACACACCTACTTTTTCCGCTCATTCCATTTTTACTATCGCCTCACTCTCTCACTATACATACTTTGATAATGCCTCAAACTATTATCTACTGTATTATTTTATTCTTTTCTCACCTGCAACTCTGTAAACGTATTATCGTACAACATATTGTACGTAAAATAAAACCAATTTAATCTAATATAATCTAGTCTCTCTCTCTCTCTCTCTCTCTCTCTCTCTCTCTCTCTCTCTCTCT
>QLSS01000134.1:207490-221759 GCA_024372645.1 Trichomalopsis sarcophagae | reverse complement strand
TCTCTCTCTCTCTCTCTCTCTCTCTCTCTCTCTCTCTCTCTCTCTCTCGAATGCAAGCCAGTCTTTACGACTGCAGAGCTTGCTTCCTGGCAGAAGCTCAGCAAGGTCGAACTAGACCTTCAACGGTCATACGGCGACTTTAGTGTATTTTGACGCGCCAAATCCGAATCCGTTGTCCGCTTTGCTCGTATAGCCCCAAAAATTTTGAGAAAATGCCGAAAAACCTTTGATTTGCTGGCGCACACTCAGAAAATTGAAAAATGGGAGAAAAGAGTACGTTACACAAGAAGAAGAACAATGTAAGAGCAGCATTTCTTATATACTTGTATATCTCTATTATCATGAGCACTCAATAAAATTAATTGAAAAATCTTATTTAATAGAATTAATTGTAACAGTAAATTGTATGTATAATTATGTTTAATTATAATCTCATACAACGGGTCTTGTACAGACACAATTATATATGAAACGGTACTTATGCAGACTTTTGCGGACTCATGCGGACTGGCGCATAACTCTTCGCGAATGTCCAAATTTAAAACGTGACTTGTGTGGACAGAAAGAGATATTTGCTTCAGCACATTAGGTGTTGTGCAGACACTTTTATACATACATACTGACGCATAAGTCATCGGTACGTATATATTATCAAATACCTCTAGATTATATACATATAATTTACACTTACGTATAATTTATTCAAAATCTTCAGATATATTTCGCTGTTTTCTACAAGCTTTTCAAAGTTTCACGAGTATAAGAGTAAAAAAAGAACTAAATCGAATTTAGTGCGTTGAAATACACTAAAGTCACGTATAATACACTCTCAAGAGGCCGCCGTACACATCTTAAGCATCACCTTAAGAAAACATTTACTAACGTCAATAAATGCGATTTTCAGCGATTTTTTATGATTTTTAGTTATTTACTCGAAATTTTGGGGGTGTACAGGAAAAAGAATCCTTGAATGTTGATCTAGAGCAACAAAATTTATAGGGATATATGGATATTTTCAAAAGTACTCCGCATTTTTTGTGTGCCGGTGTAATTTATTGTATGGACTGTGAATGCCGTGTAGTGAACGGAATAATTTATCGATGATTCATCGTATTCACGCGTTGCCCAAATATTTTTCTATTCATTCTGAGGTTAATTTTTCTCCAAAAACAAATTCATCGAATCCTCGCACGTAACTAAATTATTTATATTCTAATTCGCTTTTAGATTAGTCATAAGATTTGAAAGCGTTTTTACGTTAAGATGTTTACATAAAAATTAGTAAATTATGCAACAACGGGCGAGCGTAGCAGATTCCATAATTAAAATGCAAGCAAGTATATTCTTAGCGAGGTGCGTTTACTGCCCGAGCGAAACAAATTATAAAAAGAAGAAACACTATTAGGAGAATTATCAAAATTTTTAAATATATTTTCAAAGTATTTATTTAAATTTTTTTTTACTAACTTCTCTTATCGTTTATAATTAAGTGTAGTACTTTAATATTTACAACTTATATATCAAACATTCGTTTCAGAAGTTACAAGCTCAATAGCACGTATAATAACAGTAGATTATACAACAAGGGGCGAGATTAGAAGATTTTTCCCGCGGGCGAGTTTACTCCTTATCAGGGGCAAAAAGTGGGCTTTTTGGTCGGGTGTGGAATAAATCATATTATACTAGGTGGCCAGATTTACTATACAATTTCTGGATAAGTATAGTAAAAAAAATGTCTAGTGCTACACAGTGATGTTTATTGTTGCTCGCAAGGATGTTCTGCTGTGAGCAACGATTTGACGTATACGTTAATAATATAATATAAAACAAAACAAAAAAAGACTAGTTATAGTATTCATTCAAGTATCTCGAAGGACTTCCATTGACTTACCAACATCGGAATCACTGTCGCTATCGAACGGATTATAATCAGAGCTAGGATTACTTATTTCTCCATTTGAGAAAATGTCTTCTTCGCTATCCGATCGACTTAATTTAAATTCTGTACTAGAGTTATGACTATTGCGCTTTTCTTCATCAGATAGATTGCTTTCAGTAGACCAAACATACGACTTTTTTTTAGCACTTTGAGATGTTTGTCGATCGAACTTGCGTTTATTGGTAACATTATAATTTTTAGGATCCTGTTCCTTTTTTTCTTCACTCTTTAATTTCTGTGTCATGTTCAATCCCAATACTCTGTGAATTCGACTTCTGTCAGGTGCAGGGAAGTGCTTTTCTACTAATGTTTGAAGTACTCCTCTTTAAAAATAAAAAATATTGTATATGTCTGGTGTTTGAGACAATTACGATTATTGAGTACAATAATTATTGATGTTACATCCTACTAAAACTAATAAAACAAAGAGCAAGGAGTTACAGCCAGACTTCGTAAGACTGTAACATTGTCATGTACTTTTTTTAAATATACACGAAGATTTTCTATTTATATGAATTAGTTTAGCACACTATTTAGTGTGTAAGGGGAACTGCAGAAGTGCCACATACCCTCGCAACTTGGTAGAACGTGCCTGATTTTTTTTTAAAGCACGAAACCTCTGTGACCGTTTTTCGTCAGTGGCTCATGCTATATGTATAAGAAAAATTCAATTCATTTGCTTTTAAATAGGAAAAATTATTGTTTTTTTACTGCTCTGTCATGGGTTATCAAGATAAGTACTTCTTTCAGAATAGGTATGTATTTGCATAATTAGTGATCAAACTATTAAACCTGCAAATGTTGAATTCAAACTACGTGATATGAATGCAAAATCTATATTTCTCAAGCCTAAAAATACGACTGACATAATAAACATAATAAATTCTGAAAAATGGTGGTGTTGACAAAATCAATACTAAAACTTTAAAGAACCTCTGTCAGAAAAAACCTCTGACACATATTTTTAACAATTGTATTGAGAAATCTGTATGGCCGGATGCACTAAAAAAAGCGTGAGTTGTACCAATTTACAAATCAGGTGAAAAACATAATATCACAAACTATCGAACTATTTCACTAACATTAAATGTTACTAAATATTAGAAAGAATCATTTATAATAGAATTTACGATTTTGTTGAACAGGAAAAAATAATATTAAATCAATTTCGATTCATGAAAAATATAGGTAGAAAAAATGCTTTAAATTATATAAGGAATATACTGTATAACAGTATATATACAATATAGATCGGAGCAAACCGACGATTGTAACTTTCCTCGATTTAGCAAAAGCTTTCGATACAGTTGATCATAGGATATTGTTAGATAAACTATATTGCGTGGGAATTAGGAGACAGGCGTTGGATTTAGTTACGGGAACAGATAACTATGTTTATCTCTGCGGAGTTATGTAGTGTTCTAAATACCATGTAAATCTATCTGGTTTGAATAAATAAATTATGACGAGTAACGTTGCTAACTCGTCATAATCTCCCCAGCATGCCATAATAGACCGGGCACTTGCCGCAGGAATGAGAGAACAATTTCTTACAGGCTGCCTTAGATACGGGTGATATCTATAGCCACAAGCTGTAGATAGATGGACCTTTTACGTTCCGCAACGCGTTACTTCATATATAAACAATAACTTCAATTCGCAAAAAATATAAGCTTCTTAGAACAACTTTTTACAGTCTGCCAATCGTTGAAGCATAAAGCTAGATTGCCAAATCCACGAAAAAGTTGAAGGCAGACGGTTTCCTCGCGTACAAGAATAAAGCATACTAATGCTAGTTCGCAAAAAAATCGTGTAACTAAAAATAATTTTTTACAGTCTGCCATTGTATTACAACAATGTTTAGTACATCTAGCGTTAATTGTAACTTTGAATATTATGGAATCGCGCCGTAGACAGGTAACGTAAGATCGACGGGGTCAGGTAAGGTTAGGTGCACTACGATGTTCTTTGCATGCATCATAAGGCATGTAACCACGCACATTACGTAATTGGGATTCTGAAAGTTTTTTCCCTAATATCAATTTTGTTCAAAAGTAATTTTTAATAAATTATCTTTTATAATTATTAATTTATATTTTAATAAACGTCTAAAAACAAAGTTACTTTTTTGCGTGTAAAATATTCATAAATTTACACACAAAAAAGCTTCAAGTTTTCACAATAATTCTGCAAATTTTCCCTTACACATTTGATGTAAAAAATGTATAATAATATAAAAAATGTAATTAAAAAAAAAAATTAATTTAATTAATATTCATAAATATATCTAAATATATATTTAAATTTATATTCGACAACGATATTTTGAATTTTAAACTTTGTCCGCTATTTTGAAATTCCCACCACGAATGTATACGCCATCTATATTCGAGAGCACATCTATGCTCACCTACTATACTCATAGGTTTAAGGATTTCGCCTCCAATTTTAGTAGTATAGCGTCTATTCCTTCTTGAGCGTCTTTCCGAGCAACATGGCGGGAGACAATGATGGGGAGTACATTTTTAAGTGGTTTGAAGGTCCTGAAACTCCAGAGACTGTTAAAGAAATAATAATGCTATCCGAAAATCCGCAAGGTAAATAAATATTAAATTGTTAAAACTGAGTAATTTTTAAATGAATTTTTGTATTAAAAAACTTATTTTGTTTAGAATCTACAGAAGACAACGAAAATCTTCACGGGGTTGACGAGTTTTTCGATGATGATGATGATGATGATGATGATAATGATGGTCAAAGTGATTTAGCATTGACATTAATATTAATACTGAATATGAAGAAATAGTATCAGAGGAAAGTGATTAATTATTTTTATGTTGTTAAAGAAATAAATTAAATATTTTTTTATTTTCTAATAGTCAAAGTGAAGTTAGCATTGAAATTAATACTAAATATGAAAAAATAGTGTCGGAGGAGAGCAATTAACTATTTTTATACTGTTAATTAAATGAAATAAATATTTTTTTAATTTTCCAAAATCGTCCATGTGAAAAACTAATTTATTTTAATACTGACACTAGTAGTGTTTATTTGTTACCTAAATATTGTTGAGATTCAATGGCAGACTAAAAAAAATTGTTCCGAGATACTGTAAAAAATGTGTTAATTAACTTTTTTGCATAATTTTTTATACATCCGGAAACTGTCTGCCTTGTGAAAATTCGTTAATCGCATGCACACATTAGTCTAAATTGTGCTTGGCAGACTGTAAAAAATTGTTTTTGATTACACGATTTTTTTGCGAACTAGCATTAGTATGCTTTACTCTTGTAGTCGAGGAATCCGTCTGCCTTCAACTTTTTCGTGGATTTGGCAATCTAGCTTTATGCTTCAATGCTTGGCAGACTGTAAAAAGTTGTTCTAAGAAGCTTATATCTTTTGCGAATTGAAGTTAATGTTTATATATGAAGTAACACGTTGCGGAACGCAAAAGGTCCATCTATCTATAATTTGTGGCTATAGATATCACCCGTATCAAAGGCAGCCTGTAAAAAATTGTTCTTTTATTTCTGCGGCGAGCGCCCGGTCTATAATATATATTATACATATAGTTTAACTATGTACAGTATCTTTTAGGTGTCAACCAGCAAGGAGCGAGAGAGAGCGCACAACAGCCTGGCCAGCTATCGAATAGCATTGCCTTCCTACGCACAAATATTTACTGTGTGTGTGTGTGTGCGAGCACCTAAACCGAGAGTGTGTGTGTGTTAGTGACTGCGAGGAAGCCGTCCCAGTCGTCCTCTCCGGGGCTTCAAGCATTAAGCGAGCGTCGCATCTCTACTAGGAGTTCTACGAACCTGCCCGGACGCGTGTCGAAGGTCGTTGCGCCAACTGCATTCGGTCACTTTGTAAGTACCTGCCCTGTTTACTCCGCTCTCACTATCTTACGCTCTCACCGCGAAGTCACACACGCGAATGCGTTTGTTCGTGTTATACTTCCTCGTGAATAAATATCATTAGTTTAATTTCAATTCACGCGATTCCGCATTATTTTCCTAGTGCGTGCTTAACATCCCTGCGTGCCCACGCGTGCGTGTGTCTCTCATTCCACACGCGCAATCACCTGCTAGCCGACGTAAGTGGGACCCGGGGTCGATCCACCAGCCTCGCCAGAGGCGAGAAAAACGAGAGTAACATTTCGAATATAACGTTCGAGCACATCACATCACAGCCGCATTGTACGCAGCTAATGTCTGCGCTGCTGCACCGAGAGATTAGTTCGCAACCGTTACAAAATAAATAAATAAATAGATAAAATTGATTTAAAGATGAGGCTTTTATTCGAAAATATTATTATCTAAGATTTAAGATTATCAGGTGGACAGAATCGAATGTTAATGTGTTCGGACTATTTGTATAAAACTAAATATAAAATAACAATGAAACAGAATTATAATTTTAAGCCAATTAATCAGTATTTCAAACAAGATTACAGCTATGAAACTTTAGGTTACTTACTAGCAAAGAAGTATAATATAAAAATTATTTACAGACTTTATTTAGATTATTGCAACAATTTCGACTAAGAAGAAATAATTTAAGAGCAAGCCCTTTTACGAATAATACCTGTTCTCACAGGACATTGCAATAGTTAACCCCGTCAAAACGATCAACGTTGATTTAATGCTGAATTCAATATTGATTTTAGTCTGAAATCAGCGTTAATTCAATATTGAATCAACGTTGAATCAACGTTAAATTTGTCCGAAAATGCAACGTGGATTCAGCGTTGATTTCAGACTGAATTCAGTGCTGGATTTGAGGGTTCAATCAGAGTTGAAATAAATAATTGTAAAAAAAAATATCGCTAAAACCTGGGCTCGAACCCGAGATCTTTTGAATAGTAGACGAATGACTTGACCACTTAGCCATTTCGACACTCACATTTATATCTCATAATCTCATAATAGTAATAATAACTGAAAATTAAACTACTCTATCATGATTTATATAATAATAGTGGACTGGACCCTCAACTGAACCTCCCTGTGCTCTTGGGGGGGTACCCAACTTTGAGACTGTTTGCCACCTATAGGTTTCCATGTATGTTATATAATGAGCTATACATTGCAAGACAAATTCAATGTTGATTCAACGTTGATTCAACGTGGATTCAATATTGAATCAACGCTTATTTCAGACTGAAATCAATATTGAAATCAGCATTGATTCAACATAGATCGTTTCGTCGGGGAAGACAAGGTTTTTCTTAAATTATCTAAAGGTAATGCATTATTGGTTAGCATAAACATGTTCGTTAATTATTTTTCATATTTCTAGTTTACTGATATGACTTTGTGTTATTCAGTATAAACTCGTAACAATAAAAATAATTTAGAAACTCAAATTATTAATCTTGTTTCATAATATGAATGGTTAATCAAGTTGCAATTCGTCTTTATGAATAAGAACAAATACATTATGTTTATCAATGTTTTTCTTGTTTGAAAAGCTGTCATTTTAAATGAAATTCAAACAAATTCAGTAGTACTGTAATTCTTGGTCTTTGGCATGGAATTATGCGTTGATTAATTTCCTTTTTAAACAGTACTGGTATTCCAGCTGAATTATGTTTTCACCTTCTAATTAAAAGCTTTTATGAATCATTGTACAAATAACAGAAAAAACTTCATATTTCCCATATTTTAGTTTGTAAATAAAATTCTGCTAAAGTACAAGCTGGAGACCAAATATCAGAACCTTCCTTTTATCATGATTTACTAACTTGAATTCAAATGGTTGCACTTAGTCCCAAATCAAGTCTTGAATACATAGTTATTTTTGGAATTATTTAGAGGTACTCTTTTATGAAGTTTGGGTTCGGATATTACATCAAGTAATGAATATGACACAAAATACTCCATAACAATATGATATTGCGTTATTGTTAAAGAAACTGCTATGAAATTGCGACTTGCATAGGATTGAGAATTGCATACTTGACGAAGGAACACCGCCAGCAGCAGAGGGGATCAGAGAAGAAAGAATGTAAAAAAGCAGAAGATATAGCGTGCGGCACTGCTGCGATAGTGCAGAGAGATAGGGAGAGTGTGAGTGCAAGTAAGAGAACAAGAGAAAGAAGAGCGCGGGCCAATCAGCATCAAGTCAAACTTCGCGCCATTGGAATAACAAAAAGCGGGGGAGTTTGAGCTGTATGAGACCCGTACGTGTCGAGATTTCGGCTGACGGGGCCGCGCGCGAAGACCACGAGAATTGGAGAGATCGGAGAGGGCAGTAAAACGTTTTTCTCCTGGTCAAATCACTCTTTGTGTGGCGCCCTAATAAGACACAGGCGCCAAAGATTTGAGAAAAGTTTAGAGTCTTCGTGTAAGAGTTTTTACTGTAGAGAGTCGAGTAGAGAGAACCGTTGGAATTTCTGTGGGGACGCGCTGCTAGAAGAAGACGACCAACCAATTCGAGAGGACGACCTGGACTTTCCTGGACAATCCAGATAAAATATTATGAAACAAGCCCTTACCTTGTAATTCGTGCTACAATTGCATGCGCATTTAAGCGGTGCAAATCGTCCTCAATTAATAACAAAAAATATTTTACTCAACTTAAAAATAAATAAATTAAACTTTTGTTGCACAGCTATAAGAAAGCACGCACATAACGTTGTAAACGATGCCTATAAAATAAATTTGCATTTATTTAGTACTAAAAAGTACTTTTCTTTTATTTTGAAATAGATTTTGACATAAAAAAGTTCATGTGTCGAGTCAGGCAAGTTGACTCTCTAACGATCCCTCGTGGGTAGAAGTGGAATAAAAAAATTGAATTTATTTAAAAAAGGTCTATTATATGATCATAGGATTACATAAAAACTCTTGCCTTATTGGCAGAAATTGAATAAGAGTACACTTACAAACAAGAGCAGTATGCTCACTCTAAAATCTGACAGTTTAATCTTGATCTATAGTGAGAGCCAAGTTGCTCAGTCAAAAGTAAATTAAAAAAAATCCAATGTGTGTTAAATTCAAAAAGACAGTAGCCGTTCGGGTATGAATCGCTCATTATCAAGTTTCCGGTATTTGAAAAATTCACATCAGTACCTGAGAAGAGTGTGTAATACGCATTCACAAAAATCTTAGGTTTTTTGAAGTCAGGCACTAGTGGTTTGGATAGGACGTGTACACCGTCTACAAAAAACCCAAGAAATTAATATTGAAATTTTTAGAATTGAACGGGTTTAGTTTTGTATCGCCGTTATAAGCCTTATTTTCAATAAATCCGATGATGATTCTTTTTGGTAATTGACCCAGAATGATATTATCTATCGACTGACCATGCACACCACTATTAAGGGTTACGTTTTTTACCTCTACATGTGTAAGCGGATACTTTGTTGTGACTTTAGATAACATTTTTTCATAAGACAATAAAATACCCGGATTAACCTTTACGAGAGGACAAAATAGTGTCGCCTCGGTTATGTGGACTGTATACACAGTATCGGGCTCCGTTAGACAAAACCTGTCGCGAGAATGCACAAGATGTACACGTACCTCAACACCACCAAGTAATAGTCTATTCATTTAGCACATCTATGTGTTTGGAGCCCAATTAATCGTTTTATTATCCGTCATAACTGCTTGCCGTCTAACGAAACGTCCATTACCGGCATCAGTGTTATTCATTTTACCGGCCGTGTCATCATACCATAAGAACCGTAATTTAATAAGGTCTCAATGTTCGATATGTATGCGCAGGTGTTATTTGGTGATGATACTGATTTCTGATTAAAAAATACATCCACATGATTACACAGTGAATGCTTAAAATTATTCAAAGGGCCAACGATTGATACTGACGCATCCTTCGCTAATGGCTTCGTTGGCGTTATATTCACACGTAGAATCCGTATTGTAAATCTAGATATCCTCAGTTGCTAGGGATCGTAAATTCTATTAGTGCTTTATCGGCGGGTGACTAGATTAGCTTATAGTGCACTTAATGAGAACTCTCAATTACCGCCTGTGTTGGTGGCGATTGAAACAGTGATAACTCCGACTTCAACAAGTCACAAGAGTCAGTGTGAAGAAAAGCTATGCTTTAAAGCTGGTAGTGAGTAGGTATGCTGTTCAAAAAGAGAAACTTTTAGTTAGCAAAGATATCTTTAGCTACTGCTAACAATGCTGCTTTAGTTGCAGATTTCTTTCTCTTTTTTTCTGTGTAGCTGTCACTCTCCTACCAGCTCCACGACTAGAGTCAAACTGCGTCATTTGTGCCTTCTTATATATACGAGAGCAGTCGTGCCAGTAGGTGAGCGCCGAGCCGCAAGCATAGAAGCCGCGATAGCGTATAGTCGAGAACCAAGACAGCGATAGCCACGGAGAGGAAAAGCGTGCGCGAGTCTTAGCGAGAGAGAGAGAGAGAGAGAGAGAGAGAGAGAGAGAGAGAGAGAGCTGCGCAGCTGACTTTGAAGGCGCGTCGACACTTGCGAGCGCTACTCGAAAATATGATGCGTCGCCAATAGTGTTTCCCGGTTTACGCGTCATCTTCGTGAATGACCGCGTTACGTGTCGTCAGAATTATAAAATAGCGCCAATTCATAATTGCCACCACGGGACGCCATTAATTTTAATTTTGACCTGCATTTATTCGTGTGCAGGAAATAGTAATAGATGGCGCCCCGTATGGTTTTCGGGATGCGCAAGATCTCGAGCCGCGAGAAAGTTTCTTCCTCGCTCACTTTGTCGTCAACCTTGAAGCCGAACAGTTGGAAAAGTCGTAGGCAACGACTCGTAGAAGAGAAAACTCCTGTATAGCGCCTGCGTCAGGCCATTGCGACCGAGGATTCCCTCCTCCTATTATTGTGCCACAATGGGCCTCTGAGTCTTGGTTATTCTCACGATTTCAGGAAACCAAGGGAGTTAAACCAAGGTCCCCTGCTATAATAGTAGAAGTCGCGTTTCTCAGGATTTCCTCCAAAGAAGAATTGTCGGTCGCCATCTTGGTCGAGTTACGTCAGTTTGAGTGACGTTACCGCCATCTTGGACCACTAGAGTACGAATATCGCGAAGAAGTGCTGAATGCAGCAGTTGAGTCAGTTGTTTCTTGGAAAATCGAGAACTCACGTATTATTGAAGGTCGTTCTTTGAACTAAGAAGTCGCGTTTTGAAGCACGGTCAGAGTCGCGTATTATTAGATGTAAATCGCGTCTTCACAACGAATTGTGCCGTAAATTAAGAAGTAACCTTGACCGCCGTTTTGCGAGAATAATCTTACCCCATAGGAAACGTTGTAATCATATTGGAATAGTCTATATTTTCTTTCTCACACACAAACACACACACAGCACTGCATAGTTCAAATCACCTTTTGAATGACAACACATCGACTACCAAAAAATTTGAACTACATAAAAATTTTGATATAGTTTTAGTTCTTTGATATAAGGGGGTCTGTTGGGGAGTGAAGTTGGCGCATGGAACCGGGGAGAAGTCGGCAGATCGCCGAGCCAAGACCAGCTCAATCCTTCTTGCTCAAAGTAGGGAAAGGAGTGACGTGTGTGTCGGTGTGCCCGGGGTTGGCGTGCGTCGCTGTGCGCCCACCATCAAAGAGCGGTTTCGTCGAGAAGAGAGAGAGAGAGAGAGAGAGAGAGAGAGAGAGAGAGAGAGAGTCCACGTGTCTGTCGCAGCACGTGCTATCTTGATTGGCGTGTGCTTGCTCTTTGTGGATGAGATGGGCCTACTCCCAAGTAGGCAGAGCAGACGGGTGAAACAGAGAGGCAGGCAGACAGGCCTGCTGAGGCTTCTTGTTGTGGCTTCTGCGTTGCCAAGAGAGCGGACACTGATAGGTGGGTCATCCTGGCGGTTGCTTCCTGGAGAAAGGTCGTCTGGCTGGCTGATAATCTCTAGCAGCTCGTCCCTGTTGATTGCCCGGTGAGAGGGGCAAGAGCGCTCGAAAGCCCATATTTAAATAAGCACTAAAAAGGGCTAGTTATGAAGAAGGGAATAGGAAATGATTACACTAGGTAATTATGTAGGTGAGAATATTTTTCACACGCATATTATCAACGCTATTAGCAAAACAATTTTTTTGAAAAAAGTTAGTATGTATTTTTTTATGTATATAAATCTAATTAAAACTTGAGCATGCAAATACAAATTTCGAAGCATGCTGATTGACCCGGCGAAGTACCAAAAGAATTGCTAAACTCTAGGAATAAAGGATTATAACGGCTATGAGAAGTTTATTTCACAGATCCTAATGTATTTTGTATACAATTTTTTATTTACTCTATTTGTAAATTTTTTCGAAAAAATTTACAAATTTTAATAATATTGATGTATTATAAGCCGCAATCAACATTGCTAAAAACATAGTTTGCAAATTTTTTTTTGGGTCGTCTTTCAAACTTTATTGTTTAAAATCTTAAATTGATGTCTTTTTCCGCTTCTTGTACCTCTATATTTTCCTACAATTAAAGAATTAGTTTTATTATCCTGAACAAATTCTTAAAGATGTCAAATATTTTTATCATTATGTAATATATATTACTTTCATGTTTATGTGAATTATTTATGGCATTAAATGAATCCATTGTTGATTTTTATTTTGACGATAATCTGAAACATACAGGAATAAATCATTTCAAATATAAATTTATATAAGTGATAAATAATCTTGGTAGAAATTTGGCAATTAAAGTTACTGATGGAAAACCTATTTTTCAAGTATTGGCAATAATGCAATTATTAAGCAAAGAATTAATCGTGCGAAAATCTCGATTAATAAATTTCAACATAACGCTAATCTCTCAAAGCGATATTAAGATTTTAATTTCCTAAATATATTTTTTATTATTAAAGGAACACAAATAATCTTATTAGAGGTCTAAATAATTTTAAATTAAAAAAAAAATGTTATTAGTCTGTTAGTGAGAATGCTTACTTTTAAGAGTAACAAGTGATTTTGTAACAAGTCTGATGTTTGTTTTTAAATTTTTCTTTTGTTCTTATTCAAAAACTAACATGTCTTTGAGTGCTCATGATTTATATTTACATCTAATTTGTATTGTGCATAGATGTTCAGAATTAAATAGAGTTTTAGTTCCATATTGAAAGTATTTAAGTAAATAGCATCCAAAATTGATTATATTTTTACAGTTATAGAAGAAATGTATGTATGTGCAAAACATTAGATCTTTAGAACTATTAGTTTTCGTATAACAGCAAAAGTAAAATTTAAAAAACATACATCAGACTTAAAATCTCTAAAAAGTTACTCTTAAAAGTAAAAAATATCTCATCAATCTATTGATATGAAAAATAAATTAACAATTATTTCCTGTATATAAAAATGCACAACAACAAACTAAAAAATTATGGGATAGAGTTAGAAGAGTTAGTAGTTATACACTGCAACAACACTTATTATACACGACAAATATGGAAATTCACATGATCCGGATGTATAGAGACAAAGAGAAACTTGTTGTTTCATTACTACTAAGGCAAAGTCATGTATTGTATAATATTAAAGTATACTTACTGGTATAATTTTTTTTTCCAAATTTAAATTATGTTTAGTATGGTGTTTAATTTTTGTATTCTTTGATTGTGTATCTTTGTTATTAATGGCACGTTTATTCCTGAAGTTTATCCTTTAAGTCCTGAAACAAATTTTAAATTATATAAATTATTTATAACACATACACACACACGCACACACACATGCACACCACACACACGCACACACACACACATACACACACGAACACGCACACACACAAAGAGGTGTGTGTGTGTGTGTGTCTATATATATATATATGGGTCATTCCTATAAATTTCGTCAAATCGATGTCGGGGTGGGGGGTCGCCCAATCAGCCCGCCGATTTTGTATGTTAAAGTACATTAGAAAAAACGTCTATTTCTAAAATTTTAGCACTCTAAGTGCCCCCTAGGTCCCGTGATAAATTATTGAATTTTCGAAAATCGTGAAAAAATGGCTATTTTCAAACATTTGCACAGGGTTACCTAATCAATATTTTTAATCCAAAAAATAGGTATCTTCTCGTTATAACGTTAGCTTTCTAGCAAAAAAAGTCCGAGAACCTCAGACTTGAAGGGGCCTTTTCTGTACGGCAAAACGTAAACACTCGTTTTTTGCACTTTTTGCGTATCTTTGATCGCATGTCATTTTTTGTTTTGTAGTCGATTTGAGCTCTCAAAGTCTTAAAATCTTCGTCTTGGAAAAATCTTTAATTTCCCTTCTGAAAATCTCAAATTTATCATTCCAATAAAAAGTTATAGACCTTGGAAGACAGCCTAGTTTTCCAAAATCGCCATATTGGCACCCCT
>QLSS01000134.1:191020-207460 GCA_024372645.1 Trichomalopsis sarcophagae | reverse complement strand
TACAATCATACAAAGCTTCTAGTCAAGGAAATAAAGTACCGAAAATGGCCTAACTATAGATTTCTTGAAAAGCAAGATGAATCTTAATGCGGTATTTTGAAAATGCATTATTTTATAAATAATATGGTAAGGCAGGTACCTCTAAAGCCGTCGCCGTCACGATATTCGTGTTCAGCGACCCCAAAAATCTCCGAGTAGCAAAACTGGAGTCATTTTTAATATTTAGCGAGTTGCAAATTTTTTAGTGTCACTTTGAAATGCAATTTTCAAATGCATATTATTTATGCAATAATGCATTTTCTAAAACGTAATTAATCTTATTAGGTAACAAAGTTTGTAGACGCTCTCACGAGAACGCAAAGAACCGCATTAAGATCCGTCTTACTGTTCAAAGAATCAATAGTCTATTGCTTTATTTCCACGACTATTCTCAAAAAAGTATTAATTATATATTAAACAGTTACTGTATGTATGTAATATTGTAGTAATTATAAATAAACATGTTTTTGTGCGTATATAGTCAGTCATCCCGCTGCACGCGTTAACTCGTACGGCGCACTACACTTGTTTTCCAGTGGCAGCCATGCTATTCCGCGCTATAAACCGTTCACTGAAATTTCGGGTGAACGTTCACCCGAAAATGGGAGTAACGCACGCGTTTACTCGATGAACGCCGTTTTGAAGATTCGGTGAATGCCATACACTTGATATTCCGCGTAAAAGGTTTCTCCGTGTAGATCAGCGAGGTTAATGAGTATCCCCTGTATACGCCAAGCGACCAGTTGTAATTATACACTCGATCTGGACTCTTGTACGACGCTCCTATCCGTCGACAAGAGTTATCCAAGCTCAAGTCGCGATCCCGATACCTATAGAACTTTATCTTGAATAAATCGTGAAAGTCAATCAACTACAAGTGTTTTTCTATTGAATATATCCATCCTGTATAAGCCTGACTACAGCACAGCAGCAGAGTTTCCAGCCCAAGCAGTTAAACCTAAGTAAGTAAAAATTTAATAATTAATTATAGGTCGGAATTGCGACTTAACATTAGTTCCGATACAAATCGAATTATAGTCTTAACAGAAAAGTTACATATAAAAAAAAGAGGGAACATTTTAACAAATTAATCAAACTACAGTTGCATTTGTAAATTGTAAATTTAAACAAATATAAATTATATATAAAAATATTCATACCCCAAAAGTAAGTTAAAGTGTTCACGTTGCAGTGTAGGCAAGGCGATTGAAAGAAGCGCTTCAAATTGGTAGCGCTTGTGTCACTAGGTCAATCGAGAATATTCAAAACATATGTAAAGAAATTAATTATACGTATACCTAGAAAGTAGGTCGTGTATTAAAATATAAGTAGGAGAGTAAAATTTCGTTTGAATTGTTTGTAAGCGATTTGAAATTCTAAAATTCGGACTAAATAAGATTTTGTAATAAATAAAGAGGTAACAAAAAAGAGATTATTAAATGAGTGATAATAAAAAAAAGTAAATAAAAACGACACTGAGAGGTCAAGATTAACTAGAAACGCTGTTCGTGAAAATCCAGCATTAACATAGTGATCCCTAATATCCAAAACCCATTCACAAAAAGTAAAAAAATAATTCAATCACCGCCGACAAACAGCGGATGGATAAAAGATAGTCAATAAGTACTATTATCTGATATAAATAATAATTTATAGAATTATAATAGAAGATTGCCAACAAATAGTAACACCCGATACAGATTAGCAAAGTAAACAGAATCTAGAAATTCAAAAAATTTTGAAAGAAAATAAGGACTTGAAGCAGGGATATACAACACCAGGGGCGAACTACGGGAGCAATCAAAAAGCAAATCAAGCAGCTTAATAAAAAACATCTAAGCCTAAGTATACCGCTAACACCTTTAAAACAAAAAGAATTGGAGACAGTAGAAAAACTAAATCATTCAATATTTTCACCTATAACACCAGTCACAGCGATTCCAATAGGCCTAGATAGAACAGTTAATAATACCAAATTTCTACACGGAGTTGAGGAGACATCGTTAATAGATATAGAAGGTATTAGTGACCAGCCTAGCTTAATTGGAAACCCAAGTAATTCAAAGTTTAATTTTACTTTTAGTTTGATAATCTTCTTGACGGTGTTACGTGGGATACTCGGGAATTGGGATTAGGGTGGTCGTAGCGTTCGCAGGCCTTCCTACGAACTCGGCGAAGGAACCAGAAAGTCTTTGGATATGGTGTGACTACTTTTATTCAAACATCAGTAGTGAGAGAGAGGTGTGCCTGCTTGGTAAGGTACGCACGGTTAATTAAGCCTGCCACTGCACATCGGCATGCAGTGATAAGGCGGGTGTAAGGTGTCATCCGCTCAGTTCGTCCGAGGTCACGATGCCCTTTCCTTGTTACCGTGCTGCGTTACACGTATATACGCTAGTGTGTGTACGTGACACGCCCAATGGCCGCGACGTCATCGTCCCGATTTCGTGTAAATAAATTGCATCGTGTGTATGTAAGTGTACTGATGTTCGTGATTTCTTCTCAAGTGTAAGTAAATGTATGGCCTCTCTCTCTCTCATTTTTTATATAAATATGAAAATATGCTTAATCAAGTTATAGATTTTTCTTATTCCTATAATGTGCGTAAAAATATGTCTTAACAAAAAGGTAACATTACATATAATATAAAAATACAATAGGTGATTAATTCGATACAATGATTAAGAAATGTGATTACTAAATCACTTTGTTCGTATGCTGTGTGCAAATATAATTTTACTTTTGTATGATTTTTTTTTTATTATTTTGATTTTGCTATATATCATCGATAGTCGAGTCGAGCTTAGTGTTGCAGATTATTTATTTAAGATTATTAAAAAAAATGTTCATAAACCATGTGAGCGAGGGAAGCGGTTAATTAAATAATTAATTTCTTTTTAGTATTATATCTGTGTTTATAAGAATCGGAACTAAGAATAATCGTGGTCTTATCTCACATGAAAATCAATAAGCTTGAGAGTTTTTAGGATGAATCGCTGTCTCTGCGTAGAGATTGTTCACTAGTTGTGCAGAAAAAGGATATCAATATTTTCTACTGCATAATAGTAAAATAGTTTTGCTTGGAGAACATAACATAAGTGTTCTGCCGTCGGTAGAGCACAAATATGCTTAATTATTATAATTGCTCATAATGTGAGACTATGGCTGTTTGTCGCGTTTTTCGGTGTGGCTGAAACTGTCAATAATTTTAGAATTCGGGACCCCCGGGATTGCGCATTTCCAAACTATAACTATAAACAGTGCAATGCTCGCTAGAGTATAACCCGAGATTTAAACTGTATTTTTGAACGTTTTAAAGTTGCTGTTGGCTTTGTGAAATTCCGATAGGGATTTGGCTTATTTTATGATGTCATGAAAACTCGAGCCTGTGCTGAGTGTATCTGTATGAATTTTGTGTAAATTTTTTGCTTTGAGAGCTATCTCTCTCTCGATTATTTCGTTTAAATAAGACGAAACATTTTCAGATTGCGGTGTATTGTTAAGCATAGTGTAAATGTCAATTGTTATATTAGGGTAAAATATTTCATTTGTTTGCAAGTTATAAGTTCTAGATGCAGTAAACCTTGTGTTATTAGTATGAGCTTTGCAGCCCGCATTTAGACGTAGTATGCCGGTACCGTTTAACTCGTGTGTTGAGTGTACCGATCTTTGGCATTGTCTAACGCCAAATAATGTTTCGGAGTTGATAGTTGAAAATAGGCAGGTGTTTTGTTCATGAAGTTTTAGCCAGTATGTGTCGTGTAATTGGATTAATATTATGTTGCAATCTGTGATATTAAAACTCGCTTCCTTGATGGCAAATTTTATTTCACAGCCTGCATTTTTTCTAATTTTACGGACCGGTTCGGTGTTTTTATAAATTATAAGCTCATTGAAATTTCTGCACTTTTCAAGATTTCCAGCTTTTATGGGAATATAGTTATGTTTGTTTAAGCTTATGGCGGAAAATTGGATTTCGGGCCAGATTTATGCAAACGTGTTTGACAAATTTTTCAGATTTTGTTTAATTGGAACTGAGGAGGCTTTATATAAAAGGTATTATTGCAAATCAAGAAGCGGTATCGATAGGTGATAGATTAATTGATAATTTAAGTAAATTATAGATAGGTCCGAAATTTTCATTAATTGAATTACTGTGTCGATTTTGTCGCTGCTCGGAAAAATCACGTCCGGGATATTTTCTCTTACTAACTCGGGTGATTTGTGGATGAGATCCGGAGATAAGAAACGCGGGTGTATTGCGTCCTGCGAGGCGAATAATATCGCGTCTGTAATAATTTCTGTATCAAGTTTGTATTGCGTTACTGTTTGTCCCAGAATTTGCGTTGCGACATGAAGCGTGTCCCGTTTGCAGTAATAGTCGAAGGATTTAGAAATGTTCGAAACCACATTAGTTAGTTTATTTATTTTGTCATTTATCTCCTGAAATTCTGTTTTAACTAGTTCTGTTTGCTGCGCTAACAGCTTTGCTGTCTTACGTGTGTCGTTGGATGACAACTCAATTAAATTTTCCATATTTTTTTGAGCTTCTTCATCCATTGTGCCGAACAAAAATCAGCTCACTTGGCCGATAAATGGTAGGACGGATCTGCGTTGTCTCGACACTTTTGATAAGTCAAGGCCAACCAGCAGTTCTACAATTTTTTCGGATTGCTATTTGTCTCTTGGATCTGTCCAATATAGCCTTTAATTAGTTGGTTAAGCGGACAGACTGATGAAGTTTTGTCGCACAGAGATTGTATGGTCTTGCATTGTTTTATTAGTTGATTGCCTGTTTCGAAGTACGATTTCAAATTCACCTTTTGAATAATTTTCCAATCTATGTTAGACGGTGACATTCAGGATTATTTTGAAGCAATAGCACGTTTGGCTGTATATATCCTATCTTATCTGCTTCTGCGTGTATTCCAATTCTGCAAATTGAAAACAGAATTGAGTACGCGAGCGAGACTATAGACGAGTGCAAATTTACTAATCTTATTCTATTCTAGTGTATTGATAATCCCGTCATGAAGAAAAATCATAATGATAACCTATAGATTGTATACGCACGAGCATCCCGTCTGTCTACAAAAAAGTTATCTCCATACACTAAAATAATCTCTCCGCGATATACCTACAAGTTTCTGGGTTTTCGTCTTTTCCGTTCCCAGAGACTTTTTCTTACAGAGACTTTTTATTATCCTGTTTACTTTGTTAGTAAACAGGATAATAAACCAAGTGGAATCTCGAGTGTGGCCGCTTTCCTTCGGAGACGCACCACTCGAATTGTCACTGAGTCTATTTTTTCTTAAAACCATAGGCTAACAGGGCCAGCTGCAAACTATAAAATTCTAGATAGCACCCTGTTTGTCTCTAGTTTTACGACTCAAAGCGCTGAGAAATTTTGGGCGGGGCAGAAATCAGACGATGTTATCTGCATACAACCGCGCACGTGTACAGAAAATCGGTATTCTTTCCCTCTTGTACCCTTATATAAATTTTCAAGCCACTCGACCCCCTACTGATTATATAACCGAAAATAGAATCTTTCTTCTGCATATCTTTCCTTTAATAACAAATAGTTGCTTAGTTATTAAGAAAGATTATAAGCATTAAGCTATTAAGCTAAACAATGTTTTTCTTCTTTTTCTTAGAATTTAAGTTGCGATAACACTTTTATTACAAACAATATAACTTAACAATAGTTATTAGTTAAAAATAAAATCTAGCGTTCACATAAGAAAAATATCACCACTCCATATAGAATCTTCAACAAAATATCAGAACATCAAGTTCGATAAATAAAAATTAATTATTTTAGTTAAATAAAATCTAATGTTAAGTATTAGTTTATTCATATACATACATAGTTACACCGGAAAAATTAGTTAAGTCTATACTACAAAAGCCACACAACAACAATAAAAGATTATTAATTAATAAGTACACATTTAGTTAAACAAATAATACGGAAATGGTTAATACAGGAGCTGTAATTACACTACAAAATGATCAACACTCCTAAAACAATTTAGAATTTTAATACTATTATTAAATATTAAATTAATTGCAACTATTTGTTATAATTCATTATTGTAACTATTCCTAAGTTAGAAAATAAGTTGCGTATAACGTACTGAGCCTTGCAATAGATTTTTACCCGTGTTCATTAACGATTATTCAACAATTCATTTTGTACAAAGAAGGGGGAGGTGCGGGTAAAACGGCGCATAGGAGAACGTGATTTCTCTCTTTGTAAACCAACTATAATGTACAAATATTTATAATTAGTAAATAGAAAACCAAGATTGTTTAACAATATTCCTTTAAAATCATAAATATTAAGTAAATATTCTATATTCAATATGTATAATTTCCTTTACTAGAGTCTACATTTGAATTTAATTATTTCAGTTAATCAAGATAATAATCGATATATTTTTATTAAATAATAATCAACTAATGTACGAACAACTATATTTTAAACAATCTTTTATAAATATTCATTTTCACATCGGTAAATGGTACAAGCGTCGCCATCTGTCGCGGGGACGAAGAACCTACCTTGGCCTCTCCCCCGGAAAATTTAGTTAGAGGGACATAGAGGCATGGGCCTAAGGTTACGAGTATCCTCGAGTCGCACCACAAAATCACTTCGATCCCGGCTCTCAGTTAGTTCGGAAGCAACTTTTACGCGCTTAGTCCGCAATTTTATTTCTATATATCTTTTACGCGCTTAGTCCGCATTATAATTCTTTACAATTTTACGCGCTTAATACGCACACATTTAAAAAAAATTTGATAACTTACGCGCTCAGTCCGCTAACTAAAAAAATTTTGTAATTGGAAGAGTTGTTTCAAATAAAATAAAATTAATCTCAGTGCAGATATTATGTCTATTGACCGAATATGAAAAAGTTCATCCGCCGCGGTAAATATACTGCATGAAAGACTCGACGCGCGTATGCTCATGTCGCGATAAGCGCATAATATAACGACGTGCACTATACCTGCATTCGTAAGAAAATGCTTTGAATGATACCTTGATTTCTACTGTAGAAATTCCGATAAATACTAGGGTATTTTAGAGAATAACGATATCCTATTATTAATGCTAGATATGCCTTATCTAAGTTAGAATGCAAAATCTTGTGCGCTGCGATCAGCATAACGCGTGAAGGCAGCTTAATGCGCATGTGATCGCGCCTTGGTGCTTAACGTTTATTGTTACGAAGTTTTGTCAAGAAAATGTTCATATTCATATATTTATTTCTACCGTAAAAATTCAAGCAGATGTCAGGCTAACTGAGACAAGATAGATCTTTCGTGCTTTCTAGTGCGGAACATGCATAAGCTAATTTATGGCCATGAGAATATGAAATTAAATTATTGATTCTTTCTAAAATGTATTGGCATAATTGTCACTGGCCTGAATGAGCAGGCCTTGAGTGAACGCAGGGCTTGTGTATAGGGGAGCGGAGAGAGTGGTAAGCTGTGCTCGGTATAACGGCTCTCTTTTGTGCCGTTTATGAATTGGATGACCGCGCGAGTGGGGAGAACAAGGAAAACTTTCTTGACCCTTGAAACGTGCAGTCTTCAGATTTTAACAATGTGTTCCGTGCCGACTCCAATAAACTCGCCGTTTGACCTAGCCTGCGCGATGTCGCTGGCACAGTGGGCGATGGCTTCTTTGGCAGGCTATGAAGTGCAATTATGCAAAGGAGATGTTGTTTAGAAGCCTGGGTCGTACGCGTTTTGGGATAACGATCCACGAGTGTTTGATAGATCGGCTGCAACGTCGATTCTGTGATGCGGCAAGTGAAAACTTTATGCTCGTTTGCTTTCTTGTTCGTATGTGTAGGTTGTCTGCTTGCATGGACGAGATCGTGTTAGTGTGTCTTGCGTGTGTAATGATGCGCGTGAGTGTATGTAAAATTGCTGATTTGTAAGTGTTTTTAATTTACTAAAAATGTGTATGCAACGTCAAGTGCGAGTGTTTTTTTGTGAATGAATGTAAATGTTAGCCTCTCTATATAATGTATTCTTACAATAATAAGATTTTGTGTTCTTATTTGCGAATACTTCTATTTCCTATATTCCTATATAGAAAAAAAACTGTTGATTTCTTTTGTAGTATGTAGCTTCCTTTAAAACTGTTATTTAATATCAGAATGGTTTTATTTATTTATTTATTATTTTTTTTTTGCTTTACTTATTGTTCTATTGAACCTTATTACTTTTATTCTTTTTTGTTTGATGGATAAAGAGTTGGTTTAAGTCAAGCGTGTATATAACAATAAATTTTTCTCTCTCTCACTTTGCCTCTATGATTTGTAAAATACAACAAAATTAAAAAATTAAAAGTAAAAAAGGTAAAATTGTAAAGATTAATGTTTTTGAAGTTGACTGTCATATTATTATTATTATTACTATTAAAAGGTAAGGTGGGCCTCCCAAGGGAGGTCCCGGACACTTAGGTAAAAACCCATTGTGTCGCCCCCTAATGAAGCAGTGCCCTACGCGGGTAGGCCAGACTTCCTCCAGAAGGCTAGTATGGCCCCCGAGCAGGTTGCACCGATGTCCTCGCACGTGGGGAAGTGATTCCCCAGGTACAGGTGTCTAAGGTAGGCAAATTTTGGGCACTCCGTCAGTATGTGAATGGGCGTTTCGTCCCCCCCCCCCTTCCACACCATCTACAGAAGCCCTCATTCTCTTTCCCCGTCCTCAGACCATGATATCTAAGACGAATATGTCCTGTCACGATCTGTATCAGGAGACAAGAGTCCTTCCTGCAGTTGCCAACGGCACATACAGTCCATTCGGTGTTGACCTCCTGTTCAACAAGCGCCCTGGCTTGTCTGCATCCACCTGCGTCTCGCCAGTCTCTGGCGCTTTCTTTCCTAACCCATTCTCGGACCACACCTCCTAGTAGGCTCCTTGCGGCTCCCGCGAAAGGCTCCGGTCCTATGGGGGGATTTTTAGCCCCCAGAGCTGCGAGTCTGTCATATAGTATTGATTAAAGTCAAAATTTTAAATTGATTACTGCCTTTTTACTCCTGTTAACGTGCCGTTAACTAATAATTTGCAGTATATAGGGTGAGAGAGAAAAGAGCCTAAAATTTACATGAGTGCAAAATGAATTATATAATGCAGAGTTTAATACACTTGCCGCAGAGGAATGTATGAATGTGTTATTTTTGCGTGCAATGCCGCGCGCCCTATGTCCGCGAAATTAATAAGGTGATATTTTCTAATTAAATTGAATAATGTGTTAGTAAGACGCGAGTGACAAAATGATGCGACGTTGAGTGTTTTATTATACACAATAATTGAACTTGTAGATAGTATTCTAATTCAATTCTGTAAATTTGAATCATTGCTGTGATTGGATGAGTTTATCTCAGTGTGAGATACTGAGGGCAAGGCGGTGGATCCTTAAGTGCTATACATCTCTTAATTTTATCCATGATTGTTATTTTGATCACATCGCTGTTTTTTAATTTGACATTCTTTGTTTTATAATTTATGCCGATGATTTCGTACAGTCATTGCCGCCAAGGTTTGTAATTGAAATAAATTGCTTATTAAATCGGTAATGTATTGATTGTAAGTTACAGACGTGTCAGAGACTCTCGGCTGGAAACTTGATGGTGTTCGTAGTTTTTGTCGGAAGACTAACTCGTGTGGCGTGAAATCCGATGCCTCGTGTTCCGTGCAGATTTATCCGTGATGGCAAATAGGAAGCCACTTGCTCCAATCCGTTTGTGATTCCATGTATTTTTTAAAAAATTCACGCCGTTTGATTGCGGGTTATAGGCTGTTGAGCACTACTTATATATTTTGAATAGCCTAGCAAATTCCTCTAGGAGTCTGTTTTGGAAGTGTGTGCCCTGATCCGTTAAAATAGCTGCTGGCGGGCCAAATATCACTTCGTCCGTGAATGCTCTTGCAACCTCTTCAGCTATCGCTCTCCTCACCGGTATCAATATGCAGTATTTTGTAAGCCAGTCTTGCACTGTCGAAATATAATTGTAACCTTTTGAACTTTTCAATGGGCCGTAAAAATCCATTGAGACTTTCTGAAAGGGTTTCGATGGTGTGTCCGTTATTTTTAGAGGCATTCTTGTTTTTACCGGTATAAATTTGTTGGTTTGGCATTGAGGGCAGCTCAATACAAATTGCCGTACATCTGGTCTCATATTTCGCCAGTAATAATCGTTTGCGATTTTACTTATAGTTTTATTTATACCTCTATGTCCTCCCATAACGGCTTCGTGGTATTCCTTAATTAGTTTGTATCTGTCCGCCACCGGAGGAACAGGTAAAGTGTTAAGATAGATAATTCCGATGGCTGGTATGCCATTGAGGATTGTTTCAAATAGATTCACGAAGTCCGCCCACTCTGATAAAGTTAGCGTTCCTCGTACCCTCGTAGAGCTGCTTTTAACCTGTTAAAGCGTAAGTCCACTTTCTCCTTGCTGTGAAAATGTTTGAGTGGTTTATGATCTGTGACCACTGTGAATTTTCAGCCATATAACCCATGTCTAAACTGCTCCTTTGCGAATACTATGGCGAGAAGTTCTTTGTCATATGTTGAATATCTGCCCTTGAGTGGTCTTGAAGCATAAACACATGGTCGGTCTTGTCTAATTTTACCTTGACCTATGACGGCCCCGAGCCCTCACTTGTGTCACATGTCACAATAAACGGTTGTGATAAATCTGGGGCTGCTAGAACCGGTTCACTACATAATATTTCTTAAAGTTTATCAAAAGCCGCTTGTTGCTCTTCGTCCCAATGAAACTTTACATGTTTGCGTAATAAATCGTAAAGCGGTTTAGCTATTTTGGCAAAATCCTTGATATACATTCTGTAGTATGCAAAGAATGCTACTGCTTTCCTTACTTTCCTGGTTGTGGTTGGTATTGGATATTTCGCTGCAGCTTCAACCTTTTTAGGATCTGTACGAATGCATCTTCACAATGTGCTCTAGAACTGCTGCTTCCCGCTTTAAAAATTGACACTTTTTCGGCTCGATAGTTAAGTTTGCTTCTACTAGTCGTTGCATGACTCTCTTGAATCTTTTGGCATGCTCCTCCAAATCTTTGCCAAAAATCATGAAGTTGTCCAAATAAATGACCACTTCCTCCGACTGTAAGCCGGCCATAGCTAACGACATAGCTTTCGCGAAAGTATTGCTAGCAGTTTTCAGGTCCATAGGCATTCTTTTAAATTGCAAATGTCGAAAGCCATTAGCGCCTACCGGAGTGCGGAATACAGAATACGGTGCCGAATCAGGATGGATAGGGATCTGATGAAAGCCTTGTTTCAAATCAACAAACGTAATGATTTTCGCCGGGGCTAAAAGTTCCAAAATGTCACTAGTAAATGGTAGTGGCCAAATCGTGCCACCTGTATCATCGTTTAGTTGAGTGAAATTGACAACTAGTCGCCATCTCTGGTTACCACTGGATCCATAAATTACTGCAAAAATCCGAGTCCGAAGGTTCCACGATTTGGTTGTTTCTTAATTCTTCTACCTCATGAATTAAATGTTTTCTTAAATTTACCTTAAGTCGGAAACGCTTGGCATGTACGACTTTCCCTGTTTTTAGTTTAATAACATGCTGAAGTACGTTCGTTGTTGGCAAAGGTTCCGAATAATATGTTTGGTCCTAGGTTTTGTATTGGGACGTATCCAATTTTTACTTCTGGGTTAGTAGTTCTTGCAAATATAATTTGGCGTGATCTAGCTGGTATAATCGCAACGTCAATGGGGAAGCTATTAGTGATATTTTCTCATTAACATATCTTCTTTTAACTACGGAAATTTCGGCACCTGTATCAATGTAAAAATCGGCCTTGTTTCTTATTATATATTCACTTTGAAGTGATATTAGTCGTGGGGAGCGCCCTGCTCTTGCCAATCTGATATTAGCAGTATTATGTTGTTTGCAAGTTTTTGTTGTAATATTTTCAGATTTATTTTCTGCTACTTTCTGTACCCATGTCGAATTATTTTGTGTAGCTGAAGGTGACAGTTTACAAGGATGGCAACTTCATTTCTTATCACTGAAGCCGCTATGACTCACGGTTTCAGTTGGTTCGAGGTAGGGTTCTCTGTTTCGGATTCTCTGCTGCATGACGTCGCTGTCGAATTTCGGGTTCCTGTGATAGCTTCGTGTTATTTAAAACTATACATCCTATCTGCTCGACACTTGAGGATTGAATCGAGCAGGTATCTAGTTTAAATGATTGTTCTTGTATTGTTCTTTTGGGCGTCTATCGTTTGGCCCATCAATATTATTTGCATTATTGTTGTTTCCTTCGTAGCAAGGTGCGTTGTTGTTTGTGAAATCACTATTGCGATCAATATAACCGTTGTTTTTATTATTATTACGATTGTCACCTTCGTTGTCTTGATTCCCATAATTGTTGTGATTATTTGGTCGCCTGTTTCCGTTGTTAAATCTGCCATTCTGATTGTTATTGTCATTACGTCCCCCGTTATTCGTATTTGGATTATTATTATTTCGACCATTGTTTAACTGATATTTCTTGGAACGGCAAAAGTCTACAGTATGTCCGATTCTGCCGCAATAGTTGCAAAATCCTTTTTCTTTCACGTGCAGGTTGTAAATGACCCTTGGACCCACAATAATTACAAGTAAAAGAAAGCGCCTCCTTTTCTTTTCCGTTTGTATTTGAATTTTTATTACCGTTGGTCGGCTCGTTTTTTGTTTGGGCTTGTTTCGCAGTGGCGCAATTTAATTGCGCGTGTGATGCATTTTGGTTATTCGTTTTTTGATATTTATTAATACGCGCGCTTTGCTTGCACTCATATTCTATAGCGAGTCTAATAGCTTCGCCAAGTGGTATGGGATGATTACTGCGAACTTGATAATCAAGGGGGAACCTAAGGCCAAATGTGAAGTGTTGTAATGCTTCACTATTTGCCGTTCCTTTTCTGTAAGGACCAAAATTCGCACGTACCTGTCTAATTGCCATGCTGAACATTTTTAATTTCTCCGGGAAACCATCAAAATTCGGTATTAGGTTTAAAGCTTGCGGAAGGGTCAAACCCCTTGTACGCTGATAAATATTTATAGGGGCGTTAAGGGAAATTTTGAAGGGTGTAAAGTTTACATTATTGTTCGGAATTTGACGCGATTCAAAATTTCTATTATCAGTTAATTGTGTAAAATTTGACTCAAGGCTACTCCTGTTTGCTGTTATTGCGTTATTATTATACAATTGTGATTCGGGAGAATATTCCGGTGTGTATAAATACGATTGTGCCAAATTGTGATCCCAAGTAATTTTTATATCTCTACTTTCATTCGTATTTTGCCGATTTATTGTGTTATTATAGATGTGAGGCCGGAAGGTTGTAAAAGCTACATTTTGTACGAGAATAGATAGAATGATGTGGTGTATGGGAGTGCTTGCGTGACGCATGTTGTCCAATATGCGGTTATTTTGCGAATAAGTAACTGGATGGATATAAGTTGCCTGTCGTGGATCATTTAATTGATTGTTTTGTCAACCCGTATATGGATTATGGCTGGACATATTTAGCGTGTTTGTCTCTGTAGTATGAGGCTGTTGTATTTTTTGGATACTAGAAATCGGAATGAAAGGTGACTGAATTTCGTAACTTGAGAGCGGTATGCCGTGAGTAATATGTTTCTGTATGGTGCCCGTATTATGCGCTGAGGTGGCAAACTGTTGTGGTATATGAGTAATTGTATTAGTACTAGGAAATGTAAAAGCACTCCCCTGATGTACTGACGTAGTGTGCGTGTTAGAGATCTATTAGCACTTCATGATAGGTATGGTGAATGGTGGTTCGCTTTTAATAGTTTATGTAAGCGGTGAAGGGTTTAATGAAATATTTTCTTTTGCCGCGGATTCATATTTTTGCGCGAACTGATCCCATTCCGTTTTTACCGTCGGTTTCAGTGTGGGTGGTTCTGATTGTGTATGATCCGGATAAGTACAGGTTACCGAAGAGGGCTAGATGTAGCTGTGCGAGGGATAAATTCTGCTGCATCTTCCGGTTCTAGGCGCGAAATTATGTTTTGAACTAGCGGATCCTGTTCATTTATGAAATTTGTCGGATCAAGGTCATTTAAACTATTATAGCGCGACGGTACCGTACTTCTGGAGGGTGATCTCTTATTTTTATTTAGATTGAAAATTCCCGAAAATGCCATATTGTGTGTTTGAATATGTTAATAAAAGGAAAGAAAGTTATGTTAAATGCTTGTTCTTTTTTGTAAACAATTCAGAAATATTTTACCCTTAACACCGCTTGATCGAATACTATTTGTTCTTACTTAATTCACTTGTTGCAAAATTATATAATTTGTCAAATTTTGTTCCTATTTCTATTTGAAATTCAGAGCGTTTGAACTGGCTGTCATTTAATAGTGATGTTTCTCTTTGATCAGATTCATGTGTGAAAGAAAGCTTATCAATCTTTTTATAAACGATTCTTAACTCCTCTAAGAGTTGATCTTTCTGTTGTATTAATTTTAGTAATAGTATTTTCTTTCCGCTCCGTTTTCTTTTATTTTTGCTTAAGCCACAAGTCCTGCCACTCATGAGATAAAACACGCTTTCGTATGGTGAGAGTGAAGGATAGGCCGCAATTAATTTGGCCCACGAAAGATGACCGCTAAGACAGCAGATCTGGATAAAGCCTCTACAAAGCAGCCCGTTAGGTGGCGAGAGAAGACCGCTACAAAGCAGGTCAAGGAGTAGGCCGCTACTAAGCAGGCTCGTGAATGGGATAGTGTTATTTTATCCTGAGTGCGCGTAAACCACGTATGCAGAAGCAAAAATATACTCTCTTTTTATTTTGTAAATGTTTGATTATTAATGCACGCTCTTAAAGTTAGGCTCTGAATTTCTGATTTTTAATTAGATGCGCAACCCGATTTCTCCGGGAATATAGTATTATATAAAAAATTTTTAAATTTAATTAAAGGTACTTACTGTATGAGCACTGTCAGAATTAAACCATGCCATAGTTTTTGCCATGCCCTTTCGAATTTTGGTGTTGCAAATACTCCTTTTCGATTTCCTTGTAAGATTTTTAGATATACTGTTGGATTTTTGAGTGACGTTGCAGTGCTTTGAATATCCTCTCTCTTTTTGATTGTAAAAAAAAATAAATCCTTTCTTGACACCTCTAGTTATGATACCATAAAGCATGCCAATTGTTAAATGGCGTTATGTCGTTTCTTATAAAAGAGAAGATGCGCTAATTTCTGACTTTCCTGGCACCATAAACTACAACACCACCAGGGATGCCAACTGTTACGTGGGATACTCGGGGATTGGGATTAGGGTGGTCGTAGCGTTTGGAGATCTTCCTACGAACTTGGCAAAGGAACCAGAAAGTCTTTGGATATGGTGTGAGTGGTTGAGTGATTCCCGTAGAACTGAACCGCGAGCCGGTTGCGCAGGGGCTAATTAAGCCTGCCACTGCACATCGGCATGCAGTGATAAGGCGGGTGTAAGGTGTCATCCACTCGGTTCGTCCGAGCTCGCGATGCCCTTTCGTTGTTACCATGCTGCGTTACATGTATGCACGCTAGTGTGTGTACGTGACAACGTCAATCGTGCCAACGATATCAACACTCTTATCGTTAAAATATGTAGCTAATTTGGTACCAGAATTTGATGTAAAAAACATTTCGGTAAATGAATACATCGAAAAATTGAAACATGCCAAGAATATGTTATCAGCAGCAGATCAAGCTAATTTAATTCCAATATTGAATATATAATTAAAAGGGGAAACTTACAAGGCAATGTTGAATGCAACAATCAAAACTCTTGAAGATAAAAGCAATACGACAGACATACCCATCTAAGGAGAGTATGCACTATTCTATGTATGGGCAAATTGAAGAAATTTTGCAAAAACCGGACGAATCGGTTCTTAGTTTTGCCAATAGATTGCAAGAGTTAGTGCTGAAGATTAAGGACAGCAAAGAAGTATAAGGTCTCACAGCAACAGAAAAGGTCGCGTTTGAAAGTAAAAAGAAATAAATAATGCTGCTTTTGAAGGTTTAAAGTAAGGATTAAAGCAAGAAATGAGAATAGAATTGGCCGCAGTAACCAATTTAACAGAAGCTATTACAAAAGCTATAGAAATAGAATCAAAATTCAATAAAAGAGGAATTTTATGCCATAAAATAAATTTTATATATATATATATATATATATATATATATATATATATATACAGGGTGACCCAATTTAAACGGGCACCGCTCATAACTCGTCAGGGACAGCCACAATCGTGCTGTTTGAAAAAAAATAATTTGACCTTGAAATGACCTTGTAGGACTGGCTCAAATTCGAGGTCACAATTCTCCCCCCCCC
>QLSS01000134.1:162914-189691 GCA_024372645.1 Trichomalopsis sarcophagae | reverse complement strand
AAAAAAAAAAAAAAAAAAAAAAAAAAAAAAAAAAAAAAAAAAAAAAATTATCTTACTAGAGTTTATTAGCTTTTATTAGTATATTATGTGACTTTTATCTTTTATCTATGTGTGTTTTTAAAAACATTACATAATAAAGAAAATTCTTAGTTACTCTCAAAGATTTTAAGTGATTTTCATATAGTTTTAATTTTCTTTGAAATTTTCAAAGGTTTTTCAATAATTCTTTTTTATTCTCCGATAACTTTTTACAAATAATACAATTTTATTAATATTACTGTAATGCAAAATAATAAGGAGAGATAATAAAGTAATACGTATTTTATGGAATATGGATTGTTTCTTTATGAATCAATTACTAATTCTCTTTTACCCTTGAATAAAAAAGAATGTAATTTGTAATATGTGTGTGACATATGTATTTTGTAATAACTTGACGTTGTCTTTCTGCATTTAGATATTCTAATGCATCCAAAATATTATCAATAAAGGATTACTGCTAAATAATGTAAAAAAATGGTAATAAAAACAAAAAAAAACGAAAAAAATTTCTTTTCTTTTAAATGATTATATATTATTGTTAATGTATATGTCAAAAATACACCAAACTATAAAAAAATGGTTCGATGTTAGAAAATTTGGTCCGCTTGTAATATTGCAAATCTTCGTGTTCAACATCTCAAAATACATAAAAGTAGTCTCTGTCAATAATTTTCCTCACGTCCATCACAGGACAAAGCTCTCAACTGTGCGAAACTGCAATTTTGGGGGTGTTTTTTGAGGTTAGGGGCGAACGCTTGAGGTATCGATAAAATATACCGCCGGATTCGTGTTCAGCACCAAAAAATACATGAAAATAGTCGTTGCCTGGAATTTTTCTGAGCCCCTGTGATTTCTGACAGCCTGATCATTTCGTAAAGTGGTATTTTTTTTAATTTAGGGGACGTGCTGCTCTGTCTGTAAACGAATTTTCAAAAAAGGCCACGCTCTAATGGAAAGTACATAAAAAATCCTAAATTTTCCATATTTTTAAATATTTTTAGGTCAAAAGGAATTTTGGGTATAGAGGTATTCCGGTTGACAAAGAACGTCCTATATATATATATATATATATATATATATATATATATATATATATATATCAATTCACATAATCATAATACAAGTAATGCTACTATATACGCGTGTCAAACCTGTGACAGTTATGGGCATGAAGCATTATTCTGTCATAATTCGGGATGTGTATATTGTAAAAACAAGGAGCATTTGTCGACAATTGCAGAAAAGTCAAGAATAAAATTGAATTGATTTGTAAATTTTGCAATAATCAAGGACATTCTATAGACGCTTGTAAACTGAATAAAATTAAAGGCAATCATTGCCAATATTGCAAGGTTATGGGCCATACAGTGACTTAATATTCATTTATAATAGAATATGAATTGTGTTAAAAGTGTAAGGAAAGTGGTCATGATCCAACTGCCTGTACAAAAAAGGCAGATGTTAGCAATTCATGTGAATTTTGCAATAGCGCGGGCCATATGATAAAAGCATGCCCAGATGTTATATGCAAACAATGTCAACTTGGAGATATAGCAAAGTACTACCCCTTAGTAAGAAGTCCGATTGCAAATAACAGAATTATAATGTCCTCAATTTGTAATGCAGAACACCATGAAGCCATAGAATGTGAACAAGTCAAAATATTAGTAGCGCAACACAAGACAAAATCTTTTCAAACGTATATTCAATGTCAAGTCTGTGATGAAAAAGGCCACTCGGCTAAAAACTGGTCTCAAATAGGTAATAAACAACAGTTTTAATAATTCAGATAGTAAATATCAAAATTTTGGGAACTCTAATAACTTTAGAAAACATAGCAACTATAACAATCAAAATAATAATTTTTAAAATACAAATAATAGCCAAATAAAGTGTGATTATTGCAAAATGCGTGGTCACCCTGTATATAAATGTAGAAAATTGAAGAATTTAGAAAATACTGCTAGAAGAGAGGAAAACTGTACATATTATAACACAAGCGGTCATAACATAAAAAATTGTACCGAAGAAACCATATGACAGAATGTTTCCGATTACAGAGCCAGCTGAGCGTAGAGCCGGGAAACGAATAAAGCCTTCTCGGACTAAGTGGCCGAAAAGTTACAACACAAATCCACTCAGCAATACAGAAAATACGGTTAAAACAAATGTCATAACAGCATCTCAGAATTAGAACAGGGCACATTATGAAGATCATGATCAGAAGGAGGTTCAATTGCTCGAGGAAAAAGAAATCAAACTAGAAATATATCATTTAAAATTAAATGATTTATTAGAATATGTTGATATAATAAATCCCTATTCTAAAAATGTATGCAATTTACTTGTCGATGGTGCTAGATATCCCATATCCCTATCCCAACTGCTAGATAAAAAAAATATTATTATCCGGCATCGCAAATAATTCTATAAAAACATTAAGTATAGTAGAACTACCGATAAATGGTAAAAATTTTGATTTTCACGTAGCACCTAATGATTTTGTGATTCCATATGATGGGATACGGGTAATCAAATTGTTAAGAGAAAGTAAAGATGAAGCGTACTTAGAGGTCAATAATGTAAAATTAAAATTATATAGAGGTCCGATTACAAAAACCAGAATGAAGTTAAGCCAAAAAGAAACTCTGAATATAATTTTAAAAGAAATTATTCGCGACAATGATGCATATAGTATAGAACAACAAAATATTTTAAAAGAAACGCCTCAGGAGAATAATATTGATAAAATCAGTACGCAAGATGAAGCAAATCAAGAGATTTGTGAAGATAGTCGGACTAGCAAAATCAGTAACATAGAGGATGAGTTAAAACAAACTGAACAATCACATGAAAAACAGAATACTGAGATAAATGAGGCAGAACCATTACTAGAAAATAGTGTCACAGAAAACACATATAATAATGATGTTTTCGCCATTTTAAACACAATATCGGAAATCAATGAAATAAATGACAAATCAGAATTACAAAGTTTAGAATAAAAAAAAGATAAATGAAAACAAGCCTAGGAACTTGGAAAATTTTTTGAAAAACAATGATAAAAATATAGAAAATTTTATACTTGACGTAAATACAGTATTACAAGAACAAGTAACGCCTGAAGAAACGCCAACCCAAACCAAAAGGCTGATTTATAAGAAAATATTAACTATTATGAAGGAAAGTAATATAAAACTATCTAAAGCAGATAAAAAATAATTTTTGAAGAAAAAAGCAATATCCGGATGTTTCTTGGATAGAGGACGATAAATAGGGTAGGTTTTTTTAAATTGAATTACTCTGCTTTTTGTCTTCGTTTTATTGTAAGTAAATAAATAAACTAATCTAATAAATTGACTAACTATCTAATAAACTAATCTAATAATTGACGTGTGAATAAGAGGTGATGACAAATTACAATTCCTTTTCAAATGAATAATAAAAGTTACCATATTTTTTTTTATAACAGAAAATAACAACTGTGTACAAAATTTGTTGAAAAGTTAAAAAATAATCGTAAGAATATTAATTTTTCTAAAAAAAAATCATTTCATTCAATAACTTTTTTCATAGTGCATTTCAATAATTATCAACTTCGTCTTGACTAAATTTTTCAGACAAATAATTTAATAACCATGCTCTTATTGAAAGAGCATTATGGACGGCACACGATGGTTTTCTTCTAATAGAAAGATGATGGTGCAAGCAAAAGTCATTTTTATTACTTTTTATGTACTCGAGCGAAGGGCATCCAAATTCTTCGACATTACATATTAGACTGAAAAAAAAAATGTGGATAAATTGAAGTATTAAAAGCATGAAAGAAAAAAAAACTGAAGGAATGTATAAATAATTATGTATTCGGCAAATAATTTTTCAACCACAGTGCTTCTGTTCTCCCTTAACGAATATCTTTTTAACATCTCGTGTAAAGATTTGTAAGACATGTTGAAGTCGATGGTATGGGACGTCACCAGAATTCCACTCAATTCCATGGTGACTTTTTTCTAGCCAATGTATCATACATTTTTCTTCGTCGGTAAGTTCTTCCCACGGCATTGGAGACTTAAGGAGGTAAGCAGTTGGTAAAGCTGATTTTCTTATGTTGAGAAAACTAATTTCCTTGAAAATGAAAGTATCCGCAGCAATTTTTTGAAATCCTTGTATGTCAACAATATAAACATTTTCTTCCGGATATTTCAGTATGGTATTTTGAAATATCTTTTTGTATTCACACATTGCAGTCATCTTGCAGCTTCGTACAGTTAGTATTATTGTAAATGAACAGATGAATTTTGTCATCCTGCTTATATAAGAAGAAACTCCACCTTGGTTGTCACACAATTGGTTGTCAACAGAAGCATAGACCTCATTGGTCTGAAAATAGAAAATTCATCCCCTCCCAAGAAAATATCCCTTCTCCTCGTCATGACTTGCTCCTCAGTTTTTCAATATCGAAGATGACCACTTCTCATTGGAGCAAAGATAGAAAATCCATCTCTTCCCAAGAAAATATCCTTTCTCCTTGACAAACTTCCTATTCATTGGTAGTTTCTAAAATTTTCCTCCTTTTCTTTCGTGGTCTCGTCCATATAAAGCAAGACATTTTACTGTAAGGAGCAGACTTCGTCTACTACAGTACACGAAACTAGTTCTTTATACAATTCTGTTTCGTGAGTGTTAAGTGAAAAAAGTAAATATAGCTTCATTTCAACTTTTTGAAGTAGTGCTTGATACTTTGCGAAATATACATGAAATGAGCAATAATGATATTCATTATTGACTGGACATGTGCAATTCCACAATAAAGGAATTGAACGAAAAAATTGACAAAGCTAATCTTGCAAGAGGAGAAAAGCAGAAATATCAAACTTGTATGTGTGCAAGTTCAAATCGAACAACATCTTTAGCAAGGAGGCGGTCTACAATCGGAAGAAACTGAAGCTAGAGTTGAGTGGCGAGATGTAGAATCAGCGTTTCAAAATTAAATTAGAACAGGTGTAGTTGTAAACATAAAGCATGTAAAAATTCTGGCTGGACCCCGACGAGTATTATCAGTTTATGTATCAATATGAAAAAAAACGTGTGCGTCACGGGACGCCCGACAGAAGTGATAACTTCATATGATATTTATAGAAACTATCAAATATAGAACTTGTTTAACGCATGATGGCAATAATAATTTTATAGTTATATTTTTTGTTAATCTAATAATTTATAAATGGATCAGGAATAAGTTAAACGTAATTTAATTTCCTTTTGAATGTAAAATATATATTTTATGTACAATATTTATCATTATTTAACAGTTTAAGTTGACTGGCTGGTATTCACATTACCATTATCTAATCCTACAAAAGTAACAATTGGTTTATGATAACTGTAATAAGAAACAAAATTATGACACTCAATTTTATCTAAATATCTGGAAAATACCGCATCAATCGTAGTACCATGACTAGTAGTAACTTGATCTGGATTACTAATCACCTTTAATTGTAATTTTTATTCAAGAAATGCTATTAAATTTTTTGCTCGATCAGAAGAAAAATCAACATTAAAATCTCCACTTAGAATAAATGGTAATTTACGGTTGTTTCGGCCAAGTAAAGTGGAACCTTCTGGTGTATATATTAAAAGTTGCGAATGAATAAATTGTATAATATTTGAAATGCTTTTGTTTGGAGATATATATAAAGTTGCAATAACAATTTCTTTTTTTTCTTCGTTGATGCATCGTGCTATACATATATCACCAATTGCATTATCTGAAGATACGTTAAAACCTGCAACATTCTGAACTTCTAAAATCATGTTTGGAGTTACAATATTGACATTATCATTAGCATGTTGATAAATTGCAACGCCTCCTGCTCTTACATTTTGGCGTTTAAAGTGCACAATATTTTTAAAATGTGGAATTATAATAGTTTCATTATTTTTCATCCATGTTTCACATAAGAGAAGAAGATTACATCGCTGAGAGACTGAATCGATAACATCTGTATAATGAGCGTTTAAACTTTGGCAATTAATAGTTAAAAGTGAAAGCCCTTTTTTGTTACCAATAATGTTAATGATACTTCGATCGATTGTTAATAATCGATGTAGAGATAATCTTTTGAATTCTTCTTGCAATGATACTAGTGAATTGTCGTTTCTTTTACCATGGTAGAATGTAAAATCATTGTTTTAACAATAAAAAGACCCTCAAGTTTCGTTACTTTCGATAAAGCAACATAAAGTAACTGCTGGGGATGTGTTTTTTCATACTCATATACTATTTCATTGAAAGTTCCTCCTTGAGATTTATGAATAGTCATTGCACATGCCTATACTAAGGGAAAATGATTTCTTTTCGCAACAATCGTTTAGTTATTGTTTAAATATCTAATGTAGAGGTTATGTTTACTGTGCACGCGCGCTAAGAGAAAAGTGCCGAGGAAAGAAAGGGAGAGATAGAGAGCGTCTGTAGTGGAGCATATACAGTATGCGAAAGAGAGAGGGCATGTAGACGCGAGCGAGTGAGAGAGAGCGAGAGAGAGAGAGAGAGAGAACACGTGCCAGTAGAGAGAGAAGAAAGCGCGCGCAGAGTGGGGATGTCTCCGCTGAGCCGCCGTATGCGTGCGAGAGAGGAAGCAAGAGACCGCACGGTGGGGATGTCTCCGCTGAGTCGCCGTATACGTGCGAGAGAGAAGGCAAGAGACGGCAGGGTGGGGACAGCCAGACATAACGGCGCCGTAACGCATTCCAACCAATTCACTCCGTCCCATATGAAGTTATCACTTCAAAAATATTTTCCAATCAAGGGGAGTTCCTTCATTCCACTTGCAAAGTTTATAGAAAAGAAAAAGGCATGTGTTAATTTCGTAATAATGATAATCAATGTTTCAAGTATGCTACACTTTCAGCATTGTATCCTAGTGAAACTAATCCCAATAGAGTTAATCAATATCGTTTGTATGAGAACGAGCTGAACTTTGGTGATATAGAATTTCCAGTAAAACTCAAAGATGTTCCGAAATTCAATGTTCAGAAAAAAAAAAATTAAATGATATTTCAATAAATGTATACACATTAAAAAAGTACAATGCAAAGTTCGAAGTAACGCCATGCCATATTACAAAAGAAAAGAAAGAAAAACATGCTAATCTACTCCTCATTCAAGATTTTTACATAGATGAAAATGAAGAAAATAATCATAATGACGGAGGAAGCTTGCCGAAATACCACTACGTTTGGATTAAATATCTGTCTCGACTTTTAAGCACTCAATTAAGTAAATCTCATGTAAAATCATACCACTGCGAAAGGTATTTACAAATATTTTACTCTGAAGAAAAGCTGGAAATGCACGAAAATGATTGCAAAATTTAAATAAATGTCGAATTTAAGAATAACATTCATAAATTTAAAGATTACAATAAAAGTAAAAAAGTTACTTTTGTTATTTATGCAGATTTTAAATGTTTGTTAAAGCCTACTGAAAATGAAAATCCTTTTCAGCGTCATGAAGCATATAGCATAGGCTATTATATAAAGTGCAGCTTTGATGGTAGTTTATCTGTTTATAAACCATACAGACAAGAAAATGAAGATGAAGAGACACCGACAAAATAGTTTGTTCGAGAACTGAAAGGAATTAGTGTCATTACCGAATTATTGAGGAACAGATGGCACTGGCTGTAATTCAAATGGAGGGGAATGAAAAAATGACTGATACAAGAGAAGAAAGAGTGGGGGAGATGGAAGTTGAGAAGAGGTATGAAGCGACCAATACTGAAGAAGAAAGCGAGAAATTAATGGAGAGAGGGAACGAAGTGACCAATGAAAACAGTGCCGCACGAGTGGGGATGACACTTTATGACGATACAGGCGAACAAATCATTATCGAATACGATGTTTGTGAGGAGCTAATGCACGAATGGAATCCATCGATGGAGGAGGCATCTTCCGATAGAAGGGATATTCTACAAGAGGCAATGGAAGGGACAGACATCATGGTGGGGAATGAGCTATATGAACCGATTGTTTTTTTTTTTTTTTTTTTTTTGTTCTCAAAGAAAATCTTTTCTCTAACATAAATTCTTATTTTTTTCATTTCAGAATGGATCTATCTGCACTCAACAAAATTGCTGAGTGTGAGTTATTGCCTAAGAAGGAAGTCACGGACTTGGAAAAAGATCATAAGTATATGGTGACTGCACTCAAGGAAGTAAAGACGAGATTCGGCACAAAGATCGTGGCTGAGATCGATGACAGCTTTCAAATATTCCTGCCCGGGAAGATCTCATCAGCAATCTTGAAAGATCAAGAATTTTTCAATAATCTCTCTAACACAGCGAATAAACTTAGTTTATTTATAACATATCAGGGTGGAACTTCTTTTAAGTTCACCACATGCTAAAATAATGAAATACAAAGACTGATAATTGATAAAAACTATTTATTTATTTTTTCAAACTTGTGTGCAATTTACATGAATAAATACATCATTAAATATAATAACAATTGCTTTCTTATTTATTTGAACCTTGAATAATTCATACAATCTCATTTTTATCTATCCAATTATTATGCTTGTCACTAAATCCTAACCATTTAACATATACGCGTTTACCACTTTTCTTTAAAACTTTTTCTACTAAATAAATTTCCGGATACATATTTTTATGAATTTCCGTTTCATAAAAGCCACCAGAGACGGGTTTATCATAATAATCTTTGAGGAGGTAAGTTACTGGATCTGTTTTTACAACTCGCGTTATTGTGAAAATTTCCGTTGACCAGTTTGGCGTATAACCTTTTTCAAAAACATTTTTTATCCTACTTCTTCGTACTTTATCTCCTTCTTTTAATTTCGGTTTTTTCACTGTCGACTTTTCATTTGGAAAAAGGTCTCCTGACTTCTCACTTAATTGCCTGTGTAATATTTTCAGGCTCAATTCCTGTTGTCTGATGTTTTCTCGAATTATATGCTTTAAGCTAGGTAGAATATCTAACCATTTATAGCTTCCTTGTTTGCTAAATTCTGTCCACATTACATTTTTTAAAGTTCTATTGAATCGTTCGCATATACTTGCATTAAGATTACGATGTGAAAAGTATAAGTGTATATTGTGCTTCTTCATAAGATTTTGAAAAATTGAATTGTAAAATTCTTTTCCTTGGTCAGTTTGTAGATTCTTCGGTACTCGTCCTTTTTTCAGTATTGACTTCATAGCTGTAGTAACATCATTACCACTCTCTGACTTGACTGGCACGGCCCATGCCTTCTTCAATGATATAATCAATACTAGAGTAATTGCGAAGAGCTGTACTATAAAGATAACACAATTTTGCATTCGCTTTCAATTGATGTTTTTCAACTCGCTGCTTATATTCTTCTAAAACTTCACCAATTCCAGCAGTTTTAGCAGCTATATAACTTATTTCAGTTTGTAGAATTACTTTCAGTGAATGCAAGGTGACTGCATCGTTTGAATAATCGGGCTATCCTAGGTTGCAAAGTTGCTTATTTTCTAAATCAAAATCATCGTCCGGTGTAAAATTGAAACCAATGCCTGGAGGATCACGACTCACTTGCGAGCCCTCAAGTTTTCTTCCAAAAACATCGAGACTCATGGTAGTGCTGATGCAAAGAAGAAAGTTGCGTATCAATATATATGCCCAGCTTCGCGTAATTCCTCAATAATCAACTGAATTTCATTGTAGTGATTATTATTTCCAGCTGATCGTTCAGCAATCAATAGTCGAAGTCTCTCAGTAAGCTCGTTTGGATCGTCCCAGTAGACGAGATCAATGGAAGAATTTTTCTTAGCTATTTTATATTTAGGTATGAGTCTTCCTCTGCTGCTGTTTTTCTTTTTACGTGAAGTGATGCGGAACATTAGTGCTAAAATATTCTTATATTTATTACTTCTCAACATTCATATAGATTCATCTTTGCTGAACTTTTTACGATGAGCATTTGTTGCTTCCAGAATCTTGCGATAATTTGCACGATCTGATTAGCTCAGAATAAAATCATCCGGATATTTTCTAAATAGCATCAGTCCACTCGTTTTAGAATAACTTTCATTTCCGACTTTGACATATTTATCATCAAATTCAATTTCTGAATCACCAATCATATATACTTCATCAACCTTTCGCACTCCGTATATATTATCAATCGTTCTACGACTTTTATCTAGCAATGTTAAAAAGTCTTCAGCTGATTCATGTTTCCCACTCGTAGATCTAAATGTAGAATTGGTTATTGTGTCAAAAACATCATCATCATCATCATCATAATCATAAACAGTATAATCCAATAAACTTGATTTATCGTTCTTATTTTTATCATTGAGCAAACTTGATAGATCGATTTTCATTCGTTTTTTCATTTTCTTACTGCTGCTGTTTTTATCCAAAATGTGATTAAATGGTTGCTGCAGTGGGCTTTCACTTTTCATCTCAACAAGTTTCTCAAGTGCTGTGATGACTGGTTTTAGAGTATCACCAACTTTCAAAATCCTCTTTCTTCTATTTTAATAAAGTGTATTTTTTTAATAACCTCACGAGCTCGCAAGAGCTCACTAAGAACATTCTTCGTGCTCTGTCGAAGAATGTTCTTAGTGAGCTCGTGCACTGTCTGACTACGATCTAACAAAATATGCTCATATGATGAAACTTTCAGATTTCCGTGGTGTTTTCATGAGAAATAATCTACCACCCGCTGGTCCATGGCGTAATGAATCAGCAGTGGTAAACTTGGACGATTTTCAAAATAGAGGCACTAACTGGGTTTGCTATCGCTAACGTAGTCCTGAAGTAATTTATTTTGATAGTTTTGGCGATCTCAAACCTCCCAAAATCTTATGTTGTATTTTAACGAGAAGGAAGTGAAATACAACTATAAAAGATATAAAAATGTTGACTCATTTATATGTGGCCATCTTTGTCTTTATTTCTTGGCTAGGAGACTATAAAAGAGGTACTCACAGACAAATTGAATCATTATCTTTCGATGAGTCATGGAAGATAGCTTCACTTTAAGTCTTTCAGGAAATTCATCTGTCCTAGAAGCGCAATATTTTTCTTCGATTGAACTACCGCAGGATAAAAATTTTGACTTGGGTTTAATTGAATTTTTATCATTTAGCTCTATTCCCAATGTTGACTATTCAAATAATAAACTGCATTTAAACGGTGATATTATTATTAATATTCCTACTGGCAGTTATGAGATTGATGCTATTTATCAATTTTTACAAGCAAATTTGAAATCCAGAGGAAGTGAATTCTCTGCAGTCATCCGGTAGATCTCTCACCTCGCGATTCCATAGGTCCTCTCCTTGGCTTTGCTTTTCATGCTCTTGAAGAGAACATTCAACACAGCTCTGATTTACCAGTGAAAATATTGAGAATCAATGCACTCAGAGTTGAGTGCAATATTACTTGAGGTGCTTATATCAATAATAAGAAAGTTCATACAATCCATGAGTTCTTTCCCAGAGTGCCTCCGGGATATAAAATCATAGAAGTTCCGTCACACGTCATATATCTACCGGTCAGTGTCAAATACATAGATCATCTACAAATTCAAATTGTCAATCAAGATGGAAATTTAGTGAATTTTCGAGGAGAGGAAATCTCTATTAGACTTTGTTACGTGTGAGGGTCGATAGTTTTGTTCTCCGTGAGGTGTTAAGCTCACGGTTGCTGCGAAATTATCGGGGTAATGAAAGAACACGAGAGATTATCGGTGAATGTGTCTATTTATTAATCGTGACTCAAAATGAATTAATTGTATGAAAGAGAGAACGCGTGTTTAAGGTGATCTCGGAGGATGCGCGCTCTAAATGTACGATCCGATCTGTCGTCTCCGAGTCAAAACTACCTGTCTAATGCTGGATCGTGGGTGGCGGAATCGGGGCGAGCGTCGACATGCACCCCCTTTTATAGAATCCCCGGGTGGCATGATTCCTACCCGCGCGGTTATCCGAAATCGTGGAAGGGAGGTTATGCTGAGTCGAAAGAAACGGGCTTCGGGGTGAGTCCGAGCTGTTGCTATGCGCGGATTTGGCGACTTATGCATCGATTGCATTATAACTAGCAACGCTATCCACGTGTGAGTATTCACACGTGACACTTCACATCAAATCTTTATAATGGGCATCGTTTACAATTTTAGGTGATATATAAATCAGTCATAATGGCAACCAGTCATCAGGCGACCGAAGAAACTCAAACCGTTAACACGCAAGAGCATTGAGTTTCTGAAAATTCTAGGACTAAAAGCTCGTGGAAAAAATTCACGTGTATAATTCTTTGCTGTTTCCAGAAAAATGGACGAAATTCTAAGCATTCAATCAGGTGTCGTATTTGACCAGTCTATTGCTCATTACGAAGTACACGCACATCAACGATACTCATCATTAAGCTTTGACAACAGTGATGAAATTCGTATTTCTATTCAACATCAAGATTTATGTCTTTTACCATCGCGCAGCTCTAACCATATATGTGGAAAGTTGCAAGTAAAAGGGGGATCAGCAGTACTTGCTAAAACTAAATTTGTCAACAATGGCATTTGTCATTTGTTTGATGAAATTCGTTATGAGAATAATGCTGTGGACATAGATAAAAGTAAAAATGTTGGTCTGAACAGTGTTATGAAAGGATTGATTTAATTTAATTTGAATCAGAATGATATGCTGGAGAATGCAGGCTGGCTTGGTATTTGAGACAATATCAAATCGGTCGTAGATGACAAGAGAAATTTTGACGTTGCAATTCCACTAAGTATCATCTTGGGTTTTGCAGAAGAATATAAAAAGATTATAGTTAATATGAAGCATGAGCTCATTCTCACAAGATCGAAAAGCGACTTGAACGTAATAATCCAGGAAGGTACTGTAGCATCTGGTGTAACTACTTATGAAGATTATGAAGTAAAAGTATCAAAGGTAGAGTGGTTGATGCCATATGTTGTTGCATCTGATAAACAATCTCCATGTGTTTCCGTTCTTTGTTACTGTTATTTGAATATCCTCTTCTCCCAAGCACTACTAAACACGTCTGGACAGTGAAAACGTCAAATCAATTGGAGAATCCTCGTTTTATAATTCTTGGACCGCAAACAAAGAGAAAATATTGAGAACTGCCAACACCAGTCGATTTGACCATAGTTACTGACTGTTCACGACAAAACGAATCTCTCAAGAGGTCGATTTACGTCTGGAGTTTGAGGCTAAAAAAACTTTTCCTGCTAACACTTTAGCCTAATGTCTGATCTTACACGATCGCATCGTTCAGTATCCTATTAGTAGAGATGTCAAGAAGCTCGTTTAGGCTGCAACGGAAAATGGAGTATGCACTAGACATGACTGGTTTCAAGCAAACCGAAGAAGATTATATTCTAAAGGAATCAACAATCATACCTCTCAAGGAAAATAGTGCAGATCCTGTTGTTTTAACATTCAAAAATTCCGTCTCATGGAAAAAAACTCTCAGACAAAATGCAAAAGGAAAACAAATGGCTCAAACATAATTATCGTGGCATCAGGTGGAAAACGGATGGACATGACTACCCTCAAATCGGAAACTTACTGCCTGACGCTTTACATGACGCATCAAAAATTTTTGTCATGGCTGTATTAAAACAGAAATGGCATCAACGATTCAAATTTCCAATTCACAACATTGAACAGTATGGCTATCCATCAAAACCATCTATTAAGTACGTCACGGTATGAACAAATCATAATCCAAGCTATAAGATGACCTGTACATTGCACAACGTAAAACTTATGAAATTGTTCTATCAGCATAAACTGTAAAGTAAAATAAAAATATAAAAAAAATAAAAAAAGGAGAGAACGTTATAGGCATTCCAAAACATAATAAAGAGAGAGAGGGGAAAAATTATCCCACTCTCTCATCGGGTACTAAAACATAATAGAGAGGAGAGAGGGTGCGTTAGTATCTTGAAGAGAGAGAAGGGATCCCTCCTCTTCCATCGGGTATCAAAACACTCTGAGTGGAGAGGGGGTGTTTTAGTATGTCTATGTTTTTGGTATGCCTATAGCCTATCTACTGACAAGTAAATTGCATAAATTTTTGGAATAGAGATTTATTATCTCAACATATTCTAAAAAATCAGTTAATTTTAAATGATATATTTCTAGTTTGATTTCTTTTTCCTCGAGCAATTGAACCTCCTGCTGATCATGATCTTCGTAATTTGCCCTGTTCTGATTATGAGATCCTGTTATGACATTTGTTTTAACCGTGTTTTCTGTATTGCTGAGTGGATTTTTGTTGTAACTTCTCGGCCACTCGGTCCTAGAAGGCTTTATTCGTTTCCCGGCTCTACGCTCAGCTGGGTTTGTAATCGGAAACATTCTTCTGTCATATGGTTTGTATTTTTGCAGAGACTGCAAAATTTGCTCGCTCGCATTTCCAATGATTTTACTTCGGTATAATTTTTTATGTTATGACCGCTTTTCTTATAATATGTACAGTTTTCCTCTCTTCTAGTAATATTTTCTAAATTCTTCAATTTTCTACACTTATATACAGGGTGACCACGCATTTCGCAATAATCACACTTTATTTGCTATTATTTTGATTGTTATAGTTGCTATATTTTCTAAAGTTATTAGAGTTCCCAAAATTTTGATATTTACAATTTGAATTATTAAAACTTTGCTGTTTATTACCTATTTGAGGACAGTTTTTAGCCGAGTGGCCATTTTCATCACAGACTTGACATTGAATATTCGTTTGAAAAGATTTTGTCTTGTGTTGCACTACTAATATTTTGACTTGTTCACATTCTATGACTTCATGGTCTTCTGCATTACAATTTGAGGACATTATAATTCTGTTATTTGCAATCGGACTTCTTACTAAGGGGTAGTACTTTACTGTATCTCCAAGTTGATTACATTGTTTGCATATAACCTCTGGGCATGCTTTTATCATATGGCCCTCGCTATTGCAAAATTCACATGAATTGCTAACATCTGCCTTTTTTGTACAGGCAGTTGGATCATGACCACTTTCCTTACACTTTTAACACAATTTATATTCTATTATAAATGGGCATTAAGTCACTGTATGGCCTATAACCTGGCAATATTGGCAATGATTGCCTTTAATTTTATTCAGTTTACACGCGTCTATAGAATGTCCTTGATTATTGCAAAATTTACAAATCAATTCAATTTTGTTCTTGACTTTTCTGCAGTTGACGATAAATGCTCCTTGTTTTTACAATATACACATCCCCAATTATGACAGAATAATGCTTCATGCCCATAACTGTCACAGGTTTGACACGCGTATATAGTAGCATTACTTGTATTATGATTATGTGAATTGATATATATATATATATATATATATATATATATATATATATATATATATAGGACGTTCTTTGTCAACCGGAATACCTCTATACCCAAAATTCCTTTTGACCTAAAAATATTTAAAAATATGGAAAATTTAGGATTTTTTATGTACTTTCCATTAGAGCGTGGCCTTTTTTGAAAATTCGTTTACAGACAGAGCAGCACGTCCCCTAAATTAAAAAAAATACCACTTTACGAAATGATCAGGCTGTCAGAAATCACAGGGGCTCAGAAAAATTCCAGGCAACGACTATTTTCATGTATTTTTTGGTGCTGAACACGAATCCGGCGGTATATTTTATCGATACCTCAAGCGTTCGCCCCTAACCTCAAAAAACACCCCCAAAATTGCAGTTTCGCACAGTTGAGAGCTTTGTCCTGTGATGGACGTGAGGAAAATTATTGACAGAGACTACTTTTATGTATTTTGAGATGTTGAACACGAAGATTTGCAATATTACAAGCGGACCAAATTTTCTAACATCGAACCATTTTTTTATAGTTTGGTGTATTTTTGACATATACATTAACAATAATATATAATCATTTAAAAGAAAAGAAATTTTTTTCGTTTTTTTTTGTTTTTATTACCATTTTTTTACATTATTTAGCAGTAATCCTTTATTGATAATATTTTGGATGCATTAGAATATCTAAATGCAGAAAGACAACGTCAAGTTATTACAAAATACATATGTCACACACATATTACAAATTACATTCTTTTTTATTCAAGGGTAAAAGAGAATTAGTAATTGATTCATAAAGAAACAATCCATATTCCATAAAATACGTATTACTTTATTATCTCTCCTTATTATTTTGCATTACAGTAATATTAATAAAATTGTATTATTTGTAAAAAGTTATCGGAGAATAAAAAAGAATTATTGAAAAACCTTTGAAAATTTCAAAGAAAATTAAAACTATATGAAAATCACTTAAAATCTTTGAGAGTAACTAAGAATTTTCTTTATTATGTAATGTTTTTAAAAACACACATAGATAAAAGATAAAAGTCACATAATATACTAATAAAAGCTAATAAACTCTAGTAAGATAATTTTTTTTTTTTTTTTTTTTTTTTTTTTTTTTTTTTATAATTAATGTAAATTATTATTAAATTAGAAGACTCATAATGTAGCAACGCTGATTACTACTAGCATTGTTTTCCACAAATATTTAATATCATCCACGACATTCATAAACCTAATACAGTAAAAAACGAATTTAATTTTTTTGTTCAATTACGTTCGCAGAAGTCAGAGTTTGTGTTATAAAGCTAGTTATTTGTTATTATTTTAAAATTTCATATAATCAAACGGATAAAGGTAAATATACATTCTACAATATTTTCACCAATATTGATATACGGTGCTAAATCGAGTTATTGTTTTTTATTATAATATTGAAGCGACAATAATGTCACCGCCTACGAAAAAAATTCGTTTAGATAGATGTTGTAATCCCCTCAATAAAGAAGGGCACAAAGGAAAAATGCTACGCCTGGTATCAGCTTCATTCTTATCTAAGCATACAGATATTCCTGAGAAAGCTATGATTTGCATCATGTGTCCAAAAGAGAGCTAAATAGATTCCTCAAATTTATCTAATGTTTCTATAATAGATAAAGAAATCTCAGGACCTCTAGAAAATGATGAAGGATCTCAGACATCTAAAAAAAATAGTTTATCAAGAGAAGCTAAATTAGAAAAATTAATGTATGAACTGAAAGAAAAGTTTAATTCTCTTTCAAAAAACGATCCATTAAAAGTCTCAATTCTAAGAACATTGCCTGATTGTTGGTCATTACGAGATATTACGGAGTTTAATGTTTCTATGAGAATGGCAAAAAAGGCAAGAGATTTAAGACATCAATGTGGTACTTTAGCAACTCCTGAACCAAAAAAGGGAAAGTCTTTATCTGAGAGTACTATTAACGAAGTTGTGCAATATTATAACTCCGATATCAACAGTCGCATTATGCCAAATAAGAAAGATATATTGAAAATCATAGATGGTGGTGAGGTAACATATTTGCCAAAAAGATTACTTTTATTAGTAAAGGTTTTGTACAGGAATTTCAAGAAGGTACATGAAGAAATACCAATAAGTTTTAGTAAGGTTGCGGAGCTTCGGCCTCAATCGTGTATTTTAGCTGGAGCAAGAGGTACGCACAGTGTGTGTGTGTGTATGTGTAATACACCAAAATTTTAAGGCAATGTTTGATAGTTCCAATTTGATTAAACTAACAACAAATTTGCAATATCCGTTGCAAGGTTATGCTGATTGCATTCATTTTTTTTATGCAGAAATGCCAATGATGATTGTCACTTAGGATTGTGCCAACGATGCCCAAAATTATCAGATTTCGAAGAGTACGTGACATCTGTCCTACTGGAAAACGATGTTGAAGACATTACTTACAGCATTTGGCAATCAACCGACAAATGTACTTTGAATAAAGAGTGCATGAATGTACATGATTTCGCGTTAGAATTATCACTGAGCCTTCAAAAACTGATACCGCATCATTTCATTTCCAAGGAACAATCGCAATTCATAAGCAATCGAAAAAAGAATTTAAAATCAAATGAGGGTATCTTGGAGATAGACTATTCGGAAAACTACGCATATGTCGTTCAAAATGCTGCCCAACAGTTTCCCTATAACAATGACCAGTGTAGTATATTCGTTGCCGTTTTTTACTACAGAGGAGACCAAAAAATAAAACACCGCAGCTTCATATTTCTCTCCGAATATGGAACTCATGACACAACGGCTGCGTATTTAACACAAACAATTTTGATTCCTACGATACGAAAAAAAATTCCAAAATTAACAAAACTTATATATGTGTCGGATGGAGCAAAACAATATTTTAAAAATAAATACCAAATGGTTAATTTAGTGCACCACAAAGATTTTTCTATAGAGGCAGAGTGGCATAATCATGCTACAGCTCATGACAAGGGGTCTTGTGCCGGAGTAGGGGCAACAGTAAAAAGTCAGGCAACGCGAGCTAGCTTACAAGACAAAGGGAATGAAGCTATTCTTGATTCTATTCAATTTTTCAACTGGGCTACGAATAAGTTTCCCAGTATAACATTTTTCCACTACACTAAACAAGACTATGATAGAACATCTAGAAAACTGAATAAAAGATTTTCCACTGCACCAGCAGTAAAATACATTTCACTAAGTCATGCTTTTAAAGTCTCCTCCAAAAAAACTCTTTCTGCATTTGGATATTCTAATGCATCCGAAATATTATCAATAACGGATTACTGCTAAATAATGTATAATATGGAAATAAAAACAAAAAAAATTGAAGTAAAAAAATAAGCCAAAAAAATATTTATAAAGTAACAAAAATAAAAAAAATTATATAGAAGAAGAAAAATATAAAAAAGTAATGCGGGCTTCATAAACATGAAAAAAGCAGAGTCTTTAAAAAATTATTTTTCAATAAGGGCAGGCCTATTTCTATTCTTTTAAATGATTTTATATTAATGCTAATGTATATGTCATAAATACACCAAACTATAAAAAAATGGTTTGATTTTAGAAAATTTGGTCCGCTTGTAATATTGCAAATCTTCGTGTTCAGCAGCAAAAAATACATAAAAATACTGTCTGTCAATAATTTTCCTCGCGTCCATCACAGAACAGTGACTAAAATGGTTCCGTTTTACACGGAGCTTAAGGGGATGTCGTCGCTAAAGTTTTTCAAATCCACCACGTGGTATATGTAATAGAAAAAACACATCCAAATACATTTCTACGAAGATTTAGCGAAACAACAAATGTTATTATTACAAAGCTTTCTCTAAGAAAAAGCAATACAAATATAAAAAAATAACTTAAATTACAAGATATAAAATAAAAAAAAATTATTTTGGCTTGTATTTATTTTCTACTTTTAACATATACGTTTTACGTTTACGTTAAATCTCGGGGTAAGTAGGATAAGAGGATTTAGGCATTTATCTATTAACTTTTTAGTTTCAACCTTAGATGGGTAGAGCTTGGAGAGAGTGGGGTAAGAGGGCTTAAGCATTTTTGATTTACGTTTTTAGATTCCCTCTCGAGCCTCCCTCCGATGTTAGGTGCGTAGAACTCGGGGTGAGTAGGATAAGAGGGTTTAAGCTTAATGAGTATAACTCAAAAAAAAATATATCATTATGCTTCTGAATGGATCAAAAGTCCTAGATATTTATATATTTATTTATTTATTATTAAATGACCGAAACGCCCTTTACAAAGAAAAAGAAGGAAACGAATTACATTAATACAATAAAGCGATGAGGTGAAACAGATGTATAGAAGAGATGTTAAGAATATTGGGTAAACTAGTACAGCTCCATAGCATACCAGAAATTAAATCACATAGCTAGTAAGCTAAGGATTAAAATCAGACACAAAATTTAAATTGTGAAACAGTTTCTTTACATTGAACACTTTGGGGAAGTAAATTTCACTGACACTTAATACGGTTAATGGAGCTGTAAAAGCCTAGATTCAAGATAAAGATGCTTTCATTTAGATCTCTGAAATTTCTAATCGGATAAGCGGCTGTCCTAGTGACGAAAAGACTGCTCAGGTACTTACTGTCGGTGAGACCACGAATGATCTTGTACGTCATCACACAGTCAAATTGATAAAGGGTCGAGTCAACCGTTGGGTCGTTCTCCTTTGAGATTGCTAAGTAATTGTGACAAAATTTATGTAAAGGTTTACCAAGTTTATAAGCTATGTAGTTTGTTGATTAGATAATAGCAATGAGGACACCAGATTTGAGGACAGTATAACAAATGAGGTAGTACTAGACATCTAAATAAGTAGATTGAAACGGTCACGACTTTTCTCGGTCCTGCGAAAAACTTTATTATAGAAAAGTAGTGAACATTTACTTTATCTGTGTCGTAATTTTGACGACAGATTCTAATAATAAATTTTGTTTATTATTTTTTATAATGATTTGATAACTATAGTTGTTCAGGTCCGGGATACCAGGTAGTGAGGATTCCCTTGCAAATAAAAAGATTTTTGTTCTTTATAACAAAGAGTATATGTATTCAAATAATTATATTTTATGGAATATTGCATAAATATTGCATATATTCTATAACATCATATGAATCCGAAAAGGTAAATCCGTTTTGATTTTTACAAAAATAAATAAACAGATACACGTTTAAGTTGCGTTATCTGATTAAATCGTAATGTTTCAAGAAGAGATCTTATGCAGATACGCTTAAGCTTGCGTTATCTGATAACTCGTGTTTGAAAATTTTATAAGTTTAAATACGGTAACGAAATTTTTCTAAGTTAGTTTTGTCATGAATTTGAAAATTTTGCAAGTATAGGACGGATACGCGTTATTATGCGATATCGTTGCCTATCTTGAAATTTTTATAAGTATAGAAATATTTAACTTCCAGGCATAAGTTGCTCAGGAGTTTTGACTAGGCGCTTAAATTGCGCTAAAGCTAGTGCCTTCCGACTGGCCGTGCAGGTCCTTATATAGGCCTGGGAGAGAGCGGGGATCGCGCCGCCTAATTTACTTTCACATTCATACATTCACACTTACATTCACACCTATATACAAAATCAAATCATACAATTAACTATCATGTGCGCACGCTGCGCCGCTTCTCCTACTTTGCGCCGCTGCGCTCGCCGCTAGCTATATACATATATACACGCACGCTGTGCCGCTTCTCCTACTCTTTCGCTGCTGCTTTCTGCTAATACTCGCCGCTTGCTGGCTCGTGGCGCTGCTGTAGTTGCGCTGTCAGCTGTAGCGCGTGCCTAGCCGACAGTGGGGAAGCGCGATACTCGCGTACATTCTAAAAATGTATTTATATAAATTTTAGTTTTATTTTAATTTTATTAATTTTTTAAAGCGGAGCTTTACGGGGCGTTACAAGATAATTGCAGAGGAGTCCGAGAAGTCAACGGTGGATTGCTTGAAAGAACCCAACATACAGAGGGATCTAGAGATTACATCATCGACTTGCTGAGAAAATATCAGTGTCGAATCGAAGACCACACCTAAGCCCTTGATCGACTCCACTCTAGGCAGCCCAACACTGTTAATGCGGTAATCGAATAACAAAGGGGACCTGCTTTTGTATAATGAAGTAACTGAGCACTTACTGACATTGAGAAAAAAGTTGTGGTCAATCAACCACGCAGAGAAAGTATCCAGGTCCTTCTGAAGTCTAAAAGCGTACTCAGTTGAGGTTACACGCATACAAATTTTTATATCGTCGTCGTACGTTAAGACTTGTGCAGATTTGATGTTCAGTACGAGGTCGTCATGATCAGTCAGTTAGATAAGAACGTATAAGATCCAAGAGTATGCCACGCAATTCGAAAATCCACAGCTTCGATATGAGTCACTTGTGATTGACCGAATTAAACGCTTTGGACATATCTGTATAAATCGCATCGGTTTGTACATGGCTACATAGAGATTCAGACACAGAATCATTAAACACTAAGAAATTCGTAAGAATAGATCGGCCGATGATAAAGCCGTGCTACTGCTGACAGAAATTAGCGAGGAGCGAGTTGGACATTTCGGATGCCAAGTACGTATCAAGAATCTTGGCAATATAGCTAATCGTCGAGATAGCACAATAATTCGAAACGCTCAGTCTATCGCCATTTTTATAAATTGGTACTATGAAAGAAAATTTCAAGGCAGTAGAAAAATAGCCAGAGTGCAGCAAAGAATCGAAGATACGGACGACAGGCTGCTCCAGAACAGACCAGCACCGCTATACAATGAATGGCAGAATGTTGTCAAGGATGCCATTGATGTTGTCGTCTAGGTTAGCCACTATGCTGCGTAAAGTTTCAGTAGACAGTACGATGTCAGGGAGGCTAAATATAGAATCGTCTATAGACTCGATGTCACTTAAGGTAGTTCACTCGGTCAAAACAATAGTTTTAGAATTTGGCATTTTCAAATACTATTTTATTAGAATAGTAATGTAAGAGCAAGAATATTTAAAATTTATATAAAAATGAACAGAAACAATGTTTTCTCAAACGAATGCAAGCATTAATTGCTCGTATATTAATTAAAGAAAATAGCATCAATAATTACTCTTATACTTATTTCTTTTTGTCTAACCTTAACGAAACAAGGCTCATTTTGTTCATTAAGAAATTTCAGGAGAAGTAACGGTACACGGAAAATAGTACGCAGGCTGTATAGACCGGGCGCTCGCCGCAGAAATAAGAGAACAATTTTTTACATGCTGCCTTTGATACGGGTGATATCTATAGCCACAAGCTATTGCTAGATGGACCTTTTACGTTCCGCAACGTGTTACTTTATATATAAACAATAACTTCAATTCGCAAAGAATATAAGCTTCTTAGAACAACTTTTTACAGTCTGCCAATCGTTGAAGCATAAAGCTAGATTGCCAAATTCACGAAAAAGTTGAAGGCAGACGGTTTCCTCGAGTACAAGAGTAAAGCATACTAATGCTAGTTCGCAAAAAAATCGTGTAACTTGCGACGTTGCAAACGTCGCAGCCGCGTCGATGCGAGGAGTCTCGTGCGATGCGGCCAAGCCCTGAGTTCGCGGAATAAACGAGCGTGTCGACGAATTGTTGTCGGCGCCGGCCTGTCCTCAAGTTCGGGGAGCGGGCTAGCTAGCCGTCATCGTCGGCGCGAAAGCGAGCATCGTTGGCGCGAGAGCGAGCCTCGTCGGCTCGCGCGCTGATAGGTCCTCCGCATGTCGCGAGCCAATCAGCGGGCGCCGATGCGCGGCTTGCTATCCGCGCGGACTGGCAATCAATCGGAAGCCAGCAAGAAGCGCGGGCCCGACGAGCACGAGAGGAGAGTGAGCGCGAGAACGAGCGGGGAAGTCCGCGAGTTCTCTCCCGACTGTCGACGGAGCACGTCGACGTTTTGTGAGAGTTTCGTGCGTCCTCCTCTGCTTGTCGACCCGAGGTTGACGACTAGAGGAGATTGGGAGAGTCTTCCAAGAGTGTGCGAGAGTACGCGAGTGTTTCAGGTGCAGCGCGTTGGCACTAGGAAGTGCCAACGCCCGGACGAGAGAGAGAGAGAGAGAGAGGGAGATCACACTGGCCGCGCGGCGACCGACGGGAACCAAGTAAAAAATACATAAAAACACTGTCTGTCAATAATTTTCCTCGCATCCATCACAGGACAAAGCTCTCAAATGCGCGAAACTGCAATTTTGGGGGTGTTTATTGAGGTTAGGGGCGAACGCTTGAGGTATCGGTAAAAACTACCGCCGGATTCGTGTTCAGCAGTAAAAAATACATAAAAATACTGTCTGTCAATAATTTTCCTCGCGTCCATCACAGGACAAAGCTCTCAAATGCGCGAAACTGCAATTTTGGGGATGTTTTTTGAGGTTAGGGACGAACGCTTGATGTATCGGTAAAATATACCGCCGGATTCGTGTTCAGCAGCAAAAAATACATGAAAATAGTCGTTGCCTGGAATTTTTCTGAGCCCCTGTGATTTCTGACAGCCTGATTATTTCGTAAAGTGGTATTTTTTTAAGGTTACGGGACGTGCTGCTCTGTCTGTAAACGAAATTTCAAAAAAGGCCACGCTCTAATGGAAAGTACATAAAAAATCCTAAATTTTCCATATTTTTAAATATTTTTAGGTCAAAAGGAATTTTGGGTATAGAAGTGTTCCGGTTGACAAAGAACGTTCCATATATATATATATATATATATATATATATATATATATATATATATATGGACTATACAGATGTACTATACTGTCATCTAGCCATTATTTAAATAATTTTTTTTATTGACTACGAAATCCAAATTAACTAAAATACAATATTAACTGTTTTGTGAATTATTTATAAAAATTCATTTTTAATAAGTTATGATTTCAAAAATGTTTATTTGATATCTATCACCTACAAAATATTTTTTGAAAACTTCACATAAACAAGTCATTTTTTGGTAAAAAGTCTATGCGCACCATTTTCAATCAATTGACCCATTTATTCAGATCTATTATTTATACAAACTTTTACTGATATTTATTAAATTTTAAGTAATTATTTTTTTGAAAACAAATGAAAAATTATTAAAGTAAAAGAAAGTAATCGTTTGAGGCGACAGCACACTGATTTTTTGTCTAAAAATCGATTAATATTATTTTGAATACTTATATAAAAATAAATAAATTACATTACTAATGATTAGAATTTATTAGGATTTGTTTTCTTCATATGTAAAAAACAAAATGAAAAATTGATTACGATAATTGAAAAGCACATATCTGTTTATTATGCGATATAGTGCACTCAAAAATTTTTTTACGCTGATTCACAAACAAACGATGCATGGACTATCAAATCTTTATTTTTGTTAAAGTTTGATAGTTTTTCTCACATAGTTTTTAAAATTACTTGGAATTCGGCATAAAACTTTGTTTGTATATTACAAAGGTATAAAAACATGTATGGAATATAAAACCTAACCTATAAAAAGTTTAGAAAGTAAAGGTCTTAATGCAACATTTATTTATTAATACCCTAGTGGAAATAATTTGCTGTGCCACATCATGCCAAAACTGTGCCAAATCGTGACATACTGTGCCATACTGCGCCACACTGTGACATCTGTATACCAATTCGAACATTTGGTAATAGCTTGGCATAGTTTGGCACAGTTTGGCACAGTTTGGCACAGTCTAGCACAGTGTGGCACGGTAAGGCACGGTATGCTACAGTCTAGCACAGTGTGGCACGGTATGGCACGGTGTGGCACAGCATGTCCCTTATAAAAATATCTATAGATAGTCTAGCACAGTGTGGCGCGGTATGACACGGTGTGACACAGTATGTCCCTTATAAAAATATCTATAGATAGTCTAGCACAGTGTGGCGCGGTATGACACGGTGTGACACAGTATGTCCCTTATAAAAATATTTATAGACAGTCTAGCACAGTGTGGCACGGTATTACACGGTGTGAAACAGTATGGCCCTTATAAAAATATCGTGCAGGATTAATTAAAAAAAAAAAATAAAAATGAACTGAGGTGGGATCGAACCCGGTTCTTTCTGTTTATGTTAATATAACGATCACTGAATATAAAATTTTTATTGAATAAAATATTCTTAAGTCTCTTAAACTATTAATTGTTGATATTTATACGAAGTTATCAAATTTATATATATAACGTTTAAAACTTACGAGAGCTTATATCAGCTTCTTGTCATAAACAGAAAAAAGCCTCAGAGTGGAACACTGTGCTGTATACCATGTCATATTATGCTAAACTGTGCCACAGTGCTTGATTTCATAAGAATGAAAAATATTTTATTTTTAATTTTAATTTTATATTTGACAAAATATGAGAAACTATGTCGTGCCAAATTAAGCCAAACTGTGCCAAACTATGCCTAACCGTGATAAACTGTTCTAGACTGTGCGAAACTATGCCAAGCTATTGCCAAATGTTCGAATTGCTATAAATGTAGCACAGTGTGGCATAGTTTGGCACCGTCTGACACAGTTTGGCACAGTAGGCACAATTTTCATTTCCACTAGGGTAACGTATAATATTTGAACTATGTATTAAAAACTGATATATTTTAACTAAGTGATTTATAAATGAGGTACAATCAATTATTTATTTATTATTCATATTAATCGAACAGATTGCCCTTTTCAAAATTATATAAATTGTAAGCAAAAATTAATTATAACTTTATTTTTTGTGCTAAAAATATTTTTATTATAGAGTGCGCAAAAGTCAAATTTACACATATATTATACTTAAATTTAATAAATTTTCAACAAATAATTTATTTAATAAATTAAATCATGTAATATTATTTTAGGCATGTTAGCGACGAAATCACTAATGACGATAGTTTATCTGCCACTATTGATGAGAGTAGTAATACGACTACTGTATCTACAATAGATGATAACGATGACAGTAATATTAGCTCAACGACTACGAACAATGTAGTTGATGAATGCAATAAAAATTGCATTTTTTGTAACCATCTATATAAAAAAGTAGGAAATAGATATATACCACTAAGTTATACAAATAATTATACACCATTTGATAAAACAAGAACTTATGCTATACAATTCAACGATATCATTTTGCTAAACAAGCTCGTTGCTGCTGTAATGTCCCACGTATATACACTTTAGCATTTACGTAAATATATATATATATATATATATATATATATATATATATATATATATATATATATATATATATGGGTCATTCCTATAAATTTCGTCAAATCGGTGTCGGGGGGGGGGGGGGGGG